>CM040428.1:78443333-78778333 GCA_022702705.1 Papilionanthe hookeriana x Papilionanthe teres | reverse complement strand
GTAATTCCTTTGACTCCTCTTCTTTCTTCACAACAACACACAATTCTCTCTTTAGATAAGTAAGGAAGAAGAAATCTCTCACTTTCCCTGTCATCTTACACTCCTTAAGAGAGAAAACACAAAATTTAAATTTCCTAAACAAAATGGAATGACTCACTCTTTAAACTCTAAACTCTTCTTTTTTCTTCGCCCTCCCCCCTCTTCAAACTTGGCTCCAAAAGTGTTTAAATTTGGAAAAAACTGAATTCCCAAGAGTTTCTTCAAGCAACTCTTCAAAATTCAGCCAAATACATTGAATCTATCTTAAAATCGGGATAGGGAGCGGTCTGATACTGAATAGGGCATCGTTCAGCGCATTATTCTGCCAATACGGTCGCAACTATTTGTATAGCCCGGTCCAACGCTGGTAAAAGCGCTAGTTAAATAAAATGCACTTTTGTCCCTTTTCACTCCAAATGTGCTCCTTTTTGCTTCCTTTTGTTCCAAAGGCCTAAAATCATTGTATCTCTATAAAATCATGAAAAATACCTTTCTTTAAAGTGCAATATCATAAAAAATAAGTATGAAATAAATAGTAAAAAGTTATCAAATTTTCAGTGGCTCAATATCCAAGTATGCTAACATCTGTAGACTCATTATGTTGAGCGACACTCCAAGATCTACTAACACTCTAGAAAGCACAAACCAACCGATAATGACAAAATTTAAAGCAGACGGTTGCGATCAACTGTTTCGAGTAGCAAATCTTCATCAGTGAAGGTTACGCCAGGCTGTTCTTACAAAGTGCAAACTCCATTTGAGGATGTGCTAGCCAACTGTGCTAAGCAAATATCTAGAACAAGTAGAACCTTGATCAAATATTCTCTCATCTCCTTTGACAGGATCAGAGCATCATAAATGCTTAGTTTGGCTAGAACTTTCCTGAGATGAGCTAGTAAGTTGTAATCCACCTTATTTAAATTTTCAATTTCATTTTAAACTTGTACTTCTTTCGTTGCTAGAGATACTCTTTCTTAGGTAATCGTTTGTTTTCCTTTATCCATTGGAGCTATCCTTGGCGGTAGCACCTTGCCACTTCTTAAGTGTACTTTTGTTATTTCTTCTTCTTCTGGACCCAGAGATCCTTCTATTACTGTATGTGGTTCTTCTGTATCTAAAAAGTCCACATTGACGGCAAGCAGAGTTCTTATGCATTCGAGGACTGGCTCCTCGCTTCTTATGTTATCATAGCCGGTGTTGTCGATATCTTCTTCATTTTTGTCAACATTCTCGTGGGAATAATCATGATTTGAGGATCATTTTGGGAATAAAAAATCAGAGTTAGAGATGTTGTGATTAGCTACGTCATCACTAGAGACAGTAAGAACGTAGCCAACATCATTTATATTATCATTATGAGACCCTGGAGGGGCATAAAGATAATGGTACAAAGTCAGGGGTTCGAGTGGTTTCACCCCCTAATCCGAAACAACCAATCTAACAGGGGCAGCCTCTATTCTACCCTTTGCACTATCGTCCTTAATTTCTTTTACGCTCTGCTTCTTTCTCCATTCTCATCGCGGTGGCCTCCTCGGTGAAGCCTTCACCTTTGATTAGGCTGGCGGTAGACTCCGGATAGTAGCTTTCTTTGGATTTGACTGAATCTGATCCAAGACATTCTTGAGCTCGTTCCAAATAGTGCTCCATCCTCCTTTGTTGTTATATGAATCAATCAGAGAGATTGACTCGGTTAAAATCATATTTATAGAATAACTTTCAGGTTCTTTCAAGTATTCCTTTGGTATTGGTATATTTCCTTCTTTATAATTCCACTCGAGCTAATCCTTAAAACTGAAGCAGCTTTCTATGGGGTGTCCGAGCATCCTGTGGTAGGGGCAGAAGTTGGACTGATCTTTCTTGTCCATCTCTTACAGTTTCTTTGGCTCGCGCAACCTGAATTCGAGCTTTTTCATTAAATTCTTAAACATCTTTGCTACGGCGTCGTCCTTGAAGGAGTAGTTCCTGTGCAGCCATTCTGATATTGTCAGACCCTGTCATCCATCTATCATGTATGACCTTTACTGCTGGCCAGACTGACAGCTCAGTTGTGCATGAGGTTGACCATACTACTGAGGTTGACTGTATTGAGGATGTTGACTGTGCTGCTATAGCAACTGCTCAGGTTGAATCCTCATTGGCTACTTTTCTTTGTCGATCGTTGCCACTACGTCAGATCTCTTCTTGTATACTTTAGCGGGTTTTGTTTTCTCTATCTTTTCTGCAGGCTCCATGTGCTTGAATTCTTCTTGTAGGCTGCTGGCTTTGCTGAGTAGCTTCTTAAAGGACTTAATGGTGAGACCCTTAAGCATGAAGGCTACAGGATCGTGGATACTCTTGAGTAGTATATTGATCGCATGTTGTTCTTCTGGTTGAGGTTCGCATTTCATGCTTAAGTTTCTCCATCTCAAAATGTAGTCAACCAAGGTCTCATTGGGATTCTGGCGTTCCACCATAAGATCTCCTATGATAACATGATGTCGTGCACCGGTGAATCTCTTCACAAATATGTTTTCCATTTCTACAAAAGTCTTTACTGGTCCATTGGGAAGCTCGGCATACCAATCGAATGCTATTCCTTACAGCCTGCTGAGAAACTGACGGAATAACAGAGCTTCACTTTCTCCTGTGTTACAATAACTAGCTCTGAAGTATGCTATGTGTTGGCAATGATTTCTTATGTCATCGAACATCTTGAAAGTTGGGGGCAGAAAGCCTTTGAGGTAAGGTACGACATCGAACTCCTCTAGGTAGGGTCTACTGTTTGAAACTGATGCTCCACCTTTGGACTGAGCCAAGGCCTCCCGAACTTGTTGTTCGACCATCTGTTTAATGTCCTTTTCTGGTGGGTTCGGAGTTGGATCTCTTCTTGGTGACTCATCTTCATTGGTTGAAGTGACTTCTCTTCTTTCATCGGTGATATGTATGATGTCGGGTTGGTTAATCTCAGGAGACGTTTGTGGGTCTTAACCGTGATTTCCCGTGGAGTGTAGCCATGGCGGTCATGGCGGTAGTCATTTCCTCTATTTTCTTCTCTACGCGGCTAATCTGTTCATCCCTTGTCAGGATGGTCCTCCGAAGCTCATCTGTAGTGTTCTCCTCACTAAGAGCATCGCGTCGATGACGTGGACCAATTTTCAACCATATTAATTTCCATAAATTCTTCATCCATGTAATCTGACAGGAAGTAATCCTCATCATCAATATCCAACCCTCGTTGTTTGGCTAACTCAGAAAGTTCTGCTCGGAGCCTTCGAACTTTATCATCAACTATTTTCTTTTTAGTCAGTTTTAAATCTGTAAGCTTCCCTGGACTGTCACTTTTTTCTACAACTGATTTAGAGGCGACCAAGGTAGTGGCAACAGGAATATCGGGCTCATGATCCATTTTGTGGTCAATAGACCTTTCAGAATGTACTGGTACAACACCACTCGGTAACCACACTTTCCTCTTAAAAGTCAACGTCTTGAGATGAGGTGTCTTAACGGGGAGAATGGGGTAACGAGGGAAAGTGTGCTCCCTAGTGTGTAGACCTTGTATAGAGGAGAATAATCCTCTCTCGTTCTTTCTCTTTCGGGGTTCGTTATGATCATCAGCTGCTAGTAATCTTGGGCCCAGACGAGACCTAACTGATTCGCTTATCGTAGGTGTCAGAATGACATTAGTATCATTTGTAGCAGCTGTATCAACACGTTTTCCTAAACATTGTTTGACGGAAACTCAGACGGGTCTTTCCATTTTTAGAATGTTATCCTTAATTTCATGGGATATTGCACATCCCATCTTCTTGAGAAGCTTAACGATAGAACAACCTTCTATTTCGGACAACCTTCATAGAAGGGTGTGTGCTCGGGTGATAGGTGTGGGCCTCTCCCTCACCTTATCATGACTGTGTGGTGCTGGAAGTGTAGCGGCAATCCTATGGAGGCTCTCATCTCTAGTAGTGTCAGCTAACGGGTGGAACCTGCTACCTCGAAGAAGAGGAGAGGTATCTGGTAAATCGAGTTCCTCCTGTTGAGGAATCTCATCAATTACTGGTAGATTTGCAAATTGTGCTCTGGCAGCCCTGCGAATCATGCGGTTGCGGTTTCTTCTTTAAGATTTGGTTGGCAGGGGAGGTCTAGAACTTGAGCCAATCTTGAAGAATGATGGTGGGACAAGAAAGGTATCATCAAAATCATCTTCAAGTAAAATTTATTTCCCTTTAGCAGACGGGAAAGTAGGTGCAGTGATGGCGAAGCCAGTTGCAGTAGAGGTGACAACTCTCTTTGGCACGAAGATAACGGACCTGATGGGAGTAGTGTTTACTCTCACCTTCTTAGTAGAAGGGTAAAGCTCGTGAGAGTTCAGATCGAACTCAGCAAACAGTTCTTGAACTTCAGCAGTGGCAACTTTCATGACCACGAACAGAGCTTTTCCGAGTACGACTTCAAACTCACTGAAGCTGGTCCCGAACTGAATCATCGGTGTTACAAGATGGGTCTCGCGGGAGGAGGGCAAGTTGCAAGAGAATGTTAGCATAGGGGTTTGTCAAGAGAAGTATTCCAAAGGTTAGTGAGGGTCAAAAACCTTGTCATCATAGTACAAACACTACGAGTTGTTCCGTGGGCTGGGAAAAATTTCATTTAATTTTGATATTTTATTATATTTTTATTTCATCTTTAGGTTTTCATACGATTGTTAAAAGGAATCTTAAGATTTCAGGAAGAGTGGGTTAATCTTCTGAAGACAGGATTGGACCCGGGAGATACAAAAAGGAAGTAAAGTTGGGACCCTATCGGAGATCCCCTTCACAATGCAGATTGCCCTAGCAAAATTTACTCGCTGACACACCTATTGGGGGTTCGACCCCACAATATCAAAAGGAAAACCTAAAGACTCCTGAACCCTTCTGTTTATGAGTGACCAAATAGACGGTCCTGAAATACAGAGGAGTTTATCACACTTTCTCAAGAAAGAAATGGGTGAAGTATGTCAACGGAAGAATAGTAATCTAGCTCATGAGGGACATGAGCACATTACTGATATATGAATATAGTATTTCTCGATCTTATTGAAGAGAGAAACATCTCCCCAGCGGAGTCGTCAAAAAACTGTCGGCCGTTAAAAATTTCTTCCCTTTCTTTTCTTTTGCTTGATTGGGTATGCTGGTGTTAATCATGTATTTAGAATTTTTAAAAATGGTTTTTAAAATATAGTTTCTATAAAATAAAATTTTGATTTAATTTAATATATATATGGATTTTGAAAATAATATATTTTTTTAGAGAATACAAAATCAAACCGATCTCATTTAAATAATAGTTTGAATAATTAAGCATTTCACCACAAGACATGTATTTATCCAGAAGAATAAATACATTGCTTGCGGTGAGGCTTGATCAAATAAACTAAAGAATTTATGACATCTGTTTGGTCTGCAAACCATTATTGACCGACAATTTCCCTTATCTAATATAAAAGAATTAGATAGGTTTTATATTAATGTGGGGTCTTTAAGTTTCCTATAAGGGCAAGCCCCTGTAGTTAATTAGATCTTAGATAACTGCGGTCACCTAAGAAAACTCTTGATATAGATCGGGAAATATTTATATTCATGACTTCCAAAGGTAAGGTTTTCAAAGAAAATGCGATAGTCGGAGATTCAATAGGTGAATGGCTCAAATTTTTGAACATTTCATTTTATCAAAATCCAAAGGAGAGAATGCTAAGGATATAGATTCAAGGAAAACCTTGATGTCTTCCCAAAATGTCCTATGGTTTGAGTTTAATTTAGGATATTTATTTGGTGTTTCATCTTGTCAAATTTATTGTTTAGGACTTACATTCACTTGATACTGATCATGTGAATGGCCTGGAAGATAGGAGGATTTATGACATACCCGATGACGACCTCGGAATCCTAAGACGAGTTAGGGCTTATGTTGCACAACATGGTTATGCAAGGTGACCCGACCACAATTACGCAGTAAATTAACTTCTAAAATATGGCAAATAACTTGACCCAATTTATAAATATTGGTCAGTGTGCAAAATCTTAAATGATATAAAAATTAGAAAATATTTTACACACTAGGGGTACTACGCAAGTATACGTGTCGTTTCAAGTAATATAGAGCTTTCTTTTAAAACCTCAATATCGATCCCACAGAGAAGCAAGGTAAGAAATCTTTTAGGCTAATTCTAGTCTAATTCTATAAAGCCTTAATTTGGAATGTCAATTAAAATGGTTTTTCTAATAACTATTCCTAAATTAAAATTTAATATAAAAAGATAACTTATCTGGATAAATTGGTTTAGAGAATTTTGAGATGTTAAAGACTACCTTTCTCTTGCAATTACCTAGATAATGTGTAGGAAAGAAATGCTTAGAATTTAATGTAGTAGTGACAAATAGGAGCATATATATTCTTTACCCTTTGGTCCAGGTCATAAAGAACATTAGCTAGTTTTTAAAGATTGGATTAGGATGTATTATTAGTAGAAAGGGACGAATTTCTACACTCTCACGTCTAGGTTCCCCCCCACAAGGTTACCTATGGTCTGGCCTACTAGTGACCCTTCACCTATTTTGTAAAACCAAATTGACTGAGTTTAGCCTGTCACACTAAAAAAAAAATCAATTCTACGCCCATTAAAGATTCTCTCCATATTTATTTTCACCTCCTCTTTTAAGAGAAATGTGATACATACAAGTTAAGAATTATTAGCCCACGGTCAGATATTAAGAGTTCTCCACAATTTTTAACAATACATGAAGCCAATTTGTAAAGTAAATTAAGATCTAGTAAAGTATCATCACATTAATTTAATAAGAGAATATCTAAGCAAATCTTGATTCCTAAATATACATCTATTTTATTACAATATAAGAGTAAAGGAAAAAAATGACATAAGAAGTAAAACAATTGATAGAATTATGTAATAAATAAAGTGCCAACAAGGAACATATGTCTTTAATATTCTATTAGTTTTATGTAACTATCCGTCACCTAGAAGCATCTAATAGAAACAGATTATTAAATAATATTTCCTTAAAAGTTGCATTACCGCCTAACTATATTACTAGTTAACCAAACAATATGAGTGCACTTAAGTTGCGAGATCACCACTCTTTCGAGTTTTAGTTTCACTTACAACAGATTTTAACTAAACCTATTGCCACTTAAGTTATGTAAATTAAGCGACGGAGATATTACTCATCACAGTGAAATGAAAATAATTCTATCATAAAAATAATTTTCCTACACATACCACTACTTCATATTAAAAGAAGATAGTAAAGAAAATTACTTATGAAGCATGGATAGAACACAACAGAAAACTTCGTTTAAATCAAAGAAAATCCACTAGAAAGTGTTTACAATAATTACAAGAAAATGAAGAACACAATACTTAGCTTTTTTTCTCTGAAAGAAAGAAGAAAATCTCTCCACCAAAGTCTCCCACCGATCCATGCACCGCTCGTACTTTCCTTACATAAATCTCTCAAAATCATTCACCAAGCTCTCCAAAAAATGTAGAAATCTACATCATGACTCTAACCTGACTCTAAAACGACTCCACATAAGTTCCTAAGACTCAAATCTGACTCTCCTTGATTGTAGAATTAATTCCTATTTATAGAGCTTCAAAAATGACCAAGGGTTGCTTCAGGCATCTCTTCAAAATTTTTCCACATTCGTTGAATCTTCTAGAAATTAACTGTGGCACCTAGGCGCCAGTTCTGGCACCTAAGTGCCAGATCTTTTTTGTGAAGAGTCGCACCCCTTCACTTAACATACGCATCTCTTCATTTAAAAACTGCTCAAATGTGTCTAGATTCATTTTATTACTTGATGACTTGTAGGATTTTGTTTAGAGGCTTCTAGAATGCTTTGGAACTACCCAAAACCATCTAATAATAGTCCATAACCATTCCCAAAACATTTCTGGTTGTGTCTGGCACCTAGGTGCCTCTTTCTGGCTCTGAAGCACCATTTTATCATGGTAACTAGCACCCAGACGCCAGTTCTGGCGCCTACGCTCCACCCTTTGCGTAACTTCACCGTTTTGCTCCGTTTGGCTTCATTTCTACTCCATTTTACACTGTTTTAGTTGTGTTGTGTTCCTAACATCTTCACCTACAAGATAAACATAAAAACAACATTTCTTCAAAGTGTAATTTCATTAAAAAACATATAAGAAATGTAAAATATATTAAGCATAGAAAGACAAATCATTATGTGCTGGGTCAGAATTTTCTTCTTTGCTCATTTTGGCTCCAAATTGCATTGTTTTTGCCTTAGTTTCTCTAAAATCATATTTTTTATACTTGAAGATAAAAATATGCAAAATGACTTCCTTTAAATTATATATCATTAAAAAAGTGCATAAAGTGAGCATAAAATCTACACTAAAAAATAGGTAATTTTTAGGTGGATCAATTCCCCCAAACTTAAACATTACTTGTCCTCAAGTAGCAATATAATATATAAAATCAAACAAGCAAATCATGTGTATGAGTTTCTTTAGGAGTTTCTAAATTTTTTTTTCTAGAAATGTAGTAGTTTAATTTAGAAAAAATTTTAGTTAATGAGACCAATTTAAAGTTTAGAAATCTCTTAGATGGAAGAGTGTGAAAGTATATGTTGCGATCTAATTCAGAAAAACTTGTAAATTTTCAAAATATAGGACTTAGATATTTTTATTTTCTTTACTTAAAAATATTTATTAAAAATAATTATACCAACTATATTATATTTTTAAGCTTAAGATTTTCTCAAATCTTATACTTTAAAAAGCTCAGGTGTGGAACCAATTTTTGATTAGGCCCTTTAATCCTCAAGCTTCTCCTTCCTTTTCCACATAGTATACTTTTCTTTTCTTTTCTTTTCTTTTCTTTTTTCCTTTTTCTTTTTCTTTGCTTTTTTGTTTCAGGAAATGATTACTATATTTGGATAGGCCTTTAATAATTTTGAATTACACCCTTCCTTTTCTAAAGCATAAGGTAGATATATATCTTTTACTTAGAAAATATAATAACAGTTTTGAAAATTATTTTTCAATAAAAGAAATTTAAATATTGAAAACAAAAGCCTAATCCTTATATTTTTCCAAAATACAACTTTTCCTACTATATATAGTTACACAATATTTATCATTTTTTTACTAAGAAAATTTTAACTTTAAATTTTTCATCACCACTTTAGGTTTTAACTAAATTCTCTTACTTATTTCTATATTTGAAATTTTATTTCCCTAATATAACTTTATACACATAATTATTTTCAATAAAAAATCAAATTTATTTATAGCATTTTTTAAAACAAATAAAATTTAAGTTTTTGAAAACTATTTTTCATCGCCCCAAACTTGAATTTTAAAATATTTTGCAATTAAATCCCTAAAATGTAAGAGGAAGAAAAAAAAACTGAATATACTAACTACTACAACATCCTATCAAATTTATATACATGCATAATCAAGATAGAATGACTGCAGGAGAAAGTAAATCTAGCCTAAAACATGCTTGCAATAATATTAAACTAAAAAGGAAGTATACTAACTTTAAAATATATTTTTCTTCCTACCCCCAAACTTGATTTTTAACATGTATAACATTCAATACAAAAAATGTAAGCAGGAAGAAGAATAGTTCATAAATTTTATCTACCACAAATGTCTATCAGAAACATCTACAAGTATTCATCAGGACATAACAATTTGCAATAGAAAGTAAATCTAAACTAAACATGCTAGAATAAAATTAAACTGAAGAAAGGTCTAACAAACATGACATATATTGGTATAGGAATATATATTTAAAGTGTTCTTCAAATCTTAATATTTTTGTAACACAAACATAAACACACATGATAAATGAGGTTAACTCTTCCTTTAACTCATCACATCTAACTACCTTACTTCAGATTTCTAACATAATCACTACACTAATAAATTATTTACTTATAAATGATTTAATAGAGTCTAATCCCAAGGATATGATTATCTCAGATATGTTGTCCTTATCCCTTTAAGTAAGCGCCCCTAACAATTATAAGGATAGTGTAAGATCATCCATATGTTAGTCATCAAATAGCTTCATGAGTCCTACCGATTGAAACTAATGTCAGAGAAAGAAGTAATGTAAATTGAGATGGATTCAAAAGAAGTTAAGGAATTTCCTACGTCATGACACACAAAGATCAAATTAAACCCTTAACAATCCAAACATCAATCAAACTGATCAATCCACACTAAAGCAATCACAATACAACACTAATAATCATGGCTCGCACTCATACTAAATCAAATCACACCGTTAACTATGGGTTGCCTCCCATAAAGCACTTTGTTTAACATCGTCAGCCCGACAAATGATTCCTCCTGGATCAAAATTCTATTTAAGTAATCCTTGATCAATTGCCCAATCTTTTCCAGGTCCAGAAATTCCTAAAATTCTTAAATTTTAATTTTTCTATCAGCTTTTCCTTTTCATAATGATTTAGATCATTATTCCCCAAGTTTCTTCCTAGGTCCAATATTCTTCTAATAATTTGCATATTAATTTCTTTTTTAAAATTCATAAGAAATGGATCTTTATAAGATAGTTTAAAATCTCTCAAATTTTGGATCGGATTCTCTCTAAGTGATTCATATTTTAGATCAAATTCTAGTAGTTACTCTTCTGATTTAAGTTATCCTTGACTAGCATTATAATCCAAATTTGAATATTCATTATATTATTGATCCACCATTTCTAATATAAATTCATGGAGTCTTTTCTAATTCATCATCCTCCTAAAAGTTTTCTCTAAATCCGAGTCGTAAAATTCAAGGTCTGCAGCACCTGAACTATGCGTAAAAATTTAAAGACTTAACTAATAGGACAGATCTCAAAAATATTTTCGGTAACACACAATAATTAAACACACGATATTATAATACTATAAAGTCCAAATCTATGTATTACAGCTTTAACTAAAATTCTCCTAAAAGTTTTTACGGAAGCTTCCCCAGCAACGGTGCCAAAAACTTGACCCGACTACAATTACGCAGTAAATTAACTTCCAAAAGATGGCAAAAAATTTGATCCAATTTATAAATAGCGACTAGTGTGCAAAATCTTAAATGATATAAAAATTAGAAAATATTTTACACAGTAGGGGTACTACGCAAGTATACATATCGTTTTAAGTAACATAGGACTTTCTTTTAAAACCCCAGTATCAATCCCACAGAGAAGCGAGGTAAGAAATCTTTTAGGTTAATTCTAGTCTAATTCTATAAGGCCTTAATTTGGAATGTCAATTAAAATGATTTTTATAATAACTATTCCTAAATGAAAATTTAATATAAAAGTATAACTTATCTGGATAAATTGGTTTAGAGAATTTTTAGATGTCAAACACTATCTTTCTCTTGCAATTGCTTAGATAATGTGTTGGAAAGAAATGATTTGAATTTAATGTAGTAGTGACAAATAGAGCATATATATTCTTTAGCCTTTGGTCTAGGTCATAAAGAACATTAGCTAGTTTTTAAAGATTGAATTAGGATGTATTATTAGTAGAAAGGAACGAATTTCTAGACTCTCACTTCTTGGTTCCCCCTCACAAGGTTGCCTATGGTATGGCCTACTAGTGACCCGTCACCTCTTTTGTAAAACCAAATTGATTGAACTTAGCCCGTCACACTAAAAAAAAAATTAATTTTACACCCATTAAAGATTCTCTCCCTATTTATTTGCACCTCTCTTTTAAGAGAAATGTGATACATACAAGTTAAGAATTCTTAGCCCACGGTCAGATCTTAAGAATTATCCACAGTTTTCAAGAATACAAGAGGCCAATTTGTAAAGTAAATTAAGAACCGGTAAAGTATCATCACATTAGTTTAATTAGAGAATATCTAAGTGAATCTTGATTCCTAAACATACATATATTTTATTACAAAATAGAAGTAAATGAAAATAATGGCATAAGAAGTAAAAGAATTAATAAATTTATGTAAAAAATAAAGTGCCAACAAGGAACATATGTCTTTAATATTCTATTAGTTTCATGCAACTATTTGTCACCTAGAAGCATCTAATAGAAACAGATTATTAAATAATAATTGCTTAAAAGTTGCATTACCGCCTAACTATATTATTAGTTAACCGGACAATGTGAGCGCACTCAGGTTGCGGGATCACCGCTCTTTCGAGTTTTAGTTTTACTTACAACATATTTTAACAAAACTTATTGCCACTTAAGTTATGTAAATTAAGTGAAGGAGATATTACTCATCACAGTGAAATGAAAATAATTATATTATAAAAATAATTTTCCTACAGATGCCACTACTTCATATTAAAAGTAAATAGTAAAGAAAATTACTTATGAAGCATGGATAGAACACAACAGAAAACTCCGTTTAAAGAAAATCCATCAGAAAGTGTTTACAATAATTACAAAAAAATGAAGAACACAATACTTAGCTTTTTCGCTTTGAAAGAAAGAAGAAAATCCCTCTACCAAAGTCTTCCACCGATCTATGCGCCGCTCGTACATTCCTTACATAAATCTCTCAAAACCCTCACCAAGCTCTATAGAAAATGTAGAAATCTACATCATGACTCTAACCTGACTCTAAAACGACTCCACATAACTTCCTAAAACTCAAAACTAACTCTCCTTGGCTGTAGAATTAATCTCTAATTATAGAGATTCAAAAATGACCAAGGGTTGCTTCAGGCATCTCTTCAAAATTAGTCCACATTCGTTGAATCCTCTAGAAATTAACTTTGGAGCCTAGGCGCCAGATCTTTTGTGTGAAGGGTTGCACCCCTTCACTTAAGAGACGCACCTCTTCATTTAAAAACTGTTCCAATGTGTCAAGATTCATTGTATTACTTGATGACATGTAGGATTTTGTCCAGAGGCTTCTAGAATGCTTTGAAACCACCAAAAACCTTCCAATAATCATCCATAACCGTTCCCAAGACGTTTATGGTTGTGTCTGGCACCTAGGCTCTTGTTTCTGGCACCTAAGCGCCATTTTCTTGTCGTTACTGGCGCCTAGGTGCCAGTTCTGGTGCCTAGGAGCCACCTTGTGTGCAGCTTCACCGTTTTGCTCCGTTTGGCTTCGTTTCAACTCTGTTTCACCCTGTTTCAGTTGCGTTGCGTTCTTAACATCTTCACTTATAAGATAAAAATAAAAATAAAAATAAACTTTCTTCAAAGTGTAATTTCATTAAAAAACATATAATAAATGTAAAAGAAATAAAGCATAGAAAGACAAATCAATATGTGCTGGGTCAGAATTTTCTTCTTTGCAATTTTTGGCTACGTATTGCATTATTTTTGCCTTATTTTCTCGAAAATCATATTTTTTATACTTGTAGACAAAATATGTAAAATATCTTCCTTTAAAGTATATATCATTAAAAATGTGCATAAAGTGAGAATAAAATCTTCACTAAAAAATAAGTAATTTTTAGGTGGATCATAATGGCCTAAAGAAACGGTGAGGATTTATGCTGCACTAAGCAAGCTACCTCAAAGTTCTATAATTTGTTGTTTTAATTTATAAGGTGTTTTACTGTTGAAGATGGTCATGTTGCCCACCATGCATGCTCCAAGCTCCTCGTGGTGGCAGGTTTAGTTTAACAAAGTGGTAATTGTAAGAGAGAAGAGAAGTGTCATGTTTTGGAAAATATTTAAATTGAGGTGTCTTATTATTTTATTAGGGGAACATTAAAGTTGATTATAGCGACAACAGTTAAGATCCCACAGTTCCATCATTCTAGCACCACTATTTTCATCAGATTCACTTAGTCCAAATGAATTTACTAAACTCAACTTAATAAGTTCCATTCATTCATTTAGACCGTGGGAAACTCCATTAGCAACATGTAGGTTACCTCCTTCGAGGGATTTCCGATCATCCAACGAGACGTTTAATTTAGCGTCGGCATTATTTTAGGTTGGTCTATTTTATTTTGAGAAGGGGTCGCCAAACAGAAATTGTCAGCTAATTTTTAATTTAATTTAAATAAATAATTTGAAAAGTAGTATTTGATTTTGAAAATAATTTTAAATTTGAAAATTTTAAGATATAAAATCAAACTGATCTCACATCCCGAATAGTTTATATAAACGAGCACCGCATCACAAACCGTGTATCTACCCCGAAGAATAGACACACTGTTTGGTGATAGGGCTCGATTAAATAAACTAAAAGATTTGTGACATCCGTTTGGTCTGCGAACCAATTTTATAAGCCGACAAATTCCCCTGCTTAATATGAAAGCATTAAACAGGGTTTATAATACCTGGGTTCTTAAAATTCCCTATAAGGGCAAGCCCCTATAGTTAATTACATCTTAAGTGACGAGAATCACATAAGAAAACTTTCGATAATAATCAGTAATTCTGCTCTCAAGAATTTCAAAGTTTGAATTTTCAAAGGATTGAATTTTGGAATTTCAATAGGGAGTGGATCAAGTTTGGAACATTTTGTTTTGGGAATTCAAAGGAAGAAAGGTAGGAGAAATCGAAGATTCGAAGCGAACTCCGGCAATTTCCCGACTATCCTATTGTTTGGATTGAATTTAGGAAAGTCCTAATATTTATTTAATGTTTTGATCTTGCCAATTTTAATTAATTAGGACTTATATTTGTATGATAAAATCACACAAATAGCCTAGAAGATGTGAGGGTTTATGTCGTATCAGACGACTACCTCGGAAATCCTAAGACCGGTTAGGGCTTAGTTTGCAATGCAAATGCCTAACAAAAGGTTGAGGATTTATGTTGCACTAGGCAAACTACCTCGAAATCCTATGGCTTTGTTATTTAATTCTAAGAAAGTTTTGCTGAAGTAGATCCGAGTTTTGCTGACGACGATGGTCGTGCTGCCCACCATGCTCCGAGCTCCTTGTTGCAGAGGTTTAGTTATAGAAGTCATAAATCAAGAGATGAGAAAAGTGTTTTGGTTTAGAGAAAATCTTAATTTCCAAGTGTTTTTTATATTTTATTTAAAATAAATCTTAAAGTTGATTATAACAACACCGGTTAAGATCCCACGGTTCCATCCTTCCGGCATCGTTATTTTTATCGGATTCACTTAGTCCAGATGAATTTGCTAAACTCAACTAAATGAGTTCCACACTTTCATTTAGACCGTGGGAAATCCCGTTAGCAACACGTAGGTTACATCATCCGAGGTATTCCCGATCATCCAACAAGACGTTTTAATTTAGTTATAATTGTAGTTTTGTGTTTTGTTTGTGATTAAATTTTGAGTTGTTTTATATTTTGAAATGTTGTGGTGGTGAATTTTATCTTGTGATGACTTTTAATTTAGTTTTGGTTTCAGTTTTAGGGACTACCCTAAAGGTGTGGGTTTTCATGCAACAGTTGTTTATCATGCAAGAAAAGTAAAGTGCATTTGCAATAAAGTAAATTGCAAGAAAGTAAATTGCAATAAAATAAAAGCGTACTCGGAGGGTCTTCCCGTCATCCCGAGCTGCACTTAAACACAATTTAGAATATTTAAGCATTTAAAGCAAGTTCCTCAGTAAAGCTAAGGGAAGGGTTATGGTTTTCTACCATGTTCCTAATCCTATAGCTAGTCATTTCCTATGACGTCTAGGTTCTTGTTTTTTGGTTTGAGGACGATTTTCTTCATCAAAGAACAATTAAGCTCAGTTGTTCTTATAAACATCCTATCGTACTGAGGAAGTGCTTAAGACGAATCTTAAATATCTTTTCAATACTTTTAGGATTGTTTTAAGTCCAAGAGAATTTAATTGTACAAATGAACCAATCATCCAAGAGTTCAAGTTTTGTTGTTATCTTGCTCAGTGAACTAGGACATTTGAATATCCTATGAGTGAAATAACACTTCACTTAATACTCCGTTTAGGAGTTATGACAACAAAAGCTTTCGAGGGCAAATTGATGTTCAAATGGTTTGAGATTTAATTTCAGTTAACGGGTTTAAATTTGGAATAATGTTTAAGTTGCTTTACATTTATTTTTAAATTCTTTATGTCTTAGGTGATGTTATTTTTAATTTAATTTAACTTTAATTTAATTTAATTTGGTTTAGTTTTAATTTTAATTTAATTTGATTTGATTTTAATTTTAACTTGGTTTTATTATTTTAATTTAATTTAATTTAATTTAATTTAATTTGACATGCTTTAATTTAATTTAATTTGACATGCTTTAATTTAATTTAATTTGATTTAATTTAATATGTTTTAATTTAATTTAATTTAATTTAATTTAATATAATTTAATTCATTTTAATTTAATTTAATTTAATTTAATTTAATTTAATTTAATTTAAATTTTAATTTAATTTTATTTTAATTTTAATTTAATTGAAATTTTAAAAGGGTTTAAAATAATTTAACTTTAATTTAATTTAATGATTAAGTCTTTTAGCATTTTAATTCTTAAATTTGGATTATCATTTTAATTAGGAATTAAATATTATTGAGATGATTAATTTAGGGATTTTTAAATTAAAGAACAAATCTCTTCCTAATAATATCCCTATTTTAATAATTCCAAATTTATTATTCTTCCAAATTTAATCAATTATTTAATTAAGGTTTATTTCAATTATTTCAAATTGTTTGGTAGGTTTCTACTCTTTAATTATTTAAATTTCAATCATCCAAATCATATTAAGATCAAATATTTTACTCTTTAATTTTATTAAGCCTAAAGTTTTGATTGAAGGTTAAAATTTTAATTACCATTTTGCCCCTTCAAGCTTAATAATTTCATAACTCACTAAATTGAGCTTAAATGAACTTGAAATTTTTATGCGAATTCACTCATATGTCAATAAAGACATGAGAGGAGAAAATGTGATTTTTCTATATTTAATTTATTTATGTAATTATCTTTGGTGGAAAATAGAGATTTCCAAGGAAAATTTAATAATATGACCAAGGGAAAGTTACTATCCTTAAGGAAATTATGGGACATTCCTAATGACCAGAGGACCATTTGGACCAATTTTGGTGATTTTTTGAATTATATTCTTTTTATTATAATTATTTTATTTTTTGGAGCATTAATTAATTTAAAAATAAAACAAAGGTTGGAAAATAAATTTTATATTTTACAAAAACCTCTCTAATATCAAGGAAATCAGAGAATCAATTTTTACAATTTTTTAATTTTTCTTTGATTTATTAGAATTATTTTAGTGGAAATGCTAAAAAAATACATTTTTTTAATTTTAAAATTACCTTAGGGCTTAAAATTTAATATCTCATCAAATAGACCTAAGAAAAATATGGGGTTTGTTCCTAAGTGATTAAAATTCAAAATGTGACATTTTGGTGAATTTTATTATTTTTGTGATTTTTATTATTTTTTAATTATTAAAATATTAAAATAATACAAAAAATCAACTTTTTTTAGAAAATTACAATTTTATGTTTCTTAAATTCCCCTAAAATCAGAGAGGCTCCAAAACCAATTTGGTGAATTTTTGAAAAGTATTTTGAAAGTTATGAATTTTTAAAGTTTAAATTGACTAAATGGCTTAATCAACCCATTTAGTAGGGCTAACCAAGTCCAATTTCCTTCAAATTTTTATGGTGGGTTCCTCTGATCCTAAAGGTCAGTGGAGAATTGATTTCAAGTCAACTTGATGTATGATTAGCTCTAATTAATTAAGGACCTATTTTGGGTGTTTAGGCCAATTAGAGTTATTCCAAGTGAATTAATTCAAAACCTATTTTTCCTAGGGTCCTCTGGTCATAAGAAACATTACGAAATTTTTCTAGAATTTATTTCACAACATGCTAATTATTGGAATTAAAATACTCAAAACAGCAACATGAATTTGAAAAATCAATAACTTCTCATAGGGATGGCCTCTGACCTTGGAAAATTCAGGGAATATTCCCAAGTTCAGAGGCTTCAAAAGCCCTATGGTCTCATGCCATGGTGAATTTCCTATATGCATGGAGAATTAAAACAATGCAGAGAGTAAATAAATTATTGAAAATAAAATACTTGATGAAATTAAATGATTTCTTTTCCACATTATTCTCCTCTGTTCACTGAGCAAGAGGGTATTTTTATTTTATTTTTCTGATTTTTGTACACAAAGTTATGCATTTTTAAAGTTTAGGGAATTAAATAAATAAGAAAATACCCTAATTTTCTATTTAAAACGGCGGCGCTGATTCATCCTAGGCATCTCTGAAACGCCGCGTGTCGTGCTGCCATTCGACGCTGCCACTTGAGTCAGCAACCCAGGTCCCGCCTTCCGCGTATCATCTGCCGATCCGACCCGATCTGAGCCGTCCGTCCGCGCGTGTATGGAATGAACGGCATCCGTTCATCGTCCCCAGCCGTTCTCACCCGAGAGCCGTCCACACTAAAACCCTAAGAACTCACTCATTTCTCAACGGATTTTTGTGTTCTTGTGCTCTATGGATTCGTCTTGAAGAGACGAAAACATCTATATGGTGATCATGCATTGAAATTAAAGCATTTGAAATGGAGAATCTCCAGAAGCTCGAGATAAAGAGTTAGCTCATACCTTTGCTCAGAGAAGTGTGGCTTCAATCTGAGGGTTGTGTCACCTTTGATTGGGTCCAAGCAAGCTCCAGATGAAGTTTCTTGGCCTGGTGAATTGTCTAGGTATGATTTCGACCAAGCCCGATCACAAAGCTTGGAGTCTGGAACAGATGGGTGGCCTGGAGAGGGGGCTTTTGCTGGTGGACTTCTTCCCTTAGTCTGGTGAAGGTGTAGGACCAATCAATTTGAGGATTGATCCACTGTGGAGAAGTGTCCTGGTTTTGGGTGGAATTTTGGCTGAGAAATTGGGCTCGTTGGTGGGGATTAGGGCAAATTGTCACCGGGGATCAACTCGCTCTAAGTATGGAGAGTGGTCCGGAGCAATTTTGGCGGGGTTTCGGTAAGGCCCGGTTCAGCACTTCTCATGACCGATAGGAGGTGAGGTTTAAATAGGAGTGGGTGGAGGGCCTCCCAGGGGGGTTTAAGGCTTGGGATCAGCTTCTTAGGTCAAGGGAAGAACAGCCATGATGGCCATTGGGCATGGGGCAAATCAGCAAGGTGGAATTCCAAAGTTTGGCTCACATGGGTGCTCTCGGCCTGGTGGTTTCCGGCGGCTGTGGTGGCTGGCCGGCCAGGGTCAGGTCACCCTCAAGGTCAGGGAGGTCAGGACTGGGGCTTAGTGCAGTCAATTGGCCATGTACATGTGTAAAGGAGTTGAATTGAAATGGAATGGGGGGAAGGCTATTTTGGGTTCAAATGAGTCATCCCACCTTTTTGGGTTTGGTGCACCTTTCCATGGCTGATTTGGGCTGAGGGAGGATCAGGTGAATCAGCTAGAAAAGTGTAGAGAAGTCACCATCCATGAATATTTTGATTAATCATGGATTAAGGTGAAGCATTAAAAGGGTTAAAACCTTTTTAAGGGGGCTTAAAAGAGGCTCCTCCTTTTGCCATTAATGGCTTGATCACATGTCAAACCTTCCATGGCTTCATGTGTCTTGTCCATGGCTTGCATGTGGCTTCATAGCTTGTCTTTGGCTTGGGGAAAAGCTTGGTCAATTTCATGAAAATGGAATTTGGAAATTTTAAAACTTAGGAGATGGTTTCATCCAATGGATGATGATATAGGGTTGTCATGTGGGCTTTGGGCCTTTGAAATTTAGTGAAGGTGGGCTTTTAAAGTGATTTATGGAAGTGGGTTTTTTTTTGTTTTTAGGATGAGAATTTTGCAAAGGATTGGATCCAATAAGTGTTGAATTCAGTTTAGGAATCTTTCATGAATGATTTGGAATAAATTTGGTGTTTGGGTTAGGTTTGGGTTGGATTTGGACCTCTTTGGTGAATGGGCCAATGTAGGTCAAATTGGGCTAACTTGGGCCAATGTTGGGCTAGGGTTGAAATTGATGTAGAATAAATGTTGTGAAATGTTTATGGGAGTGTTTCAAAGAGGTTTTGGCTTTGGTTGGGTTTTGATTTTGGGGTTTGGGCTTATTTGGGTTAGGTTTGGATTTAGGTCAAAATCGGGCCTTTTAGCTTTGGGTTGAATTTGAGTGGGGTTTGGGTCTAAATTTTGGGCAAATCATGTTAGTGTTTTGTTTTTGGGGATGCTAAGGAAGGTTTAGAAAAGATTTGGGGTTAATTGGAGTTGAATTGGGTTAGTTTGGATTAGGTTGAGGTCATGGGTCCAAATTGGGGGTTTTGACAAAAGTGGGGTAAATTGACAAAATTGACCCATGGTGTAGTTGAAATAAATGAAATTGGGAATATTTGGGATTTTTTGGAATTTTCTGGAAATTTTCTGAATTTTTGGATTTTTTGGTCAAGAGGGGTATTTTGGGTATTTGGAGGGTATTGGGAGGTATTTTTGGAATTTTTGGTATTTTTGGCTATGGATGATCAACTTGATTGGTGAGGAAATGTTCAAGGTTAATTTTGGGGAATTTTGGGTGATTTGGAAATTTTGAAAATTTTGGGTAATTTCAAGGGCTTTAGGGTAGGCTAGGCGGGTGTAGGGTGCCGGGGTCAAAAATTGAAAATTTGGAAATTTGAAGATTAGGTGAATGTAAGTGGAATAAAATCATTTTGGTTGAGCCATGAAGCCATATCAAGCCCACATGAGCCATGAAGGGACTCATTTGAGGCATCCACTATGTTGTTCCTAACCCTCTTGCCGAGGGCTTAGGGGTTAAGGACCATCCATGTGAATCACCTTCATGAGTCAGGAGGTCAAGTTAGGTATGGGTGTGTTTTTAGGATGTGTGTGAAAGTGTAGTGTATAGGTGTAGTGTGTGTGTAAGTTAGCCCCTTCACCAGACCAAGCCACTCAGGGCAGTCCTAAGGCCAAAGAGTCCTACAGGAACTCATCCTTTAAACTTCCACATTTGATTTCAACCCTCTAGGTGATTAGGGGTCTATAGTCAAGTTTGTTGAGTTTGCAGGGAGTTAAGAAGTGGTTTGAATTTCTAAGTGGTGGGTCCCAATTCTAATCCTCTAAGATAGTCAAAGGAAAAGCCTAAGGCTAGATCCTAAGTATTATAGAGAGAAGAGAAGACCTCATCAAAAATGAGGTCAACAAATGGACCCCCAATAGGTGTGGTGAGATGACGGAGCACACCGCGCGTATTGGTGTTGACCGAAGCGATCAACAAAACCAACACAAAAGTCCAAGTGACAAACTTAGGATAGAGTAGAAGAGTTTCCGCTGGGGAGTGTCAAGTATATCTCTGAGACTGGAGATCCTTGAACTCTCGCTGGGGAAAGGGAAAGGAGGTGAATTCCAAATCACATGATCTGGGGGAATTTCAATTTAGATTTTATTCTGTTTCAACTTAAGTTTTGATGTGTGAACTTAGATTTTAGTTTGAGTTTCAATTTAGATTGAAGTTTTGTCAAGATTAATTTAAAGGGATTTGATTTGAAATGAAAAAATAGAATTTTGTGGTTTTAGATGTAACATCTTCAACCTCGAAAGAAAATTGAATTGATCGGATTGAATCATTGCAATGAGGAGAGACCTCAGAGCAATGCGGTATTGGATGTAAAATCCTTAACCTCAAGATTTTGATTTTGATGTATTTCATTGCGGTAGGGAAAGAATCCTAAAGCAATGCAGTCTCGGATGTAAAATCCTCAACCCCAAGAATTTGATTTTGATGTATTTCATTGCGATAGGGAAAGAATCCTAAAGCAATGCGGTCTCGGATGTAAAATCCTTAACCCCAAGAATTTGATTTTGATGTATTTCATTGCGATAGGGAAAGACTCCTAAGCGATGCGATCTCGGATGTAAAATCCTCAACCCCAAGAATTTGATTTTGATGTATTTCATTGCGATAGGGAAAGAATCCTAAAGCAATGCGGTCTCGGATGTAAAATCCTCAACCCCAAAAGTTTGATTTCGATGTATTTCATTGCGATAGGGAAAGAATCCTAAAGCAATGCGATCTCGAATGTAAAATCCTCAACCCCAAAATTTGATTTTGATGTATTTCATTGCGATAGGGAAAGAATCCTAAAGCAATGCAGTCTCGGATGTAAAATCCTCAACCCCAAGAATATGATTTTGATGTATTTCATTGCGATAGGGAAAGAATCCTAAAGCAATGCAGTCTCGAAAGTAAAATCCTCAACCCCAAGAATTTGATTTCGATGTATTTCATTGCGATAGGGAAAGAATCCTAAAGCAATGCAGTCTCGGATGTAAAATCCTCAACCCCAAGAATTTGATTTTGAACGGTAATGATATTACAAAGATTTGTAGTGTTGATTTGAAAAATGTGGAATTTTGGTGTTTCGAGAATTTCATGAAAGTTGTAAAAGACTTTCATGGAAGGAAATAGATTAGGAGGGAATATGTAGATGCTACATATCCCATTCAAAAGAGTTGATCGGAAGTTGTCTGGTTTGGATTGGATACAATTCCTCGCCATCGCATTCGATCCGTGTCAATGGAATCAACCGCTTCCATCCCAGACAAGGGAGAGAGTAGAACGGATTGGATTTCAGATTTGGAAGGTTGAGTTTGAATTTGATTGAGATTTGATTTGAGATCTGGAAGGTTGAATTTGAAGTTTGATTGAGATTTGATTTGAAATCTGGAAAAATTGAATTTGAAATTTGATTGAGATTTGGTTTGAAATTTGGAATGATTGAATTTGAAGTTTGATTTAAAATTTGTGGTCATTTTGTTTGTCTTTTAACGATTCAAATTTTATTTTATCGTGAATTTGGAGTTTATCATTTTTAGATTTTAAGGAAAGTTTTCTTTTATTCTTTTTTTTTCTTTTCTGTTCTTTGTTCGAAGTTCATTTAACTTTAATGGCGTTTCTCAGTTAACTTGCACAAAAGAGGTGAAGGCCAAAAATGTGACATGGTCACTTTCATTCCAATCATGCTGAAGATACACCATACAGCTCGATCTGGAATACATCTCATACAATCCATATAGACTCAAAACGGACTATGTATGATCTTTGTCGATCCATCCAAAAAGGTATCTGTCAGAAATCCATGTCTGAATAGTGAGGTACATGGTCAATAACATCACCTTCCAAGCCATCCTTGGCAAGGATGCCGTATGGATATACGTTGGAAGTGTGATATTTTCCATGTAACTCACAGGCTCGTAAGGCCGGAGGCTCTCTAGCTCCGGGTCGGCATTGGAAGTGGTAAGGTGTTTTCCCGTCATCCATTCTTCGAAAGTAACTGAGATCCGCTTCATTGGTACTCCCGGTATGCAATGTTTAGCGACATTTGCTCCGTTGCCCTTCAGTATCATGACGGAACCTACCGAAAATGATATCTTTACTGGCCCTCGGAACTCACCTGGGCCTGCTATCTGGAGGTCAGATCCGAACATGATATTACACTCGTTCAGAAAAGAAACTGTGCAGAAAGGTCTGACAAAGTCGTGGTGATCGATGTGCAAGGGTATGCAGTCACCCTTCTTGTAAATGTTAATGATGCAACTGTTAGGTATGCAATCTGCTGGCAGTACCCTCCATGTTATCATCCTTTTTACCATCCTTTTGATGACTAATGGCATTGGATCCACCTGGCCATGACGGATTATTCCCGGTGGGTTTCCCTTCCTGTCTTCTGCGAAGTTGTAGCTGCATCCACATTGTATGGTAATTCTACCTTTCCCTGGCATCCATCTCCGGGGTTCCGAGTAAGTGTTTTCTCTTAGGCGGCCCGCTAGGCCCATTCTTTTCAAATCCCGGATGCGATCCACGATTTGTTGTTGTTCGTATTCGAGAACACGTCCGTATGTAGCTCGAGGCCTTCAAGTATATTGATCCTCCTGCCTCCGATTCTCTCGAAGTATTCGAAAGTTTTCTTCTCGACATTCCGCATTCTTTCTAGCTCGTATTCCGGAATAATCTGCAAATGGCGAGGCATCAGTGACGTACTTGTGGGATATATGGCTCAATCCCTTCACGTTCTCCCCGCATACCTCGGCTCCTCGGGGATGATGTCCGTCGGGACATCCTCCGGGGTTGCTTTTGCAACAAGGTTATGCATTACTGGTGACTTTATCTGGTGGCGTTGTAGCCTTCCTTCTTCTGTTCTTCTTGAGATTTCCCTGGTCTCTTCCGTTATCCTAGGAACTGGCCTCCTTCTTTCAGGTACCTGGTGAACTGGCGTCCTTGAAATATATGCACTGGCAGTAGCAACTGCCTCTGTGTGCTGGTCCGCTGCTAGTTTAGTTAACATCTTGCGGATACGGCGATTTTTATTTCTTCGCTGAGTTGCTGTGAGAGTAGCTCTTCGTACTTCCCGAGTTTACGTGGGCGCGGCGCCGACAAGCCTGCCCTCCGCTCGTAGCGACTACGGACTTGATTCTCTTGTCTTCTTCGGTGCTTGTTTTCCTTTTCTTCTTGCTCTGGAGTGGTGGCTTGGGCCGCCCACTTTCATTCTTGTCCGATCGGGCAGTTCCTCTCGGTCAGCCGGGACCCGGTCACTTTCCTCGTATTGCGGGCTCGCCGGTGCGAAGTCTGAGTCAATCTCTATTATCGCTCCATCTTTCACCCTCTTTTCGTCGAGTGCAAGGCTTACGCCATTTCTAAAGTTCAGGACCAACCACCCGTTCGACATTTCCCTGCGAAAAGACAAGGAAAAGGATCAGGGGCTGTACTAAGAACAAGAACATTAAGAAAATGTTTATTAAAGACAGTTTTTTTTATTACTTCTTGTATTTTTAAATTTAACAAGAATGAAGTGGGATAAGATCAGGAAAGAGATTTTGATATGGAAGAGAAAACAAGGAAAACTTTATTATCATGATTTTATTTATTTTAGCACATTTTTTATTATCTTTGGGTTCGGACCCAGTCATAAGTAACTACTTCACCCGTGCTTCTAGGGATGAAGAATTCATTCCTTCGAAACATCAGGTAGCGTAATACTTTTTCAAGTATCGTCCATTGATTGGAAGCATATGTCGTTCTCCTTGGCAATTCACTAGCTGGTAGGAGCCTCCTGAGTATACTGCTTCAACCACAAACGGCCCTTCCCAAGTGAGTTCAAATTTTCCTCCTATCTTGCGGTGTGCAAGGATAGGTCTCTTGAGAACGAGAACTAAGTCACCAACTTTGAAGGTTCTTGGGCGGACCAGTTTGCCATGGGCTTGAACCATCTTAGCTTGGTATAATTCTAAATTCTGCTGCGCTGCAAGTCTTTTCCCTTCCAAACTTTCTAATTCTTCTAGCCGTAATTTGGGATTCTCTTCTGTCGTGATTTTGTTTGCGACTGCGATTCTGAGTGAAGGAAGCTGGACCTCTAAAGGTAACACTGCCTTAGACCCATACACCAGAGCGTAAGGTGTAGCTTGAGTAGGAGTTCGAAGGTTGTCCAGTAGGCCCATAAGGCTTCTAATAACTTCTCGTGCCAATTTCTCTTATTATCGTCCAAGGTTTTCTTTAAGATTTGGACGAGAGTTTTATTAAAAGCCTCGACCGAGCCGTTTGCTCTTGGATAGAAAATTGTTGAATACCGCCGATCGATTCCGTGTCTCCCGACAAAATTATTGATTTGTGTGCTTCGAATGCCGACTCATTATCTTAGATGATCTCGCGCGGCACTCCGAAACGGTAGACAACTTGGTTCTTGAAAACCGTAGCACGTGGTGTGCTTTCACTTCTCTTAGTGGAACTGCCTCTGCCCACTTGGAAAAGTAATCTGTAGCCGCAAGAATGAAGCGATGTCCTTTTGAAGACGGCGGTTCTATTGGACCCACTATATCCGTGCCCCAACATTCAAATGGCCACGACGCAATTGTCGGATGTAGCACATTTGGAGGTTGGTGTAGAACCACTCCGTGCACTTGACATTGGTGACGGCTCTTAGCGATTTTCATGCGGTCGGTCATCATTGAGGGCCGGTAGTACCCTAGTATTTTAATTTTCATTTTCATCTTCGGACCCAACCGGTGAGCGCCACGAGTCCCGAATGCACCTCTTTAACAATTTCACGGGCCTCGGACCCGCTTAGGCACCTTAGCCACATTTGATCGAAAGACCTTCGTATAACGTGTTGTTTATTAATGCGTAGGACGGAGTTCTTTTCTTGATCCGATGGGCTAGCGACCTATCGTCCGGTAGTTTTCCTGTTTGCGGGTAGTCTACTAATGGTTGTCGCCAATCTTCCGTGTTTTCTCATTCATTGTTGCAACTCGATTCTTCTTCCTTTTCGATTTGTGTATTGTGTCTATGTCGAGCTGTGATAGGACCCGACGTCCCCGAATTGACACTTCCATCGATTCATCTTGCAAGCAGGCAAATTCTTTTGCTAGGCGGGCTAACGCATCTGCAAAAGCATTTTCTTTTCTGGGAATTTTGTAGATTGTCACATTCGGAATCTATTCCAACAGCTGTATGGCATACTGGAAGTATTGCTCGAGTCTTGGTTTTAAAATTCTATACTGTCCGGCGATCTGTTGAATGATTAACTGCGAATCCCTTAGATGTTGATGTCTGTTATCCCCATTTGAATAGCTAATTCCAGTCCCGTTATGAGGGCTTCGTATTCTGCTTCGTTGTTTGTACACAGCTCTGTTAAGTGGTAGGAGTATCTTAACATCCCCCGCTCCGGTGTTATAAAGATTAGTCCGATTCCTGCCTTACCGGGCACTATCACTTGCGATTCTTCGTCTTTGTGTGCTTGAAGATGCTCCGTCAAAATATAATTCCCAACGTCGATCATCAGGGTCTTCTAGGCTCATTATTTGTTCATCTGGCAAATCATCATTGAGAGGAGATTCTGCCGGCAAAGGGTGTGCTGCGAGGAAGTCTGCTAGGACTTGTCCCTTTACGGCACGAAGAGGCATGAAAGTTATATCGAATTGCAATAATATCATTGACCATCTGGCAAGTCTGCCGGAAAGCGTTAAACGAGTCATCAAGTATTGCAATGGATTAATTTTCGAGATCAGGTTGACCTTATGAGAAAGCATGTAGTGCCTGAGCTTTTGAGCAGCGAAGATCAGGGCCAAACAATGTTTTTCAATTGCGGGATACCTTATTTCCGCCGGAAGTAAACGACGGCTCAGGTAGTAAAGAGCATTTTCTTTACCCTCATCATTGACCTGGGCTAACAGGGCTCCGAGAGAGTCGTCTAAAGCCGCGGTATAAAGTATCAGCGGTCTACTTGAGACTGGGGCTGCTAAGACAGGAGGTGTCATTAAATATTGCTTAATGTCCTCGAAGGCCTTCTGACATTTCTCTTCCCAAATAAATTTGGCGTCCTTTTTAATTAATGCCGAGAAAGGCTGACACCTACCTGACAAGTTTGAGATAAAGCATCGAAGATATGCCAGCTTCCCTTGAAACGATCGTAGTTGCTTTAAGGTTTTGGGAGGCGGCATTTCTAAGATAGCTTTAATCTTTTTCGGGTCGATTTCAATTCCATGATGTCGGACAACGAATCCTAAGAATTTCCCGGAGGTGACGCCGAGGGCGCATTTTAAGGGATTCATCTTAAGGTTAAATTGTCTTAATCGTTCGAAAACAATTCTCAAATCATACAGGTAGTTTTCCTTTACTTTGCTTTTGATGACCACATCATCCACGTAGCATTCGACTTGATTGTGGATGAGATCATCAAAAATTCTTGTCATCGCTCTCTGGTATGTTGCTCCTGCGTTCTTCAGTCCGAATGACATCATTGTGTAGCAATATACTCCGATCGGCGTTCTGAATGTTGTAAGTTTTTCATCTTCTGGAGTCATTTTTATCTGGTTGTATCCTGAAGATCCATCCATGAATGAGAATATTTCATGTGTCGAAGAAATGTCGATCATTAATTCTGGGATCGATAGAGGGAATTCATCCTTTGGACATGCCTTGTTTAAATCTCTGAAATCCACACAAATTCTGATCTGACCATTCTTCTTCCTAACTGGTACCACATTGGCTAACCAAGTCGGGTATTGTTCTTCACAGACAAATTTAGCATCTATTAGCTTTTTAACTTCAGCTATGACTTGTTGTTCAATTTCCAGACGCATTCTTCTGGGACCTTGTCTGACTGGGATAGAAGTAGGATCCACTCCTAGCTTATGGACTGCGACCTCTGGAGCTAATCCTGGCATCTCATCGTAGTTCCAAGCAAAACAATCTTTAAATTCCATTAATAACTTGATTATTTCTTCGGAGTTTTCTTTATTGAGTAAGGAGCTAACAAAGGTAGGTCTAGGCTCTTCGCTAGTACCTAAGTTAACTTTCGTTAACTCATCTATTATAGATTTAATCTCTTCTTCGAATTCTGTTGGAGCGTCTCCAATTTGTAAATCTTCAAATTCTTCTGTAGTTTTCATGCAGTTTTCATTAGACTCGCAAGTGAAAACCAAGCAAAATTCAGTATCGTCAACAGATCCTCATCGTGCCGAATCCGAGACCATGCTTTGAATTGGGTGGACGACCGGAGTTATTCCATAATTTTTCAAAATGTTGTGATTGAACTTTTGTCCATTGTTGAGGTAAGAAACCACGCTGAATTAAATTTTGAACACAGGGAGAGTACCACTCAAAAGGTAATTTCATTAATTCTGATGAAGCGACATCTTCAAATTGTACATTATTTTCAGTTTTGGAGGAAGGAGCACCTCGGTAGAATTTGATTGGCTTTGCACCGCCGCTACGTACCTCTTTGACCACCATACCCTTGATCTTATTAGAATGGATCGGGGTCAGGGTCATAGTATGTACAAAGTGGTTAATCTTCTCGTACATTGATTTATATTTTTCATTCTTTTCATCTTCGAGCGGGATCTTGAATTGCGGCTTCTTCCGACTTATTGTTGCTGCTTCTTGCTTGATCTCTTTTTTTTCTTCAGAACTGTCTTCCCAATCAATATTGATGGCTGGTTTCCTCTCGTCCAATCGTCCTAACGTCTACGCCACGACCTCGTCCCCGGCCTCGACCTCGGATGCGAGTTATGGAGAAACCTTCACCATCTCGCCGTAAGGGAGTGGTGAGTGACTGTTGGACTAGAACTTCAGGTCCTTCGTCATCCCGAATTTCCTATGCTTCATTCGTTATGGTATCTCTGAAGAAGATTGTTTTCTTCGGAGGTGCATAATAAGCTGCATCTTCATGGATTCCAATTTCATGTACGGAGAATGGTTGTAAGTCACCTTTGATGCATCGTTCCCCTCCATCGTAGTATTTGATGCACTGATGTAGAGATGATGGTACCATCTGGTTTTCATGTATCCATAGTCGGCCCGATAGAGCGTTGAACGACGTTTCGAATCAATTATGTGAAATTTTGCGGTTGTCTTTGCCAAGTCACCGGTCTTCATTAGCAGATGTTATTGAAGTCGAGGGCTCTTTCTCCTTTACGGTTGAATCCTCTTAATAACATTTTGTCCGCTTCGAGCTCGCGAGCATCAATTTCCAAGTATGCTAGCGTTCGAAGATTCATTATATTGATTGATGCTCCCTGGATCCACCAATACTCCGGAGAGTGTAAACTTCCCAATTGTAATCGAAATGTACAACGGTCGGTTGTGGTCTCGTCGTCCCAAGTAGTAGGTCATTGTCCGTGAAGGTAACACCTCGTTGTTCCTTTAACGAGCAAACCTCATCTAAGGAATCTCCGGCCATTTGAGCTAAGCAAATTTCCGGATCAAGTAAGGCCTTGATCGAGCTTCTCGCATCTCCTTTGATAAGATGAGAGCGTCGTAGATGCTCGGCTTGGCCGGTAGTTTCCTAAGATGGGCTAGCACGTTGTAGTCCACTTTATTTTCATGTGTCTCGGCTTCTTCCCGAATGAGTATTTCTTCTGCCGGGGTTGGTTCTTCCTGAACAACCACCTGCTTTCCTTTGTCCTTTGAACCCATTCTCGGAGGTAGAACTCTTCCACTTCTTAAGTTAACCTCTATAATTTCTTCTGAATCTAGTATTGAGTTTGCTGGTGTTTCCTCCCGAATCGGAATGACGAGTTCTTCCGGATTAGCTTCGAGTCCGAAGGCTCTAACTCTATTGTGATCGGAGATCCTCGAAACTCGCAAATAGATTCATTGCTCGTTGAACACTCGTAGCCTCCTTGGTGGATGTCTTCTTTGTCATTGTGACCGTCGAGATTGTGTATGATTTGAGAATTGTCATTTTTATCGAAATTGATGTCTGGATTTTCGCTAGTTACGTAATCGTTAGAAACAGTCAAAACGTAGCCAACGCTATAACCCTTACCATTATAAGATCCCATCGGAGTGGGCAGATAATCATACAGAGTCAGAGGTTCGAGAGATTTCTCCCCCGAATTGGAAACAACTATCCTAGGATAAGCAACCCCTAGTCTAGACTTAAGAGCCTCGATCTTTTCTTCTTCGTCGATTTTTTTCTTCTCTTCAATTGTCTCTTGTTGAGGTGGTTCTTTTATCGCAAGTGATAGTGTCAACTTAACAGGTTTCGAACTCTGAATTGAGGCCCAGACCGAAGCGGTTTGAATGTGATTCAAAATCTTTTTCGAAGACTTTGTCCAAGCGGTAGCCCATCCATCATCAGTCGCATAGGGGTCTATCGGCACAATGGGATCCGTCGAGATAACATTAACAGAACCTCCTTTCTGGAGTTCCTTCATGTACTCCTTCGGGATCGTTATATTCCCTTTCCGAAGATTGTCGTTGAGCCAACTTTTCAAGATAATACAATCTTCTATCTTGTGTCCAAGCATCCGGTGGTAAGGGCAAAAGTTGGGATCACCTTTCTTGTCGACTTCTTCTGGTCTTTTAGGTTCTGGTAGTTGGAAATCCGGAGTCTTCATCGATCGCGGAACATTTTCGGCACTGCCTCATTCTTGAACGGATACTCCATGCTCAGAAGCTCCCTTAACGTACGTTGCGGACGAGGCAGTTGTTCATACTGTTGGGATGACTGATAGCTGGGTCGGGGTTGCTGGTAATTATGTTGAGGTTGTTGTGGCCGTTCTGACGGTATTTGTATCGGTTGCTTGCCTTTATCGACTGTTGCAATGATCCCGGACTTCTTTTCAAAAGTTTTCACAGGCTTTTGTTTGTCTGTTTTATCGGTGAAACTTAATTGCTTCGCCTCCTCTTGCAAGCTTCCGGCCTTGCTTAACAACTTCTCGAAAGTCTTAATAGTAAATCCTTTGAGGAGAAGTGCTATCGGGCCATGAATGCTCTTAAGTAAAATGCCGACTGCATGTTGTTCTTGTAGCTGTGGCTCACACTTCATACTTAGATTTCTCCATCGAAGTATGTAATCCACCAAGGTTTCGTTGGGTTTCTGCTTCTCTACCACTAAATCACCTATAGTGATGTGGTGCTGAGCTCCGACAAATCGCTTGATGAAGAGGTTCTCTAGTTCTGAAAATGTCTTCACCGAACCGTTCGGTAATTCTGTATACCAATCAAAGGTGATCCCTGACAGGCTGCTGACAAATTGTCGGAAGAGTAAAACATCACTTCCACCGGCATTGCAACAACTAGCATGAAAATGTGCAACGTGCTGTCGAGGGTTTCCGGTTCCATCAAAGGTCTTGAACAGAGGTGGTACAAAGCCTTTCGGATATTGGACAGCGTCGAATTCTTCAGGGTAAGGTCTACCCGTCCGAATAGATGTCCCGCTCTTTGATTGTGCCAAGGCTTCTCGCACCTGCTGTTCCACCGGGTTCTTGATATCCTTTTCCGGAATCATGCTTTGTGTTGCATCCTATTTTAATTGATCATCCCCGTTGACGGACGTAATCTCCTTTCCTCCGTCTACAATGTGAATAACTTCTGGGGGTGTTTCTCTTTGGGGTTGCACCTGACTCTGGAGAGTGGCTAGGGCTACAGCCATCTCTTCCATCCTTTTTGCCATTTGGGCGATCTTATCATCTTTCTCTTGAAGCTGCCTCCTCATTACTTCCGCTCCTCTCTTTCTGCGGCTGCAGGAGCACCTTGTGAAGCTGACGAAGCTCGTGTTTCAACCATGTTAATTTCTGCATACTCATCATCCATGAATTCTGACGAGTCAACCTCATCTCCGAATTTCTCTTCTCTTTCCCTTGCTAATTGCCGAATATCAGTTCTTAGCTTTTCCATAGCATCTTCTAGTGGTCTTTTCTGTACATCCTTGCGGTTGTCATGTGATAACTGTCGGGTTTCCTTCTCATGAGTTCCCTTTATCTGCAAGTAGCACTTTCTTCGGACTCAAGTCTCCTGACGAGACTTTCTTTCTCAGGTTGTTGTTTTAATCTTAATTGTCCAGTAGTGGGACGTCATACCATCCTCCTAGCAGCAGAAGGTCTGGGACCGGATGGTTTGTCAGTCAAATGCTGGAAGGTGGTATCCTCCCTAATTTGTAGTCCTGAAATAACGACAGGCGGACTAGCTTTTATCCTCTTATTTGGCTTTTCCGCAGCAATAGTGGGTTCTACTCGCGGCCCAAGACGGGATTTGGCTGGCACCCGCCCTATCCTTCTTAAAATTTCTGATACAGGGCATTTTTCTTTCTTTGCTAACTTTTCTATCAAGGTTTGCAGTCGAGCAAATGGCGTAACTCTAGCCCTTTTCTTACGGCTATCGTTGTAATATACGAGTCGAGGCAATGCGGCAGCAATCTTGCGAAAATTTTCTTCATCCTCTGCGGCGGAAAGGGGATGGAACCTACTTCCTCCTAAAAGTGGTATGTATTCAGGCAGCGGTGTATACTCGGGCAGTTCTGGTATTTCTTCTAGGAAAGTAACTTCAGCAGCTCTGGCTTCTCTAGCAATCCTTCTACTTCTGTTCCTTCTCTGAGTCCGTGTCAGCGATGAAATTCTCGAGCTGGACCCGATTTCAAAAATAGAAGGTTTCACAGGAAGATCTGTACCCTCCACGGTAATAGGTTCATCATAGTTTTGAATTTCCTTCCCCTTTAGTTTGGCAGAAGCTGGGGTAGGTGCAGAGACAACTAGACCAGTGGGGGTAGCAACAACAGTCCTTCTGCGAACAACAGTACTCCTCTCAGTTGGAATCTTTTGTAGAGGAGGGAATTCATGAGTTGACTTGAGGTTAAACTCAATCAACGGTTTCTCGCTTCGGTACTTTCGTCGGTGAGTGAAAAGAGAGCGACGTCGGGGATTTTGATGTCGGTGTCCCTCGAATCCTTGTCCGAATCGAATGATTCCATTATCGAGCGATTCGTCCTCGAACACGGCCGTGTCAAGTCCGTTGACGAAGGAGAAGATCGGCTTTGGGGCTTCCATTCTGCGCAGGCGCATTCCAAGTGTTAGTCTCCAAATCGTGCTTCTTCTTAGCGTACGACTTATGACGAAAAAGAAAGAGTCCGAACACATTTCTGTTTATCTTAGTGTATTTGTGGTATTAAAGGAAAATTATCTTTTTGGAAAGATTTGCTCGTTAAGACAGAGAGTTATTAAAAGAAGGAGAATTGTAGGAAGGGTAAAAGGAATTGATTAGGAACTGGAAAAGGAAGAGGAAGTCTTGTAGAAACTTCTCGACCCGTAAGACTGTTCCTAAACTAATACCTATTGGGGGTCCACCCCACCTCAGAAATGAGGTAAAAGGATCTCGGAACCTCTCCGTTTAGGGGTGTCTAAACAGTGGCTCCTAAATCCGAGAGAATGTTGGCTATACTTGTTCAAGGTAGAAATGAACATAGTATTCCAACGGAAAGAAGGGTAGTTTGATCCACAAGGGACATGGATACACTACCGATTTTTGAAAGAAGAATTGTCTGATTAAAATGGAGAGAGGAATTTTCCCCAGCGGAGTCGCCAGAAATTGTCGGAATTATTTTAGGTTGGTGTATTTTATTTTGAGAAGGGGTCGCCAAACAGAAATTGTCAGCGAATTTTTAATTTAATTTAAATAAATAATTTGAAAAGTAGTATTTGATTTTGAAAATAATTTTAAATTTGAAAATTTTAAGATATAAAATCAAACTGATCTCACATCCCGAATAGTTTATATAAATGAGCACCGCATCACAAACCGTGTATCTACCTCAAAGAAAAGACACACTGTTTGGTGATAGGGCTCGATTAAATAAACTAAAAGATTTGTGACATACGTTTGGTCTGCGAACCAATTTTATAAGCCGACAAATTCCCCTGCTTAATATGAAAGCATTAAACAGGGTTTATATTACATGGGTTCTTAAAATTTCCTATAAGGGCAAGCCCCTATAGTTAATTACATCTTAAGTGACGGGAATCACATAAGAAAACTCTCGATAATAATCAGTAATTCTGCTCTCAAGAATTTCAAAGTTTGAATTTTCAAAGGATTGAATTTTGGAATTTCAATAGGGAGTGGATCAAGTTTGGAACATTTTGTTTTGGGAATTCAAAGGAAGAAAGGTAGGAGAAATCACAGATTCGAAGCGAACTCCGGCAATTTTCCGACTATCCTATTGTTTGGATTGAATTTAGGAAAGTCCTAATATTTATTTAATGTTTTGATCTTGCCAATTTTAATTAATTAGGACTTATATTTGTATGATAAAATCACACAAATAGCCTGGAAGATGTGAGGGTTTATGTCGTATCAGACGACTACCTCGGAAATCCTAAGACCGGTTAGGGCTTAGTTTTCAATGCAAATGCCTAACAAAAGGTTGAGAATTTATGTTGCACTAGGCAAACTACCTCGAAATCCTATGGCTTTGTTATTTAATTCTAAGAAAATTTGGCTGAAGTAGATCCGAGTTTTGCTGACGACGATGGCCGTGCTGCCCACCATGCTCCGAGCTCTTTGTTGCAGAGGTTTAGTTATAGAAGTCATCAATCAAGAGATGAGAAAAGTGTTTTTGTTTAGAGAAAATCTTAATTTCCAAGTGTTTTTTATATTTTATTTAAAATAAATCTTAAAGTTGATTATAACAACACCGGTTAAGATCCCACGGTTCCATCCTTCCGGCATCGTTATTTTTATCGGATTCACTTAGTCCAGATGAATTTGCTAAACTCAATTAAATGAGTTCCACACTTTCATTTAGACCGTGGGAAATCCCGTTAGCAACACGTAGGTTACATCATCCGAGGTATTCCCGATCATTCAACAAGACGTTTTAATTTAGTTATAATTGTAGTTTTGTGTTCTGTTTGTGATTAAATTTTGAGTTGTTTTATATTTTGAAATGTTGTGGCGGTGAATTTTATCTTGTAATGACTTTTAATTTAGTTTTGGTTTCAGCTTTAGGGACTACCCTAAAGGTGTGGGTTTTCATGCAACGATTGTTTATCATGCAAGAAAAGTAAAGTGCATTTACAATAAAGTAAATTGCAAGAAAGTAAATTGCAATAAAATAAAAGCGTACACGGAGGGTCTTCCCGTCATCCCAAGCCGCACTTAAACACAATTTAGAATATTTAAGCATTTAAAGCAAGTTCCTCGAGTAAAGCTAAGGGAAGGGTTATGGTTTTCTACCAAGTTCCTAATCCTATAGCTAGTCATTTCCTATGATGTCTAGGTTCTTGTGTTTTGGTTTGAGGACGATTTTCTTCATCAAAGAACAATTAAGTTCAGTTGTTCTTATAAACATCCTATCGTACTGAGGAAGTGCTTAAGACAAATCTTAAACATCTTTTCAATACTTTCAGGATTGTTTTAAGTCCAAGAGAATTTAATTGTACAAATGAACCAATCATCCAGGAGTTCAAGTTTTGTTGTTATCTTGCTCAGTGAACTAGGACATTTGAATATCCTATGAGTGAAGTAACATTTCACTTAATACTCCGTTTAGGAGTTATGACAACAAAAGCTTTCGAGGGCAAATTGATGTTCAAATGGTTTGTGATTTAATTTCAGTTAACGGGTTTAAATTTGGAATAATGTTTAAGTTGCTATACGTTTATTTTTAAATTCTTTATGTCTTAGGTGATGTTATTTTTAATTTAATTTAACTTTAATTTAATTTAATTTAATTTGGTTTAGTTTTAATTTTAATTTAATTTGATTTGATTTTAATTTTAACTTGGTTTTATTATTTTAATTTAATTTAATTTAATTTAATTTAATTTAATTTAATTTGACATGCTTTAATTTAATTTAATTTAATTAATTTAGTTTAATTTGATTTAATTTAATATGTTTTAATTTAATTTAATTTAATTTAATTTAATTTTTAATTTAATTTAATTTAATTTAATTTAATTTGATTTAATTTAATTTAATTTAATTTAATTTAATTTAATTTAATTTAATTTTAATTTAATTTTAATTTAATTTAATTTTAATTTTAATTTAATTGAAATTTTAAAAGGGTTTAAAATAATTTAACTTTATTTTAATTTAATGATTAAGTCTTTTAGCATTTTAATTCTTAAATTTGGATTATCATTTTAATTAGGAATTAAATATTATTGAGATGATTAATTTAGAGATTTTTAAATTAAAGAACAAATCTCTTCCTAATAATATCCCTATTTTAATAATTCCAAATTTATTATTCTTCCAAATTTAATCAATTATTTAATTAAGGTTTATTCAATTATTTTCAAATTGTTTGGTAGGCTTCTACTCTTTAATTATTTAAATTTCAATCATCCAAATCATATTAAGATCAAATATTTTACTCTTTAATTTTATTAAGCCTAAAGTTTTGATTAAAGGTTAAAATTTTAATTACAATTTTGCCCCTTCAAGCTTAATAATTTCATAACTCACTAAATTGAGCTTAAATGAACTTGAAATTTTTATGCGACTTCACTCATATGTCAATAAAGACATGAGAGGAGAAAATGTGATTTTTCTATATTGAATTTATTTATGTAATTATCTTTGGTGGAAAATAGAGATTTCCAAGGAAAATTTAATAATATGACCAAGGGAAAGTTTCTGTCCTTAAGAAAATTTTGGGACATTCCTAATGACTAGAGGACCATTTGGACCAATTTTGGTGATTTTTTGAATTATATTCTTTTTATTATAATTATTTTGATTTTTGGAGCATTAATTAATTTAAAAATAAAATAAAGGTTGAAAAATGAATTTTATATTTTTAAAAAATCTCTCTGATATCAAGGAAATCAAAGAATCAATTTTTACAATTTTCTGATTTTTCTTTGATTTATTAGAATTATTTTAGTGGAAATGCTAAAAAAATACATTTTTTTAATTTTAAAATTACCTTAGGGCTTTAAAATTTAATATCTCATCACATAGACCTAAGAAAAATATGGGGTTTGTTCCTAAGTGATTAAAATTCAAAATGTGACATTTTTGGTGAATTTTATTATTTTTGTGATTTTTATTATTTTTTAATTATTAAAATATTAAAATAATACAAAAAATCAACTTTTTTAGAAAATTACAATTTTATTTTTATTAAATTCCCATGATATCAGAGAGGCTCTAAAACTAATTTAGTGAATTTTTGAAAAGTATTTTGAAAGTTATGAATTTTTAAAGTTTAAATTGGCTAAATGGCTTAATCAACCCATTTAGTAGGGCTAACCAAGTCCAATTGACTTCAAGTTTTTATGGTGGGTTCCTCTGATCCTAAAGGTCAGTGGAGAATTAATTTCAAGTCAATTTGATGTATGATTAGCTCTAATTAATTAAGGACCTATTTTGGGTGTTTAGGCCAATTAGGGTTAGTCCTAGTGAATTAATTCAAAACCTATTTTTCCTAGGGTCCTTTGGTCATAAGAAACATCACCAAATTTTTCTAGAATTTATTTCACAACATGCTAATTATTGGAATTAAAATACTCAAAACAGCAACATGAATTTGAAAAATCAATAACTTCTCATAGGGATGGCCTCTGACCTTGGAAAATTCAGGGAATCTTTCCAAGTTCAGAGGCTTCAAAAGCCCTATGGTCTCATGCCATGGTGAATTTCCTATATGCATGGAGAATTAAAACAATGCAGAGAGTAAATAAATCATTAAAAATAAAATACTTCATGAAATTAAATGATTCTTTTCCACATTATTCTCCTCTATTCACTGAGCAAGAGGGTATTTTTATTTTATTTTTCTGATTTTTCTACACAAAGTTATGCATTTTTGAAGTTTAGGGAATTAAATAAATAAGAAAATACCCTAACTTTCTATTTAAAACGGCGGCGCTGACTCATCCTAGGCATCTCCGAAACGCCGCGTGTCGCGCTGGCATTCGACGCAGCCACTTGAGTCAGCAGCCCGGGTCCCGCCTTCCGCGTATCATTTGCCGATCCGACCCGATCTGAGCCGTCCGTCCGCGCGTGTATGGAATGAACGACATCCGTTCATCGTCCCCAGCCGTTCTCACTCGAGAGCCATCCACACTAAAACCCTAAGAACTCACTCATTTATCAACAGATTTTTGTGTTCTTGTGCTCTATGGATTCGTCTTGAAGAGACGAATACATCTATACGGTGATCATGCATTGAAATTAAGGCATTTGAAATGGAGAATCTCCAGAAGCTCGGGATAAAGAGTTAGCTCATACCTTTGCTCATAGAAGTGTGGCTTCAATCTGAGGGTTATGTCACCTTCGATTGGGTCCAAGCAAGCTCCAGATGAAGTCTCTTGGCCTGGTGAATTGTCTAGGTATGATTTCGACCAAGCCCAATCACAAAGCTTGGAGTCTGGATCAGATGGGTGGCCTGGAGAGGGGGATTTTGCTGGTGGACTTCTTCCCTTGGTCCGGTGAAGGTGTAGGACCAATCGATTTGAGGATTGATCCACCGTGGAGAAGTGTCCCGGTTTTGGGTGGAATTTTAGCCGAGAAATCGGGCTCGTTGGTGGGGATTAGGGCAAATTGTCACCGGGGATCAACTCGCTCTAAGTATGGAGAGTGGTCCGGAGCAACTTTGGCAGGGTTTCAGTAAGTTGTGGTTCAGCACCTCTCATGGCCGAAAGGAGGTGAGGTTTAAAAAGGAGAGGGTGGAGGGCCTCCCAAGGGGGTTTAAGGCTTGGGATCAGCTGCTTATGTCAAGGGAAGAACAGCCATGATGGCTATTGGGCATGGGGCAACTCAGCAAGGTGGAATTCCAAAGTTTGTTCACATGGGTGCTCTCGGCCTGGTGGTTTTCGGCGGCTGTGGTGGCTGGCCGCCGTGGTCAGTCACCCTCGAGGTTAGGGAGGTCGTGGTCGGGGCTTAGTGCGGTCGATTGGCCATGGACATGTGTAAAGGAGTTGAATTGAAATGGAATGGGGGGAAGGCTATTTTGGGTTTAAATGAGTCAACCCACCTTTTTGGGTTTGGTGCACCCTTCCATGGCTGATTTGGGCTGAGGGAGGATCATGTGAATCAGCTAGAAAAGGGTAGAGAAGTCACCATCCATGAATATTTTGATTAATCATGGATTAAGGTGAAGCATTAAAAGGGTTAAAACCTTTTTAAGGGGGCTTAAAAGAGGCTCCTCCTTTTGCCATTAATGGCTTGATCACATGTCAAACCTTCCATGGCTTCATGTGGCTTGTCCATGGCTTGCATGTGGCTTCATGGCTTGTCTTTGGCTTGGAGAAAAGCTTGGTCAATTTCATGAAAATAGAATTTGGAAATTTTGGTAATTTAGGAGTGATTTGATGGGATTTGGCATATGGCTTTATTTGGATTTATTTTATCATGGGTTTAGAACTTAGGAGATGGTTTCATCCAATGGATGATGATATAGGGTTGTCATGTGGGCTTTGGGCCTTTGAAATTTAGTGAAGGTGGGCTTTTAAAGTGATTTATGGAAGTGGGTTTTTTTTATTTTTAGGATGAGAATTTTGCAAAGGATTGGATCCAATAAGTGTTGAATTCAGTTTAGGAATGTTTCATGAATGATTTGGAATAAATTTGGTGTTTGGGTTAGGTTTGGGTTGGATTTGGACCTCTTTGGTGAATGGGCCAATGTAGGTCAAATTGGGCTAACTTGGGCCAATGTTGGGCTAGGGTTGAAATTGATGTACAATAAATGTTGGGAAATGTTTATGGGAGTGTTTCAAAGAGGTTTTGGCTTTGGTTGGGTTTTGATTTTGGGGTTTTGGCTTATTTGGGTTAGGTTTGGGTTTAGGTCAAAATTGGGCCTTTTAGCTTTGGGTTGAATTTGAGTGGGGTTTGGGTCTAAATTTTGGGCAAATCATGTTAGTGTTTTGTTTGTGGGGATGCTAAGGAAGGTTTAGAAAAGATTTGGGGTTAATTGGAGTTGAATTGGGTTAGTTTGGATTAGGTTTGGGTCATGGGTCCAAATTGGGGGTTTTGACAAAAGTGGGGTAAATTTACAAAATTGGCCCATGGTGTAGTTGAAAAAAATGAAATTTGGAATATTTGGGATTTTTTGGAATATTCTAGGAATTTTCTAAATTTTTGGATTTTTGGGTCAAGAGGGGTATTTGGAGGGTATTGGGAGGTATTTTTGGAATTTTTGGTATTTTTGGCTATGGATGATCAACTTGATTGGTGAGGAAATGTTCAAGGTTAATTTTGGAGAATTTTGGGTGATTTGAAAATTTTGAAAAATTTGGGTAATTTCAAGGGCTTTGGGGTAGGCTAGGCGGGTGTAGGGTCCTGGGGGTCAAAAATTGAAAATTTGGAAATTTGAAGATTAGGTGAATGTAAGTGGAATAAAATCATTTTGGTTGAGCCATGAAGCCATATCAAGCCCACATGAGCCATGAAGGGACTCATTTGAGGCATCCACTATGTTGTTCCTAACCCTCTTAGCCAAGGGCTTAGGGATTAAGGACCATCCATGTGAATCACCTTCATGAGTCAGGAGGTCAAGTTAGGTATGGGTGTGTTTTTAGGATGTGTGTGAAAGTGTAGTGTATAGGTGTAGTGTGTGTGTAAGTTAGCCCCTTCACCAGACCAGGCCACCCAGGGCAGTCCTAAGGCCAAAGAGTCCTATAGGAACTCATCCTTTAAACTTCCACATTTGATTTCAACCCTCTAGGTGATTAGGGGTCTATAGTCAAGTTTGTGGAGTTTGCAGGGAGTTAAGAAGTGGTTTGAATTCTAAGTGGTGGGTCTCAATTCTAATCCTCTAAGATAGTCAAAGGAAAAGCCTAAGGCTAGATCCTAAGTACTATAGAGAGAAGAGAAGACCTCATCAAAAATGAGGTCAACATTTAGTTGCAATTGTGATTTTTATTTTGTTTGTGATTAAATTTTGAGCTGTTTTATATTTTGAATGTTGTGGAGGTTAATTTTATCTTGTTGTGATTTTTAATTTTGATTTTGGTTTTGGTTTTATGGCTATCCTAGTAGTTTTAGTTTTCATGTAGGGTGACATTGTCTTTTAATATGCAAGCTTATAATCCATAAAAAGTAAAGAAAGTGCGGGAAAAGAAAGCGTTATAAACTATAAAAGTGTAACTGGTGAGTCTTCTTGTTCCTCTACCTGAGACTTTATTTTCTTTGCAATAGACATTTATATTTGCAGGGAAGTAAAACCCTATGGATAGGTTCGTCACAGGCCTACCAAACTCTATGTCATAAGTTGGTGGGTATTTATTTTTTATTTAAGAGATTTCTTTATTTAATAAAGTTGATAGATCCAGTAATCCTACAAGGTGTCGAGAAGACTTGTGAAAGATCCAGAAGAGACCCAGATACTTCACATTCCATTTGAGCTTCCTTGAGGTATTTTGAACTTAATATAATTGTTAAACAATTTATCTATTTCATACCCTTATGCTCAGTGAGCCAATGTTTTAGTCAACCTCAAAGGCGGGGTAACTATCATTTGGTACTTTACTTTAGAAATTATGTGAGTGGGCCTTTAGAGGCAAACATAACTTATGGAAGAGCTTATCAATTTTTTATTGGGCTTGTAATGTTTCAATAGGTAGTTTAAGATTAATTATGTTTTCTTTTTTTAATTCTTACCAGTTAATTTCTTTAATTAAGCCTAGCTCACTACTAAGCCCTTAAGATTTTAGTGGGTATTTTCATGTCTTTAGAAAAGGAAATTTCATGACTTTCATGATTATGATTCTTATCAGAATATTAAGTTAGCATTTAAACACCAAATGAAATGGTATTAAATTAGTGGATTATTAACTTCCAAAATCAACTCCTAACCTTAAGGCTTTTTTTAATTTGATTTTCTTCCAAAATAATAATAAAGGAAATTCAAATATTTAATTTTGATGTGACAAAATTGCAATGGGTTTCTACCATTTATCCCTTAATATTTCAATCATCCAACAGAATAATTAACGGCATTTATTGCCCTTTTCCCATTTTGATTAAGCCTAAATATTGATTAAGGCTAAATTTTTCCAAAATTACAATTTCCCAAAGGCTTTTATCACTTCATAATTCATTAAATTTAGCTCAAATGACTTTGAAATTTTTATGTGACCCCACTAATGGGTTAATTAAAACATCAGAGGAGAAAATTTGATTTTTTAAAGTTTAATTTAATTTATATATTTATTTTAATGCAAAAATAGGGGTTTTCAATGAAAATTCAATAACTTGTCCAAAACAAAGCATATGACTGAAATTTTTATTGGAGGTAGACCTAGACCAAAGGACCACTTTAACCAAATTTCATGATTTTTTTAGTTTTAATTTAATTATTAGAATTATTTTAAGTTCTAGAGTTTTAATTAATTATAAAATATTTTAAAACTTGAAAATTCAATTTTATATTTTTCTTAAGTCCCTCTAAGGTCAGGGAACCCAGAGAAATAAATTTTATAATTTTATGATTTTTATTTTAATTATTAGAATTATTTTAGTGGAAAATTAAGGAAATTTATTTTTAGCCTTCTAAAAATTAATTTAAGCCTTTAAAAATTGATATTTTGATTTTGAAGCTTAGAAAAATTATGTGGATAGTTCCTATGTGATTATGAAACTAAATGTTACAATTTGGTGATTTTTATTATTATTTAATTATTTAAATATTTAAAATATGATTAAAAATGAAAACGTTGTAAAAATTCCAATTTTAATTTTAGAAAAATTCTCTCAACACAGAGAACTCCCAAAACCAATTTTACAATTTTTTTAGTTGTATTTTAATTATTAAAATTATTTTAATGTTCAAAATTATTATTTCACTTGAAAAATTCATTTAGGTGATCAGATGAATTCCAAATGACATGAAATATTTATGGAGAGTTTTATGACCTTTAAAGTATAGTGGAGAATTGTTTTTTAGTGATTTTCATATTTAATAAACTCAAATTAATTTAAATTTTGTTTTAAACCATGTTGATGATTAGGTCATTTCTTGATGATTTAACCCATAAGAATTTTATCCTTGGGTCCTCTTGTCATAGGAAAGCTACCATGAATTTTCTGGATTTTTATAACCAACATGCTAATTATTAGAATTAATTATCAATATAGATGCTAAAATATAGATCTCCTCATAGAGGCCTTCTCTAATTTTTGAAAAATCAGTGATGGTCCCCCATGATAAAGGCTATATCATGTTAAAATTGTAAGCCATTGTGAAATGTCTAAATGCATGGAGAATTAAAATACAGTAGAATTTATTTAATTAATTACAAATTATAAATGCATCAAATAAATTTCAAACCATTTCCACATTATTCTCCACTGTTCACTGAGCAAGATGGTATTTTTATTTTATTTTTATGATTTTTCTAGACCAAGATATGGATTTTTGAAATTCATGTGATTTAAATAATTCATAAATTTCATATTTTTCTACTAAAGTGACGCGGCGTTACGTAAACCTACGGCTAGTCGAAAGTACACATGTCTCCTTCTAGTTGGGTGTCGCCTTCTAAATCAGCGTGCGTTTATGCTCCAAGCATTCATCCGGTGCAATCCTGGCCCTCCATTTGATACACGCGCAATAGACGGCCGGATGTCTTCATCCCCAACTAGTGTGCACAGAGAACCGTCCACCTTCTAGACCTAAGATCTCTCTTGATACTCAACCAAATCACTTGGGGTTTGTTTCTAAAGCTTCATCTAGCCTAGAAGAATCTATTCATATGGCTTTAACGGTATGAAATACAGTGTATAATTATGGAGGACGAAGAATAGCTTGGGAGGAAGAGTGAGCTCAATACCTTTATTTGAGTGGGAAGGCCTCAATCAGATGGTTGTATCAGCTTCAATTGGTCCCAACAAACCTCTAAATGGAGCCTTGCATTATGGTGAAATTTCTGGACCTGAATTCGACCAAAGCCATTTTCAGGTGTTGATCAAAGTCTGGTGAAGAGGCCTTCTGTGATGGGGCTTTGATGGGGGGACCTTCTTTTTTCAATGCTCTAAAGGTGTGGGTGCAGTTGATTGAATTTTGGTGCACTGTGGAGCTGTGGACAAATTTGTCCTATTTCTGGCTGAGATTTCAGCGTTGAAATTGCTCTCAGACAAATGGAATTAGTGGCATAAGACAGTCAGATCACTCTTAGGACCTCTCAGGGAAGCTATGGAAGTAATTTGCTAGAGTTTCCTTGAGAAACATTCAGCACCTAGTTTTGGCCATGAAGAGCTCTATTTATGGCAATGGCCATTGGGCTGAGCTCAGGGGCTAGTGATGGGATGATTCAACTACCTAGGTGGAGGGCAGATGAGCTCTAATGGCAATTTTAGGCTAACTTGGTCATAGGGTGGAGTTTGTGTTTGTTTGGCTTGGTTGTGGTACTGGGTTTGGGCTCCTCCAGTGACAAGGCTGGCCGGTAAGGACAGGGGAGCTGACCATGGGTCAGGTGAGTCAGAGGTTAGGTGAGCCATGCCATCAAGTGGGAGCAATTAAGTTTGGTGAGCAATTTTGGGAAGGATTCATATGGTTTAAGCAAATATGGAAGGGGATCCCCCAAATTGAGGATCCTTTGGTCCATGGCTCATTTTCTTGGTCTAAGAGCATCTAGGGTGGTTCCTAGGATCAGTTTAGTGGCTGTGGAGGGATTGGTTTAGTCATATTTGGTTCAATTTGATTAAATTTGGTCATGGGTTCATTTGGGTCACCTTGGGTTTAAATTGGGCTAACATAGGTTTGAGCTTGGGTTGATCCAAAATTATTGAGAAATATTGTGTATATGATTGTCATAAAGGGTTTAGAGAAGGATTAGAGTGGTTTTGGATTGGTTTGGGTGGTGAATTTGGCTTGATTTGGGATTTTGGTCAATTTGGGGCAAGGTAGGTTAACTTTTTTTTAGGTTATGCTAAAGTTGGATTCAAGGCCTATTGAAGGTTCCAAATGGTCTAGGGGGATGTCATAAAGAGTTCCCAACATCAATTGGGTGGAAATTTTGGAAGTAGGACAATCAATTTGGGAGATTTTGGGCATATGACATGGTTGGGTCAAATTTTGGAGTTTTTGGACTTTAAATTGATTTTGGTGAGACTTGGGCTCAAATTGGGGGCAATTGATTCTTCAATTAAGTTTAGAGAAGTTTCATGAAGAGTTTAGAATTCAAATTGGGGAGAAATTGATTGACATTAGATCAATTTGGGGGATTTGGGTCACTTAGGCAAAATTGGGGTTTTTGGATTATAAGTGAAATTGAACTCAACTTTGGGTCAAATTGGGCTTGGATTTGATTTATATTGACATTGGAGATGTTGAATTAAAGTTTGGAATTGAAATTGGGCAAGATTGGGGTCAATTGGGTAGACATTGGGTTCAATTTGGGCACTTTTGGGTTAAGTGGGTCAAATTGGGGCTTTTGGTCAAATTGGGCTAAATTGGCCAAATTGGGTCATTTGGTAATTGAGTGAAATAAAATTGGGAATATTTAGGAGGTTTTGGAAATTTATAAGAATTTTTGGAATTTTTGGAATTTTGGGCTAAGAGGGGCATTTTTGTTATTTTGGATATTTTTTTGGAAAATTTGGCAATTTTGGGTAATTTCGGTTAATTTGAGTGGTAAGGAATATTTTGGAATGATTTTTAAAGAAAAAATGGTTAATTTGGGTGATTTTGGAAATTTGGGGAATTTTAGAATATAAGGGTATTTTGGGTAGGTTTATAGGTATTTTGGGGCAAGGGGTTAGAAATATGAAATCTTTGGGAAAATTGGGACTCGTTGAAAGTGAGTACTATGAAAATTTTTAGGTTAAGCCATGGACCAAGGGTCACCCTCATTTGGTTCTTTATGTGTTGGTACTAGCCAAACCCTAGCCCTAGGCTAATGGCTTGGGAAAACCACTTACATGAGTTTCCAAAGAGTTAGGGGATTAGAGGAGATGTGCTTTGTTTAGGGTTGTGAGTCTGTAGTGTAAGTGTGGTGTAAGATCCAGACCTCCCAGGGTAGATCCTAAGGTCTGACCACCTATAGAAGACATCCCCTTGGCTTCCTTATGCTTGGTCTTTTCCTCCTAAAAGCTGGAGGTTAGGCCTTAAGCATATGAAAACTTTCAGTGAAGTGAGAAAAGTTTGAATTTCTATGGTCCTATGGTTAGACCCTAGGCTATTCTAAAGAAAGACTAGACCTTAACCAAAAGTGAGGTCAATAAAGGCAAAAATAAGAACTTTTCTTTCTTACATAAACTAAAGAAAGATAGCAGCGGAGAGCATTTTTCTTCTTTTTCTTCATTTATGCTTCTGCCAAAAGAGTAGGTGGGATGCATAAGAGCAGGTTTTCATTGCCTTTTATAAGAGGCATAAGAGGCAAATCCTATGGACGCTTTTCTGCATGAGGGACCTCGTGAAGGACCGCGTGAGGGACAAATTTTTGGCAGGATCCATCAAGGCGATGCTTACAATAACAAGGAATAATTAAATTAATGAGTAATTTAGTTAGTTGATAATCAGATTTGTGGACCTGACTCCACCACTCAACAATTCTCCCACTTTGAGACTGGGACACAGAATGCACTATCCACCAGCGTCAAAAAGTTTTACTGAAAATAAAGTAGTACACAAACTAAAAATATAAATGATTATTATTACTAAATATTTATATACATATATATATATATATTTAATTCAAAGATATTAAAGTTTTCTCTTAATTCAAAATTAGTTCGATCCCTGACAACGGCGCCAAAAACTAGACCCCGACTCATAATTACACAGATAATCAGTCTTATAAAAGATAGGTAAACTTGACCCTAAATTAAGTGGCTAGTGTGCAATATTGAAATGTTATAATTTTTTTAAAATAATAAACACACTGGGGGTACTGCGCAAGTATTCGTATCATACAAGTAATATAGGATTTTCTTTTTAAAACCACAAATATTGATCCCACAGAGAATACAAGTGTGAATTAAGATCAATTTTTAATTATACTGAAAATAAAAAGAAGTGTTAATTCTTAATTTTTCTTTATAACTAAACAAGATTACAATTTAAACTTACTAAAATTTTCTGAATTATGCAGGAAAATGTTTAAGCAAACAAATAAAATATTTAATTAACGATACTTTCTCCTTACAAACAATTATGTAATAAGTAGAGAAATTCAAATTGTTTAGAACTTAAAAATATTGTATTGTGACAAATAGGAGCATAAATATTTTTTACCCTTTGGTTCAGGCATAAAGAAAATTGGCTAGTCTAAAGGTTGGTGCAAGATGTGTTATTAGTAGTGCTGAGTAGATTCTAGAATCTTACTTCCAGATTATCCACTGTGCCCTCTCTATAGGACCTAAAAATGACCCTTTTTCCTCACTTTAAACTAAAATGATAGAATTTAGCATGTCACTCTAAAACATTCAATTCTACGCCCATCAAATCTTATGTTCATATCTATTTGCACTCCCCTTCACATGATAACTTATGATCTTCCAAAGAAGTTTAGGTAAAATTTCATCACAATTTTTAGGTAAGAATAAAAAAAAGTTCTTATACAAAAATCAAAGCCTCTTAACTTAATTTACATTATATTTGTAAGAGGAAAGACAAGAAAACTACTAAGAAAACACTGAATTAACACAAAAAAACATATTCATAATCATTAAAACCAAAGCACACAACTTAAGAGTTAAGTTAAAAATACTTATTTGGAATGTTCAGCAAAGCAATCCTTTGATGTTCTCTGACTTTTCTGACTCTTTCACAATCTTACAGAACTTTAAACTTCAAGGAATCAGAAACACAGACTAAACACATACAAACTTGAACTTAAAGTGAAAGAGACTAAGTATTACTTGAGAATGAACCTAAAATGACTCTCCTCTACCGTTAAATTAATTCTTATTTATAGAGCTTCAAAAATGATCAAAGTTTGCTTCAGACACCTCTTCAAAATTCATCCAAATTCATTGAATCTACTATAATATAATGTCACGCCTAGGAACCAGTTTTGGCGCCTAGGCTCTAGTTCAAATAATTCATTTGATCGCTTTTTGCTTCAATGGACACATCTCTCATTAAAATGTGACTAGATTCATTGTATACTTTAATTGAATCGTGCATGATCATTTGGGGCCTTCTAAAATACTTTGAAACTGCCAAAAGTCAAATATTAACTACTCCAACCGTCTCTGGAGCATAGGTGTCGGACTTATAATGTTAATTTTTCTTCATTAAGCCCCAATTTTGCTCCTTTTTACTTCTTTTCATCCTTAAACTTATCTTCTTATTCCTGCAACCAAAAACATAAAAATACCTTTCATTAAAATATAATATCCATAAAAATATAAAAGTAATTTATCCACAAAAATGGTTAATTTTAAAGTAGATAAATTCCCCAAAACTTAAACGTTACTTGACCTCAAGTGACACGAATCTTTAAAAAAAACAAATTATGTGAATGAGTTTCTATAGGAGTTTTCAAAATTTTGTTCTAGAATTGTAGTAGTCTAATTTAGATAAAATTATAGTAACTGAGACCAATTTAAAGTTTAGAAATTTCTCAAGTAAAAGTGAATGTGAAATATGAGTTTTTATATTATTCAGAACTAGTTGTAGATTCTTCCAAATATAGGGCTCAGACATTTTATTTTCTTTATTTAAAAATCCTTTCTAAAAATAATAATTCTAACTATATTATAATTATAAGCTTCAAGATTTTCTCAAATCTTATACTTTAAAAAGATCAGGAGTGGAACCAATTTTTGATTAGACCCTTAAATCCTCAAGCTTCTCCTTTCTTTTTCACATACTATCTTTCACTTTTCTTTTCTTTTTTCTTTTTTTTTCTCTTTTTTTATAAGACAATGATTGATGTTTCTAGATAGGTCTTTAATGATTTTGAATTCTACTCTTCCTTTCCTAAAGCATAAAATAGATATATATCTTTAACTCAGAAATATAATAAAAGTTTTAAAAATTATTTTCAATAAAAGAAATTTAAGTATTAAAAATAAAAGTATAATCCTTCTTTTTTTCCAAAAATACAATTTTTCTTACTAAAGATAATCACAAAATATTTATCATTTCTTCATTAAGAAATTTTTAACTTTAAACTTGTCATCCTTACTAAAATTTTCAACTAAATTTTCTTACTCATTTCTATATTCAAAATTTCACTTCCCTAATATAACTTCATTCACATAATTATTTTTCAAATCAAGTTTATTTTTAGCACATTTGAGAATAGATAAAATTTAAATTTTTAAAAATTAGTTTTCATTTTTCCCCCCAAACTTAATTTTTAAAACACTTTGTAATATAAAGTTTAAAATAAGCATAAAGAAGGAAAAATATTAAAGTTATTTTAAAGCGGGAGAGTAAATGCAGGTATAAAAAGTAGTATAGAAGAGTAGCAATATGAATATCATTCAAATGCTAACACTCTTTTCTGGCACTGATACAATACTAAATAAACACAAGATCAAATAGTCATAGTGATAAATAATATAAGTCCTCAATCAAACCTACACAGTCATCAGTCTAAACAAAAAAAAAAGACACAAGAAATAAAAACAACAACATAAAGGATAAATACTACAACATAGAAAGAATTCTAATCATCAGCTTCAGTTTCCTCATCGTCATCATCATCAAATTGAATATCCTCATCCATTGCTTTTGGGTCTGTATACGGTGAAAATTTAGGGCATGTAGGGAAATTCACAGTCTGATCTCCCCTAAGAAACTTTACCAACGCCTCATCATATTCAGCATCATAATCACTTTTTCTATAAACATAGTCTGCCATATGATCAAATTTCTTGTCAAAATCCTCCATACGACACTACATCAGAAACATATTACTTTGATGTTTCAAATATCTCTCAATCAAAACATCCCAAAATCTAGGTGGAGGCTCAGTAGCAGTGGATGTAGATGGTTTAGAAGTAGAAGGTATTGAAGTAGAAGGTGCACTAGGAACTCTGCCTCTAGGTCGTCCATAAACATCTACATTAGCCTTCCCAATAGGTTTCAAAGGCTTTAACTGCTCTTCAGAATGATCATACTTTACACCAGATTACATACACAAGAAGAAAATAAGAGATGGAAAGCCTAGTCCAGAAATACTATCAGCGCAGAAGAACTAATATCATCATAATTATCGTTCCAAAATTAATTAGCTTCACAATAATTTAGGATAGTTCGTTCTTTTGTAACTTCACTTAATGGTTTGAAGGAAGGAGACGAGCAGAAATAAAATAATGTCATGTTTTAGAAGTAGCATTGAGTGAAGCAGAAAAAAATTTACCTTCTTAGCATTACTGACCTTCCAAGCTCTAGATCCATTAGTCAAATAATGAATAATAGTATCAAGCTCAACCTTAAATGGAGTAAATTCTGAATAAGGCAAACCATATAGCATATTGATTCTCTCCGGAGCGAACTCAACTTCCTTAGCTCGAACAAATACTTCATTATCAATTGTCGCAGTAACGTTTGAATAGAATTCACAAACAACAGGAATAGTAGCAACAACAGTAAAATAACAGAACTTCTCCCAATTGCGCGCTACAATAACATTCTCAATCGCTCCACTGGGATGATAAAAACTTCTCTAAGCAATAGATTTTTTGGTGGAGGCAAAATCATTGTAACGCATCTGTTCGTTAATACTAACAAATCTTGATTTATCAAAATCTTCTCTCTCCATTCTTTTCTTAGTTTTAAGAGCCATCCTAAAAATAACAAACATTTTTATTTAAATTCTAAAATTAAGCTTATAGACTTCTTCCAAGCATTTTCAAACTAAATACAACTTCAATCCATGGATTTTTCACTTATAAATAAATAATTTATGAATATTTCAGCTCTCTTCCCATGTTTGAAAAATCCATGGTAGATTTAGTAAATAACAAAGCTAAAGTACAGATCTAACCTTAAGAAGATGAGATCCGGTGTTTTTAAGCTATGAAACTTCAAAAATTGAGTTCTAGAAGGAATCCTAGGACTTCTCCGCGAAAGAGAGGAGAAAGAAGGAGCTTAGGCGTCAAAAATGGCGTCGGGTGGTTTAAATCCTGAATTTGGCTGGTTCAAGTGAATTGGCAACTAGGCGCCAGGTTTGGCACCTAAGCGGCGGACTTGTTGATAATTTTAACTTTTCCAAATTTTCTTTATAATTTATCCTAAGCAATTCTAACACCTGTAGGCCCAAAATTTCATATCAAACTCATTTAATTCTTCTAATTCTATCAACGAAAAAGAAATTCCAAATCTAGATCAAATTTCAACAATCCAACATATGATTTACGCAAATTACTTCAATTTCATTCCAGATATTAAATATTGGGTTCAACAAACACAGAAAATACAAACAAACACATTATTACAAGATTAACTCACAAACTAGATTCAACAAGTACACAATCATCATATAGATCAAACTTTAAATAAACAACACATACAATAACACCATTAGATAACACCCTTCATCATTTCAAGACTTCACTAAGTGATCAGAACCTTCGTTCTCCCCATCACATGGTAGATTGATAAGAGCAAAGGAGTGAAAGAAAGGGACACGAGGAAACTCCATTGTCATCTTCTCTTCAATCCAATTACTCTTGGCATACATTATTACTTGATAATCTTCAAAAGCAACCATATGATCAGATTGACGCTTCATTTTCCATTCCAAATGCTCATATTGATGGAACTTCTCATGCATCCTATTATTAAGAAGAAGTATCTCCTCTTCAATCTTCTCAAATCAGTTGATCATCCTCCCCAAACTCATTGCTAAATATCCATTAAAATAAGTTTGTGAATCCTTGTGCATAAACTTACCATTTCTCTCCAAACTATTGTTTCTATTCTCTATGCAATCTAACAAATCTTAATCTCTCACTAAATTTTGGTTCTTCTGGTCAATTAATGGAGGAGAATACTCATTGGGGATGAAGATTGGCCATTTATAAGGAAAGAAATGGTTAAAACTGCAATTTGGCTGTTTTTTTGCACATACAGTAACTGTGGTGCTTAGGCGCCAATTCTGGCATTTAGGCACCAATATCGCAGGTGTCTGGCTCTTAGGCGCTAATTTTGGCGCCTAGGCGCCAGTATCCAAAAAAATACTGCTTCGACTCACGTCAAATTTCTTAAGGTTCCAATCATATAAAAGTCTTTATAATGTGTTAAATAATTGGTAGAAAACAAAAAAATTATCACATCCTACAACAATCAACTTAAATCAAATCAAATCAATAGAAATATGGGTTGCCTCCCAAAAAGCGCTTGGTTTAACGTCGTCAGCCCGACTTAAACCGTAAGTTTTTCTCAGACTGACTCAGATCTATTGATTCTTTATAATAAGGCACGTTTTCTCTAATATAGGGTTTTAATCTTTGCCCATTTACTTTAAATAAATTATCAGTGTTAGGATCTTTTACATCTACAGCTCTGTAAGGATAAACATTTTCCACAATATAAGGCCCCCTCCATTTGGACTTTAATTTTTCAGGAAATAATTTCAATCAGGTGTTATATAATAAAACTTCTTGTCCAGACTCAAAATTATTTTTTAAAATCTTCTTATGATGTAAATTCTTTGTATTTTCTTTGTAAATTCTAGCATTCTCATAAGACTCATTTCCAATTTCATCAAGCTCATTTAGTTGTAACAATCTCTTCTATCTAGCATCCTTTAAGTTATAATTAAATTCTTTTATCGCTCAATAAATTTTATATTCTAACTCAACAGGTAAATGATAGGATTTTCCATATATTAGCTTATATGGTGACATTCCTATAGGAGTTTTATAAGCATTCCTATAAGCCCATAATGCAAAATCAAGTCTATCAACCCAATTAGTTCTTCTAGGATTTACAGTTTTCTCTAAAATTCTTTTAATTTCTCGATTTGAGACTTCTGACATTCCACTAGTATGAGGGTGATAAGTTTTAGCAATTTTATGTTTAATTTTATATTTGCTAAGTAATTTTTTAATCTTAAAATTTTTAAAGTGTCTTCCTCTATCGGTAATAATAATTCTTGGTATTCCAAATCTAGTAAAAATCTTTTTGATTAAAAATTTTGAAACACCTTTAGCATCCAAAATGAGTTAAAGCTACAGCTTCAATCCATTTAGAAACATAATCAACAGCTAATAATATATAACTTTTTCCAAAAGATGGCACAAATGGTCCCATATAATTCAAACCCCATACATCAACAATTTCAACTTCTAAGGTGAAATTCAAAGACATTTCATCTGTTCTATAAATATTGTCTACTCTCTGAGATCGATAATAGGCTTTTACATATTTGTTAACTTCTTTAAATAATGTAGGCCAATAAAATCTAGACTGTAAAATTTTAAATGCAGCTTTATCAATACCAAAATGTCCTCCAAACTTAGAGTTATGACATTTGTGAATAATTTCATGGGTTTCATTATTAGGTACACATTTTCGAATAACAGAATCTTTACATTGTTTAAAAAATAGGGGTCATCCCAAAAGTAAAAGTTTGAATCATGGATGGACTTCTTTTTTCTGATGGATAGTTAATCTATAGGGTAAAATATTACTAGCTAAATAAATAATCATATCAGCATACCATGGAACTTGCCACTCAGAAATAACATAAAGTTGTTCGTCAGGAAAATAATTATTTATGTTTTCTTCAATTTTTTTTATTATCATTTTTAATTCTTGACAAATGGTTAGCAAGTTGATTATCAGTACCATTTCTATCCACTATTTGAAAACCAATTTCTTGCAAGAGAAGTACCCATCTAATTAACCTTGGTTTAGCATCTTTTTTTTGACATTAAATACTTAATAGAGGAATGATTAGTATGAACTATACATTTTGCTCCAAGTAAATATGGTGTAAATTTATCAAAAGGACATACTATTGCCAATAGCTCTTTTTCAGTAGTAGTATAACTAATTTGAGCTTCATTAAGGGTTCTACTGACATAATATATAACTTTAAAAATCTTATCATACTTTTTTCCTAAAACTGCTCCAATAGCATAGTCACTAGCATCACACATTAATTCAAATGGTTTTTCCCAATTAGGTGAAAAAATAACAGGTGCAGTAATTAGTTTTTTTAATGAATTTAAGGCTTTTAAAAAATATTCATTTAAATCAAATTTAGTGTCTTTTTCTAAAAGATAGCATAGTGGTTTAGCAATTTTAGAAAAATCTTTAATATACCTCCTATAAAATCCATCATGTCCGAGAAAATTTCTCACAGCTCTAACTGAAGTAGGAGGTTGTAATCCAGCAATAATTTGAATTTTTGCTTGGTCAACTTCCATACCATTTTTAGAAATTTTATGTCCCAAAACAATTCCTTCTGTAACCATAAATTGACATTTTTCCTAGTTTAGAACTAAATTTGTTTCATCACAATATTTAATACTTTAGCTAAATGATCTAAACAAGAATCAAAAGAGGTTCCAAACACGAAAAAATCATCCATAAAAATTTCAATTCATTTCTTAAATAAATCACATAAAATAAACATCATACACCTTTAAAACGTTGCAGGTGCATTACATAACCCAAAAGGCATTCCGCTAAAAGTAAAAGTTCCATAAGAACTAGTAAATGTAGTTTTTTCTTAATCTTTTGGAGTTATCAGAATTTGATGGTAGCCAGAATATCCATCCAAAAACAAAAATATGAATGACCACCTAATCTATTGAACATTTTATCCAAGAAAGGTAAAAGAAAATGATCATTCCTTGTAGCAACATTCATTATTCTATAATCAAAACAAATCTGTCATCCAGTAACTTGTCTTGTTCGAATTAATTCATTATTTTCATCAATAACTACAGTCACTCCTCTTTTCTTCGGAACACAGTGAATAAGACTAACCCAAGAACTATCAGATATAGAAAAAATAATTTCAGCATCCAACCATTTTAATATTTCTTTCTTTACTACCTCTTTCATTATTGGATTTAATCTTCTTTGAGGTTCAACACTTGGTTTATAATCTTCTTCCATTAAAATTCGATGCATACAGATCGAAGGGCTTATTCCTTTTATATCCGTTATTGTCCAACCAAATTCTTTTTTATAATTTTTTAAAATTTCTAAAAACTTATTTTCCTAATCTTTAGTTAATTCAGAAGATATTATTACAGGTAAAGTTAATGAATTCCATAAGAAAGCATAATTTAAATGAGTAGGTAATACTTTTAACTCTAGTTTAGGAGCCTTTTCAATAAAACATATTATAGATTCATTATTTTCAGTTGTATTTAAAATTTCCCAATTTTCATGAATATAATTACAATCTTTTGGATTTATTTTAGATGATTTCTCTTCAGAATCACTTTTAATTATATTATTTATTTCTTTATGATCTTTTAACTCTTTAACTTTTTTCCTAAAAAATAACTTCACATTTTTCTTGATAATGTTTGCTTTTATGTAATCAAACATATCCATCCTATAACACTTTTCGTTTATAAGATACCTCATTCATTTAAGTAGATTAAATGTTACTTTCTGATCATTAACTGTCATGGCTAATTTGCATTTTTGCACATCAATCATAGCTCACCCATTAGCAAGAAAAGGACTTTCTAAAATAATAGGAATCTCTTTATCTTCTTCCATATCAAGTACAATGAAGTCTACAGGGAAGATAAATTTATCCACTTTAACAAGTACATCTTTTATAACTCCTTTAGGATAATAATAGATCGACCAACCAATTGTAGGGTTACAATAGTAGGAGAAATCTCTCCTAAATATAAACTTCGAAAGATGAATAAAGGCATGAGATTAATACTAGCTCCTAAATCACATAAGGCCTTACCATAAACTTTTTCTCCAATAGCACATGGTATAGTGAAACTTCCAAGGTCTTTAAGCTTCTGAGGAAGCTTCTTCTGAATTATTGCAATGCATTCTTCATTCAGTGCAACAGTTTCATAAACTTCAAATTTCCATTTTTTATTTAAAATATCTTTAATAAATTTAACGTAACTAGGCATTTATTCCAAAGCTTCAACAAATGGGATATTGATTGTAAGATTTTTAAAAATATAAAAAAACCTTGAAAATTGTTGATCAAGCTTCTGTTTTCAAAGTCTTTCAACATCATTTCTAGTTGGAGAAACAGATTATTCTTTTGTTTTAGGAATAGATTCTTTAGTTCTCTCTATTTCTTCCAACTCTTTCTCCATTTCAACTTCATTTTGAGTTCATTTTATTAATTCCTTTCCACTCCTCGGTTGAACGGCTTTGATTTGTTCATGTATATTATCTTTAGGATTTATATCCACATTACTAGGGTGTTTTCCTTGAGGTCTATTACTAATTTCATTAACAATTTGTCCTATTAGATTCTCAATATTTCTTATCACCACATTTTGATTTTGTAATTGATTACCCATTTGTCAAATTAATTCTTCTATAAACAACTTTCTTTTCTTAAATAGCTGATTAAAACCAGGAGGATAAGGAGGTCAATAGTTAGAATTTCCTTGATTATTCCAATTTCCAGTTGGGTTTATTTGATTATTTCCCCATTGAGGATTTACATTATTCCAGTTAAAGTTTTGGTGATTTTTCCAAGCTGGGTTATAGTAATTAGAATATGGGTTATTAGTTTTATTAGCTATAGCTTGTAATGTTTCTAAATATTAAGAATCATTCACATTTCCTAAATTTTCATTATTCATATGAGGTATTTGGGACAAATTCATAACTTAGTTATCCAATTTGTTAGATATCGCAGCTACTTGAGAAGCCAAAATAGAAAAGGCATCATTATCATGAATATTAGCCACTCTTTTAGGATTTATCCTTTCAGAAGACCATTGAAAATTATTAGGTTTCATTTCTTCAATTAAAGCATAATCGTCATCAAATGATTTTGCCATTAAAGAACCTCCAGCAGCAGCATCAATTATAGATCTAAGAGAACCTGCCAATCCATTATAAAATGTTTGAATGATAAATCAATCTGGGTAATGCATGGTGTGGACACTTTCTATGGACTTCCTTAAATCATTCTCATGCTTCATTAATTGTTTCTCCCTCATATTGAGTAAATGAAATATATCACTTCTATGTTTAGCAGTTTTAGAAGGAGGAAAATATTTAGCCAGGAATTTTTATGTCATTTCTCCCCAAGTATTAATAGATCCTGTGGCTAACGAAGTCAACAACATCTTAGCTTTATCCCTTAAAGAAAAAGAAAAAAAGTCTAAGTCTAATAGCATCATCTGATACACCATCATATTTGAAAGTATAGTTCTAAAAAACTTGCAAGATGTAAATTTGGATCCTTAGTTGGTGAAACCCCAAATTGATTATTTTGCACCATTTATATTATAGCAGGTTTAAGTTTAAATGAATTCGCAGCAATAACTGGGATTTGTATACTTAAATGAATTTCATCTGTTGTAGGGTTAGCATATTCCTTTAAAGGTTTTTGTAGATTTTGATGCTCATTATCTTTGATTGTAATTTCAGGATTATTTCTAGGTATGTTCGCCATTTCTTGAATATTATGAAGTTGTTTTTCATTTCTAAATTTCTTATAGTTCGTTTTTTTTCAGAATCGTAAGACACTATACCTTCAGACCTGAACTACGCATAAAAATAAAAAGATTTATTAAAAACAAAGTAGCACACAAACTAAAAATATAAGTAATTATGATTATTAAATATGTATGTATGTATGTATGTATGTATAGAAGATATAAAATTTTTCTCTTAATTCAAAATTAGTTCGATCCCCAGCAACGGCGGAAAAAATTTGACCCGACCCGCAATTACGCAAATAATTAGACTTATAAAAGATAGGTAAACTTGACGTTAAATTAAGTGGTTAGTGTGCAAGATCAAAATGTTATAATTTTTATAAAATAATAAACACACTAGGGTACTACGCAAGTATACGTATCGTTCAAGTAATATAAGATTTTCTTTTTAAAACCCCAGATATCGATCCAATAGGGAAATCAAGTGTGAATTAAGAGAAATCTTCAATTATACCGAAAATAAAAAGAAGTGCTGATTCTTAATTTTTCTTTATAACTTAACAAGAGTAAAATTTAAATTTACTAAAATTTTTTGAATTATGCAGGAAATTGTTTAAGCAACGAATAAAATACTTAATTAAAGATACTTTCTCCTTACAAATATTCATGTAATAAGTAGAGAAAATCAAATTCTTTAGAACTTAAAATTATTGTATTGTGCAAATAGGAGTATAAATATTATTTACTTTTTGGTACAGGCATAAAGAACATTGGCTAGTCTAAAGGTTGGTGCAGGATGTGTTATTAGTAGTGTTGAGTAGATTCTAAGCTCGCGCTTCTAAATTACCCACTGTGCCCTCTCTGTAGGACCTACCAGTGACCATTATTTCACACTTTAAACCAAATTGATAGAATTTAGCTTGTCACTCTAAAAACATTCAATTCTACGCCCATCGAATCTTATCTGTCTATCTATTTGCACTCCCCTTCAGATGATAACTTCTGATCTTCCAAAGTGAAATGTGATACTTACAAGTTAAGAAATCTTAGCCCACGGTCAGTTCTATAAGATTTCTCCACAGGTTTTAACAATACAATTGGCCAAGTTGTAAAGTAAAAGAAGTTTAGGTAAAATATCATCACAATTTTTAGGTAAGAAAAAGAAAAAATTTCTTAAACAATAATCCAAACCTCTTAACTTAATTTACATTTTATTTGGAAGGAGAAAGAGAATAAAATTACTCAGAAAGCATTAGATTAATACAACAAAACATATTCATAATCATTAAACCAAAGCACACAACTTAAGAGTTAAGCTACAAATACATATTTGGAAAGTTCACCAAAGCAATCCTTTGAAGTTCTCTGACTTTTTTGACTCTTTCACACTCTTACAGAACTTTAAACTTCAGGGAATCATAAACACTCACTAAACACTTATAAACTCAAACTTAAATTGAAAGAAACTAAGTATTACTTGAGAATGACTCTAAAATGACTCTCCTCTACAGTTACATTAATTCCTATTTATAGAGCTTCAAAAATGACAAAGGGTTGCTTCAGTCATTTCTTCAAAATTTGTCCAAATTTGTTGAATCTTCTAGAATATAGCGGTCGCACCTAGACGCCAGTTCTGGCACCTAGGCACCAGTTCAAATAATTCATTTGAGTGCTTTTTACTTCAAGAGACACATCACTTCATTAAAATGTATCTAGATTCATTGTATACTTTAATTGAAATATGCATGATCATCTGGGGTCTTCTAGAACACCTTGGAACCGCCAAAATTCAAAAATTAACTACTCTAACTGACTCTGGCGCCTAGGCGCCAATTGTGGCTCCTATGCATCATACTTAATTTGTTAATTTTTCTTCATTAAGCCCCAATTTTGCTCCTTTTCACTTCTTTTCTTCCTAAAACTTATCTTCTTATTCCTGCAACCAAAAACATAAAAATATCTTTCATTAAAGATAATATCATTAAAAATATAAAAGTAATTTATCCACAAAAATGGTTAATTTTAAAGTAGACCAGTGGGATGCAGAAGAGCAGTTTTTCAATGCCTTTTATAAGAGGCGTATGAGGCAAATCCTATGGACGCGTTTTCACGTGAGGGACCACGTGAAGGACAGCTTGAGGGACCGCGTGAAGGACTGCGTGAAGGATAGTGTGAGGGAGAATTTTTTGGCGGGATCCATCCAGGCAATGCTTGCAATAACAAGGATTAATTAAATTAAGGAGTAATTTAATTAGCTGTCAATCAGATTTGTGGACCTGGCTCTACCACTGAACTGGTTTCTGCTTTATTTTCTCTCATCGTAGAAGAAAACAGTGGTTGGAATGAACAAATGGCGACCATGAGAATTGAGGAATAGTTCTTCACGTTGCTTTCGTCCACCCTAGGCAGGTGAAGCCCCTTGATGTGCAACTCCGGATTGGTAGCCTAACAACAATTGATTGATTCAGTTGGTTAGGTTAGGTTAATCCTAAGTATACTGACCTTCGAGAGTTTGCAACCCTATTTTCCAGTTCCGAAGGGTCTTTTGAGTATGATTCAGACGCTAAGGATGAGTGGTTCATATAAATAGGGGATCCAGATCATGAATAAAGTTTAACAAATTTATTGTTCATTACTCTATTATTGCTATCCTCTATATATATCTCTCTCTGTCTCTTCATCTTTCAGTGTTTTATTCTTTAGGTAGGTGTCCCGGACATACTTGAATCTAACACTGTGTATATATGAAAGCTTACGTGTGAGATACATAAATACATGAGAATTGTGTGCTATTTATTTAAATGCCCCTAAATTATTTATTCAGCATAGGTGTCTTCATAACATCAAAATTATAGGATTTGGGGTTTGTTGGATTTCTCTCAACAACCAACTTAATTATAATCATGGAGATTCAGAGATTGTTTAACCCTCAAATTTATATTCATAACATTTCAAGCAAAGTTTAATTGCTTGAATTAGGCTTACTCAAATCTGTATTTAGTCATTTTATTTATCACCGGGTTTGTCTCATTTAGAATTTCATTTTATTATAACTTTATTAAAATTGTTATATAAATAATATTTAATTTACTTATAAAAATTTTTAACATAAAAACTTACATCATAATTTTGTATTTGGTTCGATGGATTTCAATATCAAATATAATTAAAGACGTCAAAAATTTAGTGGAGTTATTTGTGTGCCCCTTTAAAAGATGAATTATTAGATTCCAATTGTGTATTCTACGGCAGCATAAATCTGTCCCATTGTTGGCCTCAACTTACTCCATTCATTTGAAATTATAATGTAACTCAGATTTTCTTAATTTATATATAATTGTGGCAGAATTCATTGCCCAATAGTTTGATGATGAGAATAATTTGATATTTATTAATCATAATTTTAATTTAGATATATATATATATATATATATATATATATATATATATATATATATATATATATATATATAAGGTGTGCGGTCTTCGCCTGTTGGTGGCGGAGACACCGTTAATCACTCCGGGTCGAGGGTTCGATCTCACCTTGATGCTTGGGGCTCTGAAATTATACGCACCTCATCATGAGTGCTGTAGCGTAAAGATGAATCGGTATTTGTGCGCCCGCCGGAGCCAAATACGGATCGGATTCCTTTTTACAAAAAAAAAAAAAAGTATATATATATATATATATATATATATATATATATATATATATATAAAGGTCTGTGTGATGATGAGGCTATCTGAGGCTTTAACTTCATACTATTCTGAAAGTCTAATCAAAAGGTTTTGTATTTACTCTCTAGTTTTTCCATTTGATTTAAAGTAAGAAATTTTATAAATTTTAAATAATTTTTGAGATTTTTCTAATGAAATATCTTCATTCAATTTGAAATATTATATACGAAAATGGCACGTTGTATTTTTATTAAAAAAATTGTTGAGCCGAGCACAGAATAAGACGGTCTAATATTACGTTTAAAAGAAAGGGCGGAGTATGCTGTTTTTTTTTAATGAGAAAAATGAGGATTTAACCTAAGTTTATTGAATAAGATAAAAACTATAAATAGAATAAATCAGAACAGAAGATAAGACCAAAAAATAAATATAATACTATTATCAACAGAAACCGACACAACTAAAGAAACTTTAATTGTTAGATATGTATACACATAAAAATTGAAGGGTACATATGTAAATCTTTTTTTTTTTTTGGCACTTGCTTTTGCTTGCCCAGAGTGCTTTAATATCCAAAGACTCAGGACTAGCCTAATCCATTGACTTGTTTTGCTTCAAGATTTTAGTGTCACCGATTTGAGCCAAACACAGGACCAAATTCAAAGATCAAAAATAAACTTGCCATTATGGGTGTAAACGAACCGAAGACGAACGAACAGAGCTAGTGTTTATGTTCGAAATGTTCGAACATATCACTGTTCGTGTTTGGTTTTTTTAACAAACCGAACGAAAAAAATTGTTGGTGTTCGTCTCGTTTTCTTATCGAACGAATCGAACATAAACTTCCTGACGAACCGAACACGAACTGTTCGCGAACAATGAGCTTTTTTGACAGCCCTAGCTTTGATAGCATACTTCCTCAAAATGAAGCAAATTGATCAGATATTCAGTATACGTTAGGTAATACATACTTCCTCAAAATGAAGCAAACCGAATAGGCGTTTAGAGTTTTGTTTAGGGTTTTATTTTAATATATAGTATAGTATATTAATTATAATATTATAATATTTATATTAATATAGTTAATACTATAATATTATTATTGTTATTAATAATTTATTATATATTATAACTTATAGAAGTTTAATTATTTAAAATATGATAAATTTTTATAATATATAATTAATTTTAAAATATCATACATTTTTTATATATAAATGTTTTAAATTATTTTATTTTTCAAACAATAACGAATCGAACACGAACGAAGACATCACTGTTCGAGTTTGGTTCGTTTAACAGACAGAACGAAAAAATTTATTCGTGTTCGTCTCGTTTGCTTATCGAACAAATTAAACATGAACTTCTTGGCTAACCGAACACGAACTGTTCGCGAACAATGAGCTTTTTTAACAACCCTACTCGCCATGGCTGTAAGCTTAAAATTGATAAATTAATTGAGTTTGAGTTGGAGCTCAAGTTTAATTCTATGAATCTTTATTGGCGTCACGAACCCACAAAGAGCTTGAATTATATTCATTGCCATAATAGGATAAAATAAATGAGAAATTATATCAGAAACTAGAAGAAAAAATTTATTACAATGAAGTAAAAACTATATTTAAAATATTTTTTATTAAATTTATTTTTACACAAGAGAATTCTAATTTATTCGGAGTAAATCTAAATTAAATTGCTTTAAACAAACTAGCTCTAAGTGAAGATAGAGTTGACTTGACTTTGACTTCTTAGCTTATCAAACTCGTCACATGAGACTCATCAAATTTAGTCCATGTAGGCTCATGAATTGCTCGGCTAATTTATCTCCTATATCATGTTGGCAGCAATTTGGTTTCATTTGAGAGGTTGGTACGGTTTTGTTCTGATCTAGACTAATTTCGTTCTGATTCGGAAATGCATGGCCTCTTTTTATAAAGCAAAGTTGTCGGAAGTTCGAACGTACCGTTATTTTTTCTCCACTTCAGGTCGTGCAGCTTGGGCCCTCCGTTTTGCATTTCGCCAAGTATAAATGTGCAATGTAATCTTTGAATGTCATCCATTCACCAATTTCATGTTGGTGGTGATTCTCCTATTCATTGTACTCGCGACCCCCAAGAGAGTCCACGAGTCCATGTATGCCACAATATTAACGTGAGAAGCCATTCCGATCATTGTGCCGGCAGCGTTTACAAAAGCGAGGCACATTTGACTGTCGTGCCAGGGACAATGCTTACAATGTTTGGTTCATCATTAATGAAAGACCAAAACGTCTCCTAGTTAGGGGTTTATTTGAGGCTATCAAGAGCTTTGTAAGCCTTATCCTTTTCATCTTCACAAAGGAGTAGTAATTCATGGTGAAGAAGAGAGCTGAAGCGTACTACCTATCCTATTTCATTTTTGGAGTCAAGATTCCTGGAGGGATGCGATCGGACTCAGAAATGAAACAGAGAGAGAGAGAGAGAGATATGTACTGGATGAAGCCTTGGAAGAGAAAGTATAGTCCGGAATGATTTATTTACTTGGATATTTTTTGCCTTTTAACCCTAAAAAAACTGTAAAAAGATGTCTTTTTTGAATAATGGAGTGCTCACAAACGAACCGCTATTCAAAGAAGTGCTTTTTGGTAGTCATGTTAAATCAAGGATCTTTCTATTTTATTTATTTTTATTTTTTTAGTAAGGGTAAGGATCACACCTAACTTGAATCAACAAAAAACACAATACAAGACCAAAAAATCATACAACACAGTACAAAGAATAAAACAAGCCGAGACAAATAAAACAATTCTGAAATGAAGAGAAACGAACCAAATCACATGGATAAAGTTCATTGTACAATAACCAAAAAAAAGACCAAACAGCCTCCCATAAACAACAAAATTAGGAAAGCAGTTACTAAGCCAAATAACAGTAAAAATGAAGCTTGAAAAATGATTCCAAGGGATCCTGACTAGTCGAGGAAGGTACTGCAACACATCCATCTTCGAAACAATTAAAAAGACGAGCAAATAACATACAAAAAAATATAGAAAAAGACAGTTTACAAGAGCAGAACGATATCTAATTAATCTAATCAACAATCACCTTCCAAATTCATATAGCAAGCGAATAATGAAAATCTTAACTTAACATCAATTTTTGAAAGAAAGAAATATAATTCAAAAAAGACAAGCTCAAAATTACTTACCTGGAAGAAAAAAATTAATATTTGTTCTATGTAGTATGAATAATTCAATTATAAATGATAATAAATATTCAAAAATACTATTAAATTTTAATAAACAGTTGGAATTCATTATGGCTCCATCAAACAAAAACCTAAACAGATAAAATCAAGTATTTATTTATCACGGATTAGCAAAATTAAGGACCAAACCATTGCAATATTTGATTTGAGCAAAAATCAAGAAATGAATCTGAAAAAAAAAGGCCAAAAAGCTTAATGCAATCACCAAAAAAAATAAATAAATAAACACAGAAGAAACCGAGGACAACAAGCGGACTTGCAACAAAATTACAAACATAACCAAAACAACAACACAAATGAATATGATAATACAGACACTAAAACAACTACCACACTAGCCAAGAAAGATAATGCCCAAAAAAACAAGAACATAGCTGTTATTAGCAATGTAATATAGTAAATAAAAGGAACATGAGTATAATTGATTTATCAATTCAAACAAGTAATCATAACATATCAAAATATCAACAATATATCAAAATGATTCATCCAACAAAACTGTCCAATCAGTAAAGTCGAGACCAAATCTGTTCAGACCAATTTCAAGCAAGAAGGTTAAAATGAGGAGAAAAAAAAATCAAGGACTAAAGAAAAGAAAAAGTAATAGAAATCATAGCCAATAAATGTCATAAAAATCTTCAAGTCCACGTGAATATCTTTTTTAAACTTCCAGCTACTGCTTTTCTTTTAATCTACCAATGAATATTTTGAATAATTATATCAACAAGAATTAAATTTTTGAAAATTATTTTATTTTTTAAAACCAAATGTAGTAAGCAATGACCAGCTAAATAAATTAACCTTCTATAAATGTTATAAGTAATTTTATCAGAGTGATGAAGCAGGTAAACAACATTACTAGGATATACAAAAAAATTGTCATAATGATTACATTCATTGAGAAGATAACGAGGGAAGGAATATTGAAAAAAATAAATGATTATGCGTTTCAACCTCAGAAGAACATAAAATACAAAAAGATTCAAAATAAGTTCTTCTAGCGTTATGAATATCACTGATTTGAAGGCCATGAACCACAAATTTTAAAGTGTACTCCTTAAACCATATAAGTATATACTAGTTAACACAATGGTAGTTTTCATAAATAAAGCAATAAATAGATTAATGAGTATAGATGTTCATGCTATTCTAAAGGCAAGAAATACAATTGGTGATAGGAATATTGCAAGTTTCTTGAATACAATGATGAGTGGAAGAATTGGCTTTTAAAATGCAAACACTATTGTACAAAAGCATAATAAAGTTTAGTGTCCGTTAAAACACTAAACTAAGAAAAAATAGAGTCTCTAAATTTATTAAATAAAGAAAATCCATTAATTCAGAAATCATAAATGAAAGATAACTTTTTATTAAAAAAAATTGAAGGAAATAGATTGTTTGATTCTCAAAGCCACTTTACAAATATCTTTCTAAAAAACAAATACTTCAAATAGAACCATAATGATTCAAGCGCCAATTAGACAAAACACCTGAAATAGGTAAACTAAGGCCACCTATATTTAGGAAAAATGATTTTATTCCTTCCCTTTAGAAATTTTGGTGTCATAGGGTTTCTAGAGTCCATAAGGGATTCCTAGGGTTTTAAGTTTCATGGAAACCCAGGGCATCATTTACACATAAACAGTCAGCTTAGGCCTTCACCAGAACAAAACCTAAATCATCTCAACCAAGGGTTGAGGATTTGGGATTAACCTCACTAAGCCCTAGGTGAGCATAGTCTTGGTATTAAGTTCCTTGTGGGTGAGTTCCTTCTTTGGTCATTTAAGAAGGTTACCAAGAAACCTTAAAGTTAGTCTTAGGTCCCCATAAGGAGTGGATCACAAAAGTGAGGTCGACAACAGTATGCGAAAAAAAGTAAAAGAAGTAGAAAATAAATTTATAACGAAATATATTTTAGCTTTTTGTTTTTTTTTATTTTTTTCTATTTTTTATTTTTTTAGCACTTGCAAAGAAACACAATAGAAATATAAATGCAATAACAATAAGAAAAAAACACAAAAGAAAAATAAGAAAATAAAAGTGTTAAACTTAGATCCTAAAGTTTTCAACTAAAGTTTTCCTAACAGCTAAAACAATTATTCCCCGACAATGAAGATAAAAACTTGACACACTGAAACTTACCACAAAGTAAGTCAGCCCCACAATGCAAGTAAACATGTCAAGTCTAATGTGAGTAAAGAGTACAGTGTATTTCACAAAGAAAGTTTGAATCCTAAAATTCTAAATAAATAAAATAGATCGCAGGCATAGGAAGCTGAAAAAGCAGGAAAATATCAAAGTTCTTTCAAGATGGATGAGGCTCCTTCTTTGTGAATTGGGGATCGTGGTGATTGTGGCTTTACTAAATGTTTCCCTATGTGATTCTTGTCAATCAAGTGATATGTTACTCCTTATGCCTATATTTAGGTCAAAGAAGTCTAGAATCCATGAAGTTGAGGTTTCCTTAACCTCCATGGAATTCTGCATAACTATTTTGATCCCTTCAAATGATTGTAGAATTCAATTATAACATGTTTATTCTCTTGAATTTCTATTATTAAGCCTTTTTGCACTACACAAGGACTAGAAGTAATAGCTTCATGAAATATTTTAACATCTCAATGGCAAGACTATGAGTAAATTTGGTTCTTAGGTTAACCAAAAAATAAGCCATGTAAACACTAGAGTGTGTTACGGGTAAAACATCTCAGAAAATCATAATGAAAACCACTGGCCCTACATCACAAGGACATGAAAGATGAGTTTATTCATGCATAGTCAAGAAAACCAGAGACACAAAATCCATGTAGATATTCATTTCAAGAGATAACCGAATGTAAAACTTACAACAAAGGCTTGCTCTCTTCAAAAATGCAGTACCTCTCCCTCTCATATAAAAAGTCTCTCAAGAACTCACAGGAGGTCCAAGGGAATAATCACCCCTTGAGGTTTTAGTCCAAAGGAAGGAGAAAAACCTAAAGGGAGAACCCTTCCTAATCAAGATATCTCCTTTATTACATCCACTAGCTGCCCCAAATCCATACGAATAGCCTCATGTGTAGAGATGTAGGCAGGGCTCAACAAAGGCAAAAAAATTCTTGCTAAATCAGTTTCAGTGGACTGGAAGCAGGTGCAATGTGATTTTTGTGCGGTCACGTTGGTCCAACTTTGGTTCACTGAAAAGCTGGTGTGGTTGCACTATGTGTTAAGCAGATGGAGCGTGCAGAAGCGTGTCAGACATTTTTTGGAATTTATTGGTTGCTTTAATTTATATATATAATTTTTAATTTTAAAATAGTATTTTAATTTTGAAAAATGGGAGTGAAGAAGTCTCATATATTTAATAGTTTAAGTAATCAAGTACAATATCACAAGTAATATACCATCTTAGGAGATAGGATACACTTGGCGGTGAGTTTGATTATATAAGCTAAATAATTCATGACACCTGCTTGGTGATGCAGCTATTTTTATATGCAAGGATTTATGAATAATAGATATATAACAATTTTTATAAAGTCATAATGATCAAACATAAGTATACGTATCATATCAAGTAATAATAGATATATAACAGGGAAGCGAGCTAAGAGGTTCTTAGTCAAACTCTAGTCTACTACTAACAGCCTTAGTTTGGAAAGGTGATATAAATAGTTTTTCGAACAACTACTCCTAAATGCAAATGATTATATGTAAGAATAATAACTACTACCTAATGCAAATATTAATACTAAAGAGAACCCTTTTAGGGAAATTGGTTTGGTGAATTTTGAGAAAATAAAAACTACTATTCTCATGTAATGAATTGGATAATGTATAAGAATGAGATGTATTAAATATTGTATGTGCCAAATAGGAGCAATCATAATCTTTATCCTCTTCCGAGTACCCCTCTTCAGAGTGCTATAAAGAACATTGGCAAATCCTAGGCTTAGTCTCTAAATCCAAGGTTAGGCTGGGAGGATACTGGCTGCCACTTCAGAGCTCCCACTTCCCTTCACCTGAAGGCAAACCCTAGCTTTAGTTACCAAACTTTAAGACCAAATTGGGGATCTCAGCCTGTCACCCTGAAACCTCCAATTCGACACCCATGAAACCATATTTCCCATATTTATTTGCACTGAATCCACATGAACTATGCAATTCATTCATAGACATTGAATGTGGTTCCACTTTGTTGAGAATTACACTACCCTTTCGGGTCAATGCAATTACAACAAATTTTAACACTACAACGAGCTCTTTTTGTAATGTAAATGAAGTGCAAGTAAAAACCATCACATTTATAATTAAACTTATTTTAGTAAACATCCCAATATCCTAAACATGAATCTTACACATTGCAAAAGAAAAGTAGAATGAAAACATAATCTTCTTATGCCACTATTTCCAAATAACAAAAAAAGAGTAAGAAAAAGACATCACAAAGCACGAAGAAAACACAACGAAAAACTTCATTTCAAAGCAAATCCACAAAATAAGTTATGCACTGAAATTATATACAGTTTTTGATATCTAATTTTACCCATTTTTGGTGATATTGCACTTTAAAGAAATGTATTTTTCATGATTTGTTGCATGTATGATGATTTTAGATGATTTGAGTGAAAAGAAGCAAAAAAGGAACAAATCCGTAGCAAAAAAGGAACAAATCCGTAGCAAAAAAGGAGCAAAAATGAGCAAAATGGTGAAAAAAGTGTTCTGGCGCTGCCCGCACGAGAATATAGAGAGCACAGAATTAATTGGCACGATAGAGCGCCATCGGCGCCTGAAGTTGATTCAATTCAAATTTGAAGAGTTTTGGCAACTTTTTGAAGGGATGCCTATGGAAACTCTTGGGAATTCTTCCCTATCTTATAAGTAACTATTTTTGAACAAAAATGGTGGGCATCTTCAGTGGTTTTAGAGTAGTTTTAGTGAGAGTGAAGTGTTAGGCTTTAGGAGTAGAGAGTGTAGAGTGAGGATTTGAGAGGGATTTTTCTCTAAGGGGGGAGGAGAAGAGGTAAAGTAAGAGATTGGTTCTTCCTTTCCATTCTAAAGAGAGAATCAAGTGTTGTAAAGAGGAAGAGAAAAGAATTCAAAGGATCTCAAGGGACTTGCATAGGGGAAGAGAAAGAGATAAGTTGTATTTTCTTTTGTAGTTTGTATGACTTTTCTTTTATATATAAAATTCATGTTTTATTATATCTTCTTCTTGAACTCTGAGTAGTTTCCTTGTATTTCTTCTTGCATAAGAGATGTGATGATGGATTGATGTGGATTTGATGTGCTTTTAATGTGATGAAGAAATTGTGATGATTTTTTATTTAGAACTTAATTTACTTTCGATCTGGCCAATTGAAATGTTAAAATATGTTGTTGAACATTAAGTTTGAAAGGATTTAATGTCCTACAACAATAAAGAAATATACATTCAATTTCCATGGATGAATTGTATAGTTCATGGGAATTGAGTGCAAATAAATAAGGAAATGTGCTTTGATAGACTTCAATGTAGAGATTTCAAAGTGACAGGCTGAAATCCCCAAATTGGTTCTAAAATTAGTAACTAAAAATCAAATGTTAGCTTTCGGGTGAAGGGTGAGTGGGAGCTCCGAATTGAGAGCTGGTATCCTCCCAGCCTAGCCTTAGAGTTAATGACTAAACTTAGAATATGTTAATGTTCTTTTCTACTTAGAAGAGGGGGGTACTCTTTTAAGGGTAAATAATCATCTATGCTCCTATTTGGCACAATAATATAAATTTTTGTTCCATTAAATCCACAGATCATATTCTCCTTTCAAGAGGAAAGATACTTTTCTTATATATCAAAAACCTTTCAAAAACTTAATTTGGTGTGTCTATTAGTTAATTTTGTCCTTAAAGTTATTAGAAGTATTTGTAGTTTAGTTAACTGTTACTATTTTCCACATAGTGTTAGTAGGAGTTTGTGTTAAACTTTAAGTGCTATTTAAATATAGGATTTTAGTGCCAACTTACTTATCTTGGGATCGCTTTCTTAAAACTTCTAACTTCCCTGTGGGATCAATAACCAAGACTTCATTAAAGCCCTATATTACTTGATATGATACGTATACTTGCGTTGAATGCTTGGACTTATCAAAATCATTAAAAATATATAAATTTGAGTTCATAAATTCTTGCAATATAAGTCCCGTGCATCAAGTTTTTGGGGTTGTTGCCGGAGAAGGAAACAGAGTTAAGAAAGAAAAGTAACTAACTAAGAAGTAAGTAGGAAGGTATTTGTTAATAATATAGTTTAAAGAAAAGAAGAAAACCTTTATTTAGTAGTGTATAATTGTGTGTTTGTTTATCTTTATTAGAGTATTTGAGTTTGTATATGTGTAGTAGGATATCTACAGGTTTAGTGCCTTACGATTCGGACTTAGAGCGTACTGTCAGAAAAATTAGAAAATAATAAAAACAAATTGAAAATTCTTGCAATATGGCGAATTTTCAAGATAATCAGAGAAATGAAATTGGAAATTTGCCAAGACCTTTAAGAGATTATGCTAACCCAACAACAGATGAAATTCACATAACTATTCAAAATCCTGATGTTGCTGCTAATTCATTTGAACTTAAACATGCTATTATCCAAATGGTACAAAACAATCAATTTGTTGGAACACCTAATGACGATTCAAATTTACATCTCGCTAGTTTTTTAGAACTGTTTGCTACTTTTAAATATGATGGAGTGTCTAGTGACGCTGTCAGACTTAGACTTTTTCCTTTTTCATTAAGGGATAAAGCTAAGGCGTGGTTAAATTCGTTAGCACTCGGATCTATTAGAACTTGGGGAGAATTATCTCAAAATTTTCTATCAAAATATTTCCCTCCATCAAAGATCGCTAAACCGAGAAATGATATTACATCTTTTTGTCGGCTTGAAGGAGAGTCAATTTATGAAGCTTGGGAGAGATTTAAAGATCTTTTTAAGAAGTGCCCACATCACGCTTTACCAGATTGGTTAATAATTCAAACATTTTATAATGGATCAGTGGGATCATTGAGATCTATTATAGATGATGCTGCTGGTGGATCATTAATGTCAAAACCTTTTGATGAAGCATACACATTAATTGAAGAAATAGCTACTAATAATATTCAATGGCCCTCTGAACGGGTAAATCCTAAGAGAGTAGCTAGTGTTCATGATTCAGATATGATGACTATGGTAGTTTCTCAAATTACAGCTCTTTCAAAGAAAATAGATCAATATGGAATGAATTATTCTCAACCACCTCAATTGTTAGAGGAAAATTCATTTGGACAGATAACAGAATCTCAAACACCTTACGAGACCTTAAATGCTGTTAATAGACCTAACAATCCTTATTTGAATTATTATAATCCTGGTTGAATGAATCACCCAAACTTCAATTGGAGTAATAATAATGCTAATGTTAATCCACATTAGGCTAACAATTCTATGAATCCAATTGGAAATTCGAACAATCAAGGAAATTCTAATTTTAGACTTTTTTATCCCCCTGGATTCAATAGTAACACACAATTTAAGGATAAGAAGTTGTCTACTGAAGAAATGAATCTGAATATAGGAAATCAATTACAAGCTCAAGGTGTTGCTATGAAGAATATTGAAAATCAATTAGGACATATTTTTACTGCACTTAATAATAGACCTTCTAGAACACTTCCAAGTAATGTGGAGATCAATCCAAAAGATCAAAACAAGGAACAACTTAAGGCTATTCAATTAAGGAGTGGAAAAGAATTAGAAACTAAAGTGCAAAAAGAAATTGAAATAGAAAAGAAGAATGTGGAAATTAAAAAAGGTTCAAACAAGATTTATCCAGACTTGAATTATCCTCTTGAACCAATGAAGATAACTGTCGAAAAGCTACCAGTTCTATTTCCTCAAAGATTAAAGAAATAAAACAGAGATAATAGATTTGGAAAATTTTTAGAGATCTTTAAGAAATTAACGATTAATATTCCTTTTATTGAAGCATTGGAACAGATGCGTGAATATGCTAAGTTTATGAAGGATATTCTAAGAAAGAAAAGAAAGTTTACAGATCATGAAACTGTTGCACTTAGTGGAGAGTGTAGTGCAATAATTCAGAAGAAGCTTCCAGAAAAACTTAAAGACCCATGTAGTTTTACTATTCCGTGTGCTATAGGTGAAAAATTTTTCGGAAAAGCTTTATGTGATCTGGGAGCAAGTATTAATCTTATGCCTTTATCAATTTTCAAAATGTTAGGAATAGGAGAAATTTCTCCTACATCTGTGACTCTTCTGTTGGCCGATCATTCCATTACTTACCCTAAAGGAGTGGTGGAAGATGTGTTAGTGAAAGTGGATAAATTTATCTTTCCCGTGGATTTTATTGTACTTGATATGAAGGAAGATAAACAAATTCCAATCATTTTGGGAAGACCATTCCTTGCTACTGGAAGAGTGGTAATTGATGTTCAAAAAGGAGAATTAATTATGAGAGTTAATGATTAAGAGGTGTCTTTTAATATTTTAAAATCTATGAAGTATCCCTCAATGGAAAAAGATAATGAATGTTTTAGAATGAAGGTCTGTGATTACTTGAGAAACAATCATTTTGAAAATATATTTGAAAAAGAAGAAGAATATAAAAATTTGTTTGAAGAAGAAAGTGAAGATGAAGAAAATTCAGATAATGAAAAGAATGAAGATTTGGAGTATGTTCAGGAGAGATTTGAAATATTAGTCATAATGGAAGGTGGAAATAAAAGCTTAATTCCATCTATCATAAAACCTCCTGAACTTGAAATAAAAATTCTCCCTAATCATTTAAAGTGTTTATTTTTAGGAGAATCATCAACTTTTGCTATTATTGTATATTCAGAACTAAATGAATACCAAGAACATAAGTTGTTGGAAACTTTAAAAGATGTAAGAAAGCTTTTGGATGGACTTTGGCAGATATTAAAGGAGTTAGTCCTTCGATTTGTATGCACAGAATTTTATTAGATGAAGAACATAAACCGAGAGCTGATCCACAAAGGAGATTGAATCCTATAATGAAAGAAGTAGTTAAGAAAGAGATTTTAAAATGGCTGGATACTGGAATTATTTATTCTATTTCAGAGAGTGCTTGGGTAAGTCCAATACATTGTGTACCGATGACTGTTGAAATGAATGAATGTAATGAATTTATACCCACAAGACAAATTAATGGATGACAAATTTGTATTGACTACAGAAAATTAAATGCTGCCACCATAAAAGATCACTTTCCTCTTCCTTTTCTCGATCAAATGTTAGATAGACTTGCTGGACACAACTACTACTATTTTCTGGATGGATATACTGGTTACCATAAAATACCTATTGCTCCTGAGGATTAAGAAAATACAACATTTACTAGCCCTTATGGAACCTTTGCTTTTCGAAGGATGTCTTTTGGACTGTGCAATGAACCTGCAATATTTCAAAGATGTATGATGTCTATCTTCAGTAGTATGCTAGATAATGGAATAGAAGTTTTTATGGATGATTTCTCTGTATTCGGGACTTCATTTGAAATTTTCCTAGAAAACTTAACAAAAATTTCAGAGCTTTGTGAGAAAACAAATATAGTTCTGAATTGGGAGAAATGTCAATTTATGGTTGCAGGAGGAATTGTGCTTGGGCATAAAATATCTGAACATGGTATGAAGGTCGACCCTACTAAAATTAGAGTGATTAAGAGATTAACGCCACCCACTACTGTGAGAGGGGTGAGAGTTTCTTAGGACACGTTGGATTTTACAGGCGATATATTAAAGATTTTTCTAAAATTACTAAACATTTATGCCACTTTTAGAAAATGATAGAAAGTTTGATTTTAATGATGAATGCTTAAGATCTTTCGAATTATTAAAAGAAAAATTAATCACTGCACCTATAATTGTTTCACCTGATTGGGAGAAACCATTTGAACTTATGTGTGATGCTAGTGATTATGCAATCGGAGTAGCATTGGGGCAAAGGCATGATAAAGTTTTCAAGGTCATTTACTATGCTAGTAAAACTCTTAATGAGACTCAAATTAATTATACCACAACTGAAAGAGAATTATTAGCCATAGTGTTTGCTTTTGAAAAATTTAGAGCTTATTTAATTGGAGCTAAAAGTATTGTGCATACAGACCATTCGGCTATCAAATATTTAATGCAAAAGTAGGATGCAAAACCTAGACTTATTAGATGGATACTTCTTCTGCAAGATTTTGATTTTATGATAGTTGATAGGAAGGGAGCTGATAATCAAATAGCTGATCATCTATCCAGAATATACTATGATAAATTATCTGAATTTGAAAAAGAAATTATTGAAATTTTCCCTGATGAGCAACTCTATACTATTATGGGAAATAATTTGCATTGGTATGATGATATTGTGAATTATATTGTAAGTGATATCATACCACCTGATTTAATAAGGCAACAATAAAATAAGTTTAAATATGATGCAAAATTCTTTTTTTTTGATGAGCCCTATCTATATAAACAGTGTAAGGATCTAATTATTAGGAAATGTGTGCCACAAGAAGAAACAAATTTGATTATTCGACGATGTCATGATTCTAAATTTGGAGGTCATTTTGGTGTTGATAAAACTGCTTTTAAAATTTTACAGTCTGGATTTTATTGGCCTACTCTTTTTAGAGATGTTTATAGATATATTAAATCATGTGAATGATGCCAGAGAGTAAGTAATATCTCTAGAAGAAATGAAATTCCTCTAAATTATAACTTGGAAGTTGAAATTTTTGATGTATGGGGATTAGATTTTATGGGAATATTTACTTCTTCATTTGGAAATCTATATATATTGGTTGCTGTTGATTATGTCTCGAAATGGATTGAAGCTGTTGCTTTACCAGATGTGATGCTCGGAGTGTTTCAAAATTTTTAAAGAAAAATATATTTACAAGGTATGAAATGCCGAGAGTGATCATAACTACTAGTGGATCCCATTTCAGGAATAATCAAATTAAGATATTAATTGAGAAATATAATATTATTCATAGAATCTCTACTGCTTATCATCCCCAGACTAGTGGTTTAGCAGAAGTGTCTAATCATGAAATTAAAAGAATTTTGGAGAAAACTGTGGATAATTATAAATTATATTGGTCTACTCGATTAGATACTATTTTATGGGCTTATAGAACTGCTTTTAAAACCCCTATTGGAATGTCTCCTTATAGACTAGTGTGGTAAGACTTGTCATTTACTAGTTGAATTAGAGCATAATGCATATTGGGCGATAAAAAAGTTAAATTTGAATTTGAAGAATGCTGGAGAGAAAAGATTTATGCAATTGAATGAATTGGAAGAGATTAGAAATGCATCTTATCACAATGATAGGATCTATAAAGAGAAAAGGAAATTATGGCATGATCGGAAGATATTGAAAAAAAACTTAGAAAATGGACAAAAAGTTTTATTATACAACACAAAATTGAAGTTATTTCCTGGAAAGCTCAAGTCTAGATGGTTAGGACCTTTTACAGTTGTAAAAGTTCATTCTTTTGGAACTATTGATATTAAAGATCCTGATACTGGAAACATTTTCAAAGTTAATGGGCATTGATTAAAGACTTACTTTGACGGGTGTCAACCTAATTTCAAAGAGGTATTAATGTTGAGTCATCTAGATTAACTGAATGGTTTGTCGGGCTGACGACGTTAAACTAAGCGCTTTATGGGAGGAAACCCATATGTATCTTTGTTGTGTGTTTGTTTATTTGTTGTAGTTGTACCTTTTTAGATAGTTGATTTTTAATCCTAATTACTCTTAAATAATTAAAAAAATGATAAATGATGGATCGAATCGAGATATTGGAATATTTTGGATCAAACGAAGTTTGGTGAGAATTTTGACCACTGGCGCCTCCGGCGCCCTATCGTTTCTGCCCTACTAAACTTGACTGTTTGAGCGCCGCCGGCGCCCAAAATCTGTTTGACAGTTTTTAAGTTTTAAAATGCGAGTTTTGGCAGTTTTTGGCGGGATCTTCGTCCCTATAACTCCCCAAACTCCATTTTTGACTTCTTAACTCCAGAAAAACGAAAACCACCTATCCAAATTCATATCCTATGGATTCCTTTACCATTGAAACCCCTCAATTTCGTGTTTTCAACCGAATGAAGTTCATAAGTTTTGAATGACAGTGTTTGTTCAACAAAGTGATGAGGAAAAAAAGGATTATTAAGGTACGAGGCTTCATAAATCGAGGTGTGGATAATCCTACAACTAGAATTGAAAAAATTATTAAAGAGAGACGTTGGGAAGCACTTTGCTATATGACCCGACCCGTAATAATGCAATAATTTTATCTTCCAAATGATGGCCAAAAACTTGACCCAATTTTTACATAGCGACTAGTGTATAAAATTAAAATGTTGTAAAATTTTAGAAAATATTTTACACGCTAGAGGTACTACACAAGTATACGTATCGTTTCAAGTAATATAGGGTTTTCTTTTATAACCCCAGTATCGATCCCACGGAGAAGCAAGGTAAGCAATCCTTTAGGCTAATTCCAGTCTATTTCTATAAGGCCTAAATTTGGAATTTCGATTAAAATGGTTGTATTTTTAATAACTAATCTCAAATAAATTTCTTAAATAAAAAGATAACTTATGGATAAATTGATTTGAAGAATTTTGAGATGTTAAAGACTATCTTTCTCTTGTAATTACATAGATAATGTGTAGGAAATAAATGCTTAGAATTTTATGTAGTAGTGAAAAATAGAAGCAATCCTATTCTTTACCCTTTGGTCCAGGTGTAAAGAACATTGGCTAATCTATAGATCGGTTTAGGATGTTTTATAGAATGGGTTAATCTAAGCTCACACTACTCGATGTCCAACGGTGTCTTTGCTCGGCCCTACCAGTGACCCGTTCCCTTTCTATAAACCAAATTATTAGAATTTAGTCTGTCACTCTAAAAACTAATCAAATTTGTGCCCAATAAATAATATCTCCCTATTTATTTGCACTTCACCATGAATAACCAGCATAAAGCCTTTGATTACCTAAGGATTCATGTGATATCTACTAGTTAAGAACTCATCTCCGAATAGGTCTCAGAATTCTTCAACATGTTTTAACAATACAAGTGATCAATTTGTAAAGTAAATGAAGATCTGGTATTAATATCATCACCATAATTTAATAAGAGAATATATATAAGCAAATCTTAATTCCTAAACATGCATCTATTTTATTATAAAATAAAAGTAAATGAAAATAATGGCATAAGAAGTAAAAGAATTGATAGAATTATGTAATAAGTTAAGTGCCAACAAGGAACTTAGTTCATTAGTAGTCTATTATATTTATGCAACTATCTGTCACCTAGAAGCATCTAATAGATAATTCTATCTTAAAAATAATTTTCCTACACATGCCACTACTTCATATTAAAAGTAAGAGTAAAGAAAATCACTTACGAAGCATGGATAAATCACGACAGAAAACTCGGTTTAAAATAAAAAAATCCACTAGAAAGTGTTTACAACAATTACAAGAGAATGAAGAACACAATAGTTAGTTTTTTCCCTCTGAAGGAAAGAAGAAGATCTCTCCGCCAAAGTCTCCCATCGATCCATGCACCGCTCGTACATCCCTTACAAAAATATCTCAAAATCCCTCAACAATCTCTTCATAAGATGTAGAAATCTACATCTTCATGACTCTAAAACGACTAAAATGACTAAGGGGGAAGAAAGAGAGGGGGAGAGATAGACACAAGAGAGAGAGAGGCGAGAGAGGCGAGAGGCGAGAGAGGCACTTTTTCCTATAGAAATATCTCCTATTTATAGAGCTATGAAAATGGCTAAGGGTTGCTTAAAGCACCTCTTCAAAAGTAGTCCACATTCATTGAATTTTCTAGAAATCGACTCTGGCGCCTAGGCGCCGGGATCTGGCGCCAGACTCCTCTGACAAATTCTTCACATCCCTTCACTTTAGGTCGCACCTCTTCATGATTAAAACTGTTCAATGTGTCCAGATACATTATATCACATGTCCTATATATTAGGAGTAACTTCCAGTATTCTATAAGGTTTAAAAACTACTTAACACCGTCAAAATAACTCCCAAAGTTGTCAAAAATCCGTCCAATAACCGTTTTTGGCACTTAGGCCTTGATTCTGGCTCCTAGGCGCCGTTTTCTCATCGTCACTGGTGCCTGGGCGATGGGTTTGGCGCAGCTCCACTGTTTTGCTCCTTTTGGCTCCGTTTCAACTCCGTTTCGACTCATTTCAGTTGTATTGTGTTCCTAACATCTTCACCTACAAGATAGACATAAAAAACATTTCTCAAAAGTATAATTTCATTCAAAAACATGTGAGAAATATAAAAGATATTAATCATAGAAAGACATATCAATATGTGCTAAGTTAGAATTTTAAAGCGGATTACTATACTACCGCTGCCGTTATTGTTCTTGTCGTGAAAGAGTTTTATGCAAATCTTCACGGGATCAATCAAGGGTTTGTATTTGTGCGTGGTAGATTTGTGCAAATTCACTCTTGCATAAATGAACGATCTCATTATGATCGAGAACATACATATTTGTCATTATTTTAATTTCAATGCCACTAAGGATAATATGAATGATGTTTATCGATATCTGACCAATGAGAATGAAGAATGGGAAGTTGGAGAGAATGGATACATGAGTTTCCCATCTGCATCTCTCAATCCAAAGATCGAAGTAGTGACATTACTTTATTTCGGCAAAGTTATTTCTGACATTGGAGATTAGCAAGGTAACCAAGGAAAGCATCATTTTGAATTTCTGTATTCAGACTAGAAGGCCGGTTGACATTAGTAATATTATTGTGAGACCATTACTTGGATTAATTGTGCATGGCTCCAAATATGGGCTTGGACACCCGTCCACCATATTTCTGTTATGAAGTCAGTCACAGGTTCCTTATGAAAGTTCAGAAAAAGTTCTTCTTCCATAGAGGCCTATTGATCCAACTAATCACTACTACTACCAGACAGTTGAAGATGAAGATGACATGAATTTACTCGCTGATCAACCAACGCAGACTTCACAACTAATTCAACCTTTCCTGAAGATTCCAGGATGATATTGCAGAAGATCAAACAATTGTAGAAAGAGGTATGAAATGTTATGAATGTGATCAACAACATTTCTGATTTATTCGATCATATAGATTGGAGAATGAAAGAGAAATTCGATCACACTGGTCGAATTGAGATGGACTTGATCAATCTGATGAAGAAGAACGCGGTGATTGCTGAAGAATCATTTGACAAATTTCCATTTCATCCATTCTATAACTTGTTTGTGCATCAGATATCACTTGGAGACATTAGAGGAGAGGATAGTTCTGAAACTGATGTGGAGTAATTGATGGATTCTACTTATGTATGTTGTGTGTTTAGTTTGCTTTGTTTAGTTATGTTTGGTTTGTGTAGTATTTTCTTTGCTTTGAACTTGGATTTGGATGTGTTTACTTTCATTGTGTGCTTAGATCTTAGTGCTTGCCTATCGTAGAGTACTTACATCTAAGAATAGTTGTTTGAACGAACATATTTAGTGTTTTTGATGTAACTTAGATTTTATATATATAAGATTGTTGTGTGTTGTTTGTGTAAAAAATTGCATTAATTATTGCTTATGAGATGATGTAAATGCTTATTGAAGTGCTAAACTTCATTGTGGACGTCGAAACAATCAAAATAACGAAAAAAGTATCGGGCCCAAAAAATATTTTAGACTGGCGCCGCCGGCGCCAAAATCCGGAGAGTTTGGCCATTTATTTTAAATAGAGCGGCGTCGGCACCCGAACCCAGAAAAGGTCTGAAACCCTCGATTTCGTGATTTTTTCCCTGGGACCTGATCCACTTTTCGATATTTATACTTATAACTAAGATATTAAAATTAGCAACAGCACCAAAATCTTGATCTCGCACTGAATATATATTGATGATTCTTTTGTAGATTTTATGATTTATATTGTGGATACTACGCAAGTATACGTATCATTATCAAGTAATATAGGGCTCTAATGGAGCCCTAGATATCGATCCCACAGGGAAGTTAGCAAATTTCAAAGACAATTTAAATTAAACTTACTATTCTAGTATACGGAAATTAAGAATATTTGAACTAAAATAGACTAATGCTTAAGGTTGAATATAAGATTTTAGAAAAATATATTTCTCCTTGTTTTAGAGTATTAAGTTAATGAAGAATTAAATTAGTTTATAATTGTACTGTGCCAAATAGGAGCATTCCTATTTGTTATCCTTTGGTCCAGGTGCAAAGAATATTGACAAATCTCATGTTTGATTACTGAATCTGTGGCTAGGCTGGGAGGATACCGATCGGCACTTCGTAGCTCCAACGTTCCCCTCGCCTGAGGGCTAACATCTACACTTCAGCTCTCAAACAATAAGACCGAATTGAATATTTTAGTGTCTCACACTAAAATGTCCAATTCTACGCCTGATAGTTAATATTTCCCTCTTTATTTGCACCCTCCTTCCAAGGCTTTTGACTTCCCCGAATCTTGGATGTAATCTTTACTATAGTCGATAATTCAACAAATGTTAACAAATCAATTAGCCAGATTGAAATTAAATTAAGATTTAAGTTAAAGATTAGCACAATTTCTATTTTTATATTTTAGGCACAATTACTTTAATTCATCATTTTACGTAATCTCAATAGCAAGGAGAAAGACTAAGGAAACTACTCAGAATGCATGGGAAAAATAACACAAAGCATAGATTTCATTAAAGTTAATAAACAAATAACAAATGTACTTATCTCAATTCTTCTCCCTAGCGTATTCTCAAGTTCCTTTGACTCTTCCTTCCAAGACAAAGACACCAAAACACTAAACACTCACTCAAAGACTCTTAACTTTCACACAAATGACTACAACTGACAATCTAATTGACACACCAATGACACAATTTCGTCTCTATTTATAGAGGGGGTTAAATCTCCAAAAGGTACTTAAGCACCTCTTCAAAAAGCGTCCAGGTTCATTTTATTTTGGCTCTTTTCAACTGTCTCTCCATCGGCGACTTGATCTCGCCGTCGGCGGGCTTCTAGAAGATAGGCTAAACGTGTCGATCTCGCAGTCAGCGAGCTCCTTAAAATATATTCAAAACTTTCGGGAAAATCTCACTGTCAGCGGCCTAAATCTCGCCGTCAGCGGGACAATTCAATTTTCATCAAATTGAGTTCTTTTTGCTCCAAATCCGCTTCTTTTGTGCTTTTTTACTTTCAGTACTTATAAATCTTTATTCCTGCAATAAAACAAAGAAAATACCTTTCTTTAAAGTGCAATTTCATATAAAATTGGTATGAAATTCTTAATATATTTTCTAGTGATCAAATTCCCCTAAACTTAACTATTACTTGTCCTCAAGTAATTTAGATACTACATAAAAGTAAATGATTATTTGTAGTAAAGTTTTAATTCAGAAATACTATGAATTTGATTTAAATAAGTATTATAGTAAAGTTTAATAGAAATTTTTTAAGAATAATTAAACTAATTCTATAGATTTAAGGCTATTTAGTTTTCAAGTTTTAGATTTCTAGTTTTCTATTTATTTCAAGAATAACTATACTTTTCAATATTAAATTGCTTTAGATATTTAGAGGATTGGAATTTCATGAAAACACAACTTAGTAAAAGACTAATCCATATATATAAGTTCAGAAATGTAATTGAAGTTCATCCTTTAGGTTGATTTAAATGAAGCCAATTTTTGATAAGGCATCTCCTCAAGCTTCTCCTCACTTTATATATATATATATTTTTCTTTTTCTTTTCTTTCTGGATTGATTTTCAATCCTTCTTTTTCTTTTCCTTTTCAAGTGAGGATCACTATTTTTGGTTAGCTTGTTAATAATTTTGAACTTCATTTTCCTCTTCCTAAATTCGAAACTTGAAACATTTATTTATCTTATATGTATTTAAAAGTTTTTACTTCATTGAGTTCCAATCTTTTCTTTTTCAACTAAATACCTATGAAATTTATATTTGAAAATATAGTTTCCCTTACTTTTAAATAGTTAACTATATTCTTATATTTTTAAACTAAATTCCTTAATCTATAAAATTAGTTAATCATTAAAAGTATTTCTCTTAACTTCTATAATAATTAAATAAATCAATTATAGTTTACCGAATTAAAATTACTTCAAAAAAATATCATTTTATAATAATTTTGAAAATGTAAACTGAGAACAATTTAATAATTAAATTTGTATTTTTCCCTCCCCCAAACTTAAATTTTTCTATCTATCTACATAGGGTGAAAATGAAATAAACTCTAATATTTAAATCATACCTTCGGGCTTTAGGTATTTCTTCTTTTTGAAGTTCTGTAGGCTTTTTCCATTACTTAATTAACCTATACTGTTAGTATTTTTATATACACCAAATATTAAAGAAAATGCTGGGTAAAGAAGTTTTAAAATAAGTACAACTACTAACACATCTTATACTACAACATAACACAACATCCACATACATTTCACTAATTAAGTTTCAGAGTTACAATTGAAATCTTTAAAATTTAAAAAGCCACACAAATTTAACTTATACAATAATATTAAAATGTCTTACACAACATAACAATCAAAGTATATGAACTAAAAGATTAATACTAAAACAACAAACAAACAATAACAATATCAGAATCTATAACTAAACAAATAAACATAACATCTAATCTTCTGCATCAAAGTCCCAAACTATATCGTCATTTCATGAATCAGTTGGAGGATTAAGCTGGTAATGAGTATATCAGGGGCACTCAAGAAATACAACATCGAGCTCTCCTCTCATGTAACGATTTTCAGCATCATAATAGGCTATCTCATACTCTGAATGTCTCTGGAGATACTCACTGTCATAATCATGCCTTCTTTCTAAGCCTCCAATTCTCTGATCAATATGCTTCCAGTTTTTCTTCTATTTTATAAAAAATTATCCGCTGTAGAGTCATCTCATTCATCAAATCTTGAAGGGTAGGCGTACTATAGGGAGGTGGATCATAACTAGTAGAGGGGATATCTCTACTTGAAGAAGGTACATAACTCCTTGTCCCAGATCTACATCCTTCGTGGGATTCATATTTCTTAATATTAGCCAAAGTAATGGGTTTCATAGGCTCAACCCATTCCTCATCATCTCTTCCCTCTACCCCAGATAATTGGCAGAGTGCATAGATAAGACCAGGATGTCCTAGTCGTCCTCCACTTTCACTTCTTGAGGTGGCTAATATATTCTTATAAATTACACTTCCCACATTAATACTTTTTTGGTTATGAATACAGAAATTTAGAACTGCTCTATCTCTTGTTACCTCACTATGGTGGTAAGTAGGCAACAAAGTAGAACAAATAAAATAGTGTCAGGCTTTAGATGACGCATTTAACATAGAAAGAGGGAAATTTACCCGTTCTCGCTACTTTATCTTCCAAACTCCTTTCCCGTCAGTGAGAAATTCAATCACATTTTCCAGTGGTCCTTCTATAGTTCCAAATGTATCATACTCACTGGTGTAGGTGTCTCGTACCTCGTAATAAGCATTTATTCTTGCAGCACTGAATTCCACAAAAAATCCTCTAACCTTAACCGGTGCATCTTTAGCCTGTGTCAGGTTTGCATAAAATTCCTTTACCACTTCTACAACAGCTTTGTTGGTCATGAAACATAAATTTTCCCATGCTTTTTCTTTAATTATTCGCTCTACTTCTCCTCCAGGACTTTTGAAAACTCGATCTTGAATGCATGTTCTGGCTTGAATATTGTGAAAATATCTTGATTGTGCTCTTGCATTCACAAAACGAGTTTCGTCGTAATATACTATTCTCTTTTGACGTGGAGCCATTTTTCGATCTGTGAAATTCACAAAAATCTTAACTAAACTTCTAAATATCACTAAGATGGCTTCCAATAGTTATTAAAATCAATCTATATCAAGTTTCATGAATTTCTTCTCATTTCGAATTTTTCCAAAATTTCTCAATGTAGAAGAAATTCATGGTGAAAATAAATAATTTTTACATAGGAGTGAAGCTCTTACCAAGGGAAGATAAAATCTGGCGTCAAAATGTGTTGAAATCGCTTCAAATCAAGATTCCACAAGCCCTAGGTTGGTTTTTTTAAGTTTTTGAGGAGGGAGAAGATAAATAGTGTCGGTTGACCTGTCAAATAAGTATATTTCGCGATCTTGCTGTCGGCAAGATTTTTCTCGCCGTCGACGAGCTAATTAATTCACCAAGGCTAAAGTTTCGGGAAAATCTAGCCGTCAGCTGGATTTTTTTGCTGTCAGCGGTCTTTTCCTCGCCGTCGGCGGGATAGTTCTCGCTGTCAGCGGGGTTTCCAAAATTTTTAAAATTTTTAATTTTTACAATGTTTTTAATCTACATTAAGCCTTGTTCATTGTTCCAGTCACTAAATTTAATATATTCATTATTATTTTTATTTAAGATTAGATATTAACACATAAATTCACACAACACAAACATTATAACTTTATAAATGAAATCCATGAATTTACAAACTTCAAACATTTCATACTAACAATTGACTAAGTAAATTAACCCAAACATAACTTACTCAGCATTGCAATCCACACCACGATACTTTAAATGCTGAGACTAAACAAAAAACATACAAACTCATATAAAATGAGAAAATATATGTAAAGTTCAAACTAAATCAAAAAATAAATTCACATCAACACACATACATATAATACGAATAGAAGTCTCTGCTACTCATCAGAATCTGAACTGTTCTCTTCTCTGATGTTTCCAATAGAACGCAGGTGCACAAATAAATTATAGAAAGGCCCGAAAGAGAATTCCACGTGTAGAGTCTTCTTCAATCCACCCTTTCTGTCTCAATAATCGTATAAAACTTGCCTCCAGGTGTCCTGTATGGTCAAAGTGCTCCTTCATTCTCCAATCGATGTGATCGAATAAATTAGAGATATTATTTCATCACAGTCTGTAGTTCCTTCTCCAATCCTTTAAGTTTCCATAAAATGAGGTTTGTTCTATCAGTTAGGGGCTTAACAAAAGGATTGTTTTGTGATGCTTGATCAGAAATAATTACTGTTTCATCATTCTTATCCATTGTTGGAAACATATCTGTCGGATCTAGTGGTTTCCAAGGCAATAACACTTTTTCCCAGGCTTCGTAGGAAATTTGGTATTGACTACATAAAACAAATATGGTTGATGGGTGTCCAAGTCAATGAATTGACCCATGCATAATTAATCCTAATGCAGACTTCACGATAATAGATCCAACATCAATAGGCAATCCAGATTGAATACAGTAATTTAAGATTGCACATTCCTTTGAAACTTTGTTTACCCTCATAGTGGGTAATAACTTTGATGAAATGAAGAAATGCCAATGCTTTGAAATGGGGTTAAGAAGTGACACAGAAAAACTAACATACCCGTCTTCTTGTAATTCCCAATCATCAGGTTCGTCGGTCAGATATCTATAGATCTCGTTCATGTTGTATCTCGTAGGAATAAAATTTGAATAGTGTCAAACAGGGGTATTCTCAATTGAGTATAATTCATTTATCCGAGAAGGAGTGAAAGTTACCCATATGCCTCTTACGTAGATACTTCCATTATGGATCGCATGCAGATTAGAGTAGAATTCTTTGACTACTGGAATGACTACAGCAGATGTGGTATAACATAATACCTCCCAACGTCGCTGAACAATCATTTCTTCAATAGTTGTTGTTGAATTCTCCGCTCCTCTATTTACAGACCCTTTTTCCTTAATCAGACGCTTTTTCATCAGAACTTTATTGAATAATCATTGAGCCTCAGAACTGACGAATTTTCGTCGGTTGAAAACTCTGGATTTTGTGGTTTCAAGTAGTTTGGAAGCCATAATAATTTGTTTGGAAGGGACTCTAGTCGTTTCTAAGGATGAAGATAATGTAAAAATGAAGTTTTAAACATTTTTTATAGACTAATACCCTTAGAACCGTCCAAAACCGCAAAGTAACTCTCAAAAACCACTTTTGAACTATGTAGCCGTCAGCGGTAACGATCTCGCCGTCGGCGAGATTAGGTAAATTGCCCAATTTTTAGCTCCGGTCTGATTATTTTCTGATTTCATTATATAGATTCAAATTTGTGATGATTCTAATAAGTAAAATGAGTAGATTTCATTCTATATTTAATTTTTTTAATAATTATAATAAAATAGATCATAATTAATAACTACTATGGGTTGCCTCCCATAAAGCGCTTGGTTTAACGTCGTCAGCCCGACCTAATTTAATTAGTAATCAGGTTGACTGAGCATTAAAACCTCTTTAAAATTTGGTCTTATTCCTTCAAAATAAGGTTTTAATCTGTGTCCGTTTACTTTAAATCTATGCCCAATTTTTGGATCTTCAATTTCTATAGTTCCATATGAAAATATTTGAGTTATAGTGAAGGGTCCTAACCATCGAGATTTCAATTTTCCGAGGAAATAATTTTAATCTTGTATTATAAAGCAAAACTTCTTGTCCTGGCTCAAAATTCTTCAGGTTAATCTTCCGATCATGCCATAATTTCATTTTTTCTTTATAAATTCTATCATTATGATAAGATTCATTTCTTAATTCATCTAATTCATTCAATTGCAATAATCTTTTCTCACCAGTTTCTTTCAAATTGTAATTAAATTCTTTAATTGCCCAATAAGCTTTATGTTCTAATTCAACTGGTAAGTGGCAAGTCTTTCCATAAATAAGCCTGTAAGGAGTCATTCCAATTGGAGTTTTATAAGCAGTCCTGTATGCCCATAATGCAGTGTCTAGCCTTATAGACCAATCTAATCTATTAGGGTTTACAGTTTTTTTTCTAAAATACGTTCAATCTCTCGATTAGAAACTTCAGATAATCCACTAGTTTATGGATGATAAGCAGTTGATATCTTATGAATAATGTTAAATTTTTCTACTAGTTTGTGAATATATTTATTTCTAAAATGAAAACCTCCATCAATGATAATCACTCTTGGCATTCCAAATCTAGTAAAAATATTTTTCATTGGAAATTTTGAAACACTCTTAGCGTCACATCTAGGAAAAGCTTGTGCTTCAATCCATTTGGAAACATAATCAACACCAACTAAGATATATGAGTTTCCAAATGAAGGAACAAATGGTCCCATAAGATCTAATCCCCAAACATCAAAAATTTCAACTTCTAATATAAAATTTAGAGGCATTTCATTTCTTCTAGATATATTACCTACTCGTTGGCATCTATCGCAAGTTTTTATGTATCTATAAACATCTCTAAAAAGAGAAGGCCAATAAAATCTAGATTGTAAAATTTTATAAGCAGTTTTATCTGTTCCAAAATGTCCTCCAAAATCAGAATCATGACATTTCCGAATAATTTGTTCTCGTTTCTTCATAAGGCACACATCTTCTAATTATAAGATCCTTACATTGCTTATATAAATATGGTTCATCCCAAAAATATGTTTTAGCATCATGAATGAATTTTTTCTGTTGTTGCAAAGTTAACATAGGTGGTAAAATATTACTTACAATATAATTTACTATGTCAGCATACCATGGTATTATCTACTCATTAATATTATATAATTGTTCATCAGTAAAACTGTCAGTAATTTCTTTATCAATGTCAGATAATTCATTGTATTCTAGCCTTAATAAATGATCTGCTATTTGATTATTAGTTCCCTTTTTGTTAATGATTTCAAAATCAAATTCTTGCATTTGTAATATCCATCTAATTAATCTTGGTTTGGTATCTTTCTTTTGCATTAGATATTTAATAGCAGAGTGGTCAGTATGCACAATACATTTATTTCCAATTAAATAAGGCCTAAATTTATTAAAGGCATAAACAATTGCTAATAGCTCTTTTTCAGTAACTGTATAATTCAATTCAGCATTATTAAGAGTTTTACTAGCATAGTATATAACTTTGAAAATTTTATCATATCTTTGTCCAAGTACTGCTCCTATAGCATAATCACTAGCATCACATATAAGTTTAAATGGTTTCTCCTAATCAGGTGAAACTATTATAGGTGTTGTGATTAATTTATCTTTTAATAATTCAAAAGCATTCAAACATTAAGTTGTAAATTCAAATTTCTTATCCTTTTCTAAAAGTTTGCATAGAGGTTTAGTAATTTTTGAAAAATCTTTTATGTAGCGTCTATAGAATCCAACATGTCCAAGAAAACTTCTTACCCCTTTTACTATAATTGGAGGTGGTAATTTAGCTATAACTTGAATTTTTGCAGGGTCTACTTTCATGCCATTTTCTGAAATTTTATGTCCTAATACAATTCCTCCTGTAACCATAAATGAACATTTCTCCCAATTTAGAACTAAGTTAGTTTTCTCGCATACTTCTAATACTTTTTCAAGATGATTTAAGCATGCATCAAATGACGTTCCAAATACAGAGAAATCATCCATAAATACTTCTATTCCATCATGAATTAATTTACTAAATATAGACATCATACATCTCCGGAATGTCTGTAGTGCATTACATAATCCAAAAGGCATTCTTCGAAAGGCAAATGTTCCATAAGGACTAGTAAATGTAGTTTTCTCTTGATCCTCAGGAGCTATATGTATCTGATGATAACCGGTATATCCATCTAAAAAACAAGAATATTTATGTCCGGCTAATCTGTCCAACATTTGGTCTAGAAATGGTAATGTGAAGTTATCTTTTCTGGTGTCTACATTTAATTTTCTATAATCAATACATATACGCCATCCAGTTACTTGTCTTATAGGTATTAAATCATTATTTTCATTAGCTTTAACGGTTACTCCTCCTTTCTTAGGAACACAGTGAATTGGGCATACCCAAGCACTGTCCGAAATAGGATATATAATACCATTAGCTAACCATTTTAATATTTCTTTCTTAACTACTTCTTTCATTATTGGGTTTAATCTCCTTTGAGGATCTACTCTTGGCTTATGTTCCTTATCTAAAATAGTTTTGTGCATACAAATTGAAGGACTAATTCCTTTTATATCTGCTAAAGTCCAACCAAAAGTTTTTTTATTTTTTTTTAATATGGTTAACAGTTTTTGTTCTTGTGATTCATTCAATTCAGCTGATATAATAACTGGTAGAGTTGAATGGTTACCTAAATAAGCATATTTTAAATGATTAGGCAGAATTTTAAATTTGAGTTCAGGAGGTCTAATTATTGATGGAACTATATTATTTTCAATGTTTTCAGTATTATCCAACATTTCAAATTTTTCCTTTATATAATCCAGGTTTTCATTATCTACTTTTTTAATTAATTCAGTATTTTCTTTTTCTAACTTTTCTTCATAATATTCTTTAAAATGTTCATTTTGCAAATGTTTAAGTATTTCCATTCGAAAACATTCATCATCTTTTTCTAAGGCAGGATATTTCATTAATTTTGCTATGTTAAAAGTTACCTTTTGATCATTAACTCTCATAGTCAATTCTCCTTTCTGAACATCAATCATAGCTTTTCCAGTGGCTAAAAATGGTCTTCCTAATATTATTTGAATTTCTTTATCTTCTTCCATATCTAGAACAATAAAATCGATCGGGAAGATAAATTTATCCACTTTTACTAACACATCTTCAATAACTCCCTTAGGATAAGTTACAGAACGATCAGCTAACTGAAGAGTTACTGAAGTAAGTGAAATTTCTCCTAATTCTAATCTTTTAAAAATTGATAGAGGCATTAAATTTATGCTTACTCCCAAGTCACACAAAGCTTTTCCATAAAATGTTTCTCCAATAGCACCAGGTATAGTGAAACTATCAGGATCTTTTAATTTTTTAGGAAGCTTTTTCTCGAATAATCGCACTACACTCTTCACTAAGTGCAACAGCTTTCATTATCTCGTAAATTTTCTTTTTTTATTTAAAATATCTTTCATAAATTTTACATAATTAGGCATTTGTTCTAATGCTTCTACAAAAGGAATATTTACTGTTAATTTTTTTTTTTAAATTTCAAAGAATTTAGCAAATTGCTTATCTTTTTTATGTTGCTTAAGTCATTGAGGAAATGGTGGTGGAGGTTTTTCTATAGATATTTTCATAGGGATCAATGGATATTCTAAGTTTTGATCTTGTTGATCCTTTTCTTTCTCGATTTCCACTTCCTCATTTTTACTTTCTGTTTCTTTTTGAATTTTAGTTTCTAATTCTTTTCCACTTCTTAGTTGTATTGCTTTTATTTGTTCTTTTCCTTGGTCTTTAGGATTTATTTCCACATTACTAGAAAAAGTTCCAGGAATTCTGTTGTTAAGCGCAGTAGCAATATGTCCGAGTTGAGTTTCAATATTTTTAATTGCTGTTCCTTGATTTTGTAATTGATTTCCTTGAATTTGTAACTGATTTCCTTGATTTTGCAAGTGCTGACCCATACTTAATATTAATTCTTCTATAGATAACTTCTTATCTTTAAATTGAGTGTTATTAAATCCAGGTGGATAAGATGGTTTATAATTTGTATTTCCTTGATTAGATGGATTTTCTATAGAATTGTTCATCTATTGTTGATTAGTTGTATTGTTATTCCAATTAAAATTTGGATGATTCTTCTAACCAGGATTATAATAATTTGCATAAGGATTGTTGGGTCTATTATTAATAGCATTTATAGTTTCATAAGGAGATTGAGAATCTATAATTTGTCCAGATGAGTTTTCTTCTAATATAATAGAGAGTAATTCATTCCAAAATGATCTAATTTCTTTGATATAACAGAGAATTCGAGAAGCTAACATAGATATTGCATCATTTTCATGAACACCGGCTATCTTTTAAGGATTTATTCTTTCAAGAGAGCCGTTGAAAATTGTTAGTAGCCATTTCTTCGATTAACGCATAGGCTTCATCAAATGGTTTTGACATTAATGAACCTCCAGCAGCAGCATCAATGATTAATCTAAGAGATCCTACTAATCCATTATAAAAAGTTTGTACAATTAACCAATCTGGTAATGCATGATGTGGGCATTTCCTAAGAAGTTCTTTAAATCTCTCCCAAGCTTCATATATGGATTCTCCATCAAACTGACTAAAAGATGTTATATCTTTTCTAAGTTTTGCAGTTTTCGAAGGAGGAAAATATTTGGATAGAAATTTTTGTGATAATTCTCCCTAAGTTTTAATAGATCCAGGTGCTAACGAATTTAACCACATTTTAGCTTTATCCCTTAAGGAAAAAGGAAAAAGCTTAAGTCTAATAGCATCATTAGATACTCCTTCATATTTAAAAGTAGCACATAGTTCCAAAAAACTAGCAAGATGTAAATTAGGATCTTCATTAGGTGAACCACTAAATTGATTATTCTGTACCATTTGGATAATTGCAGGTTTAAGTTCAAATGAATTAGCAACTACATCAGGGTTTTGAATAGTAAGGTGAATATCATCTAATGTAGGGTTAGCATAGTCTCTTAATGGTCTTTGTTGGTTTATATTTTCAATTTCTGGATTATTTGCCATTTGTGTTAAATTTATAATTTCTCTCTTTTGTTTTCTAATTCTTTTAATTGTACGCTCTAATTCTGAATTGTAAGTTATTAATTTTTCGTTTCCAAATTTACGCATACAATTTTTAAGTAATATTTAAAATAGTTCATTACTCTAGTAATTATTTTAATAATTCTATTAGTTACCTTAATAATTACTTACTTCCCTTCCCCGGCAACGGCGCCAAAAACTTGATCCACTTTCGATATTTATACTTACAACTAAGATATTAAAGTTAGCAACGACACCAAAAACTTGATCTCGCACTGAATATATATTGATGATTCTGTTATAGCTTTTATGATTTATATTGTGGATACTACGCAAGTATACGTATCGTTATCAAGTAATATAGGGCTCTAATGGAGTCCTAGATATCGATCCCACAGGGAAGTTAGCAAATTTCAAAGACAATTTAAATTAAACTTACTATTCTAGTATACGGAAATTAAGAATACTTAAACTAAAATAAACTAATGCTTAAGGTTGAATATAAGATTTTAGAAAAATATCTTTCTCCTTGTTTTAGAGTATTAAGTTAATGAAGAATTAAATTAGTTTATAATTCTGCTGTGCCGAATAGGAGCATTCCTATTCTTTACCCTTTGGTCAGGTGCAAAGAATATTGACTAATCTTATGTTTGATTACTGAATCTGTGACTAGGCTGGGAGGATACCGACTGCCACTTCAGAGCTCCCACGTTCCCCTCGCCTGAGGGCTAACATCTACACTTCAGCTCTCAAACAATAAGACCGAATTGAATATTTTAGTGTGTCACACTAAAATGTCCAATTCTACGCCCGATAGTTAATATTTCCCTATTTATTTGCACCCTCCTTCCAAGGCTTTTGACTTCCCTGAATCTTGGATGTAATCTTTACTATAGTCGATAATTCAACAAATGTTAACAAATCAATTGGTCAGATTGAAAGTAAATTAAGATTTAAGTTAAAGATTAGCACAATTTCTATTTTTATATTTTAGGCACAATTACTTTAATTCATCATTTTACGTAATCTCAATAACAAGGAGAAAGACTAAGGAAACTACTCAGAATGCATGGGAAAAATAATACAAAGCATGGATTTCATTAAAGTTAACAAACAAATAACAAAAGTACTTATTTCAATTCTTCTCCCCAAGCAGATTCTTGAAGTTCCTTTGACTCTTCCTTCCAAGACAAGACACCAAAACACTAAACACTCACTCAAAGACTCTTAACTTTCACACAAATGACTACAACTGAAAATCTAATTGACACACCAATGACACAATTTCGTCTCTATTTATAGAAGGGTTCCAAAAGGTACTTAAGAACCTCTTCAAAAAGCGTACAGGTTCATTGTATTTTTGGCTCTTTTCAACTGTCTCGCCGTCGGCGGCTTGATCTCGCCTTTGGCGGGCTTCTAGAAGATAGGATAACCGCTCCGATCTCACTGTCGGCAGGCTCGATCTCACCGTCAGCGAGCTCCTGTTGACCTCATTTTTGATGAGGTCTTCTCTTCTCTCTTTAGCACTTAGGATCTACCCTTAGGCTTTTCCTTTGACTATCTTAGAGGACAAGAGATGGAACTTACCCCTTTAGAAACTCAACCACTTCTTAACTCCCTGCAAACCCCACAAGCTTGATTGTAAACCCCTAATCACCTAGAGGGTTGAGATCAAATGTGGAGGTTTAAAGGATGAGTTCCCTATAGGACTCTTTGGCCTTAGGATCACCCTTGGTGGCCTGGTCTGGTGAGGGCTGACCTGCACAAACATTACACTTTCAGTTTCACACACATTCCAAATCCTAAAACTATTCATGCCTAGCTTGACTTCCTGACTCATGTGGATAATTCATATGGATGGTCCTTAACCCCTAAGCCCCTGGCTAAGAGGGTTATGAACAACATAGTCAATGCCTAAAATGAGTACTCTCATGGCTCTTGTGAGCTTAACAAGGCTTCTTGGCTCAACCAAAATGATTTCATTTCACTCACACTTGATCAACCTTCATTTTTCAAAAAATTCAATTTTTGACCCCCGGGACCCCGGACCCGCCTAACCTACTAAAAGCCCTTGAAACTACCCAAATTCTTCAAAATTTCCAAATCACCCAAAATTTCCTAAAATTAATCTCAAACATTTCTCCCACTACTCAAATTGACCATCTCCAACCTAATATACCAAAAATTCCAAAAATACCCCCAATACCCTCCAAATTACCAAAACGCCCCTCTTGATCCAAAAATTCAAAAATTCCAATAATTCCCAGAAAATTCCAAAAAATACCAAATATTACTAATTTCATTTTTTTTAACTACACCATGGGCCAATTTTGTCAATTTACCCTACTTTTATCAAAACCCCCAATTTAGCCCATTTTAAACCCAAATGAACCCAATGTCAAACCAAATCACCCCAATTGACCTCAATTTTGGTCCAATTCAATTCTAAACTTCAATACAATATCCACAATATCAATCTAGACCAAATCCAAGCCTAATTTGATTGGTATTTAAATCCAATTTCATTTTTAAGCTTAAAGCCCAATTTTGACCAATGATCCAAACTTAGCCCAAACCAACCCAATTCAATCTCAATTCAACCCAAATCTTTTCTAAGACCTTCCTAATATCCCCACAAACAAAACACTAACATAATTTGCCCAAAATTTGGACCCAAACCCTATTCAAATTTAACCCAAACGCAAAATCCCTTAAATGGGCCTACACCCAAACCTAACCCAAATAGGCCCAAATCCCAAAATCAAAACCCAACCAAAGATTCAACCTCTTTGAAACACTCCCATAAACATTTCTCAACATTAATTTTACATCAATTTCAACATTAGCCCAACCTTGGCCCAAGTTAGTCCATTTTGACCTATTTTGACCCTACTACCAAGGGGGCCCAAATTAGACCCAATTCAATTCCAAACCACCTCAAGCTTGATCCAAATCACTCATGACACATCCTTAAACTAAACCCAACATTTCTTTAGCCCAATCCTTTACAAAATTTCCACTTACCAATTTGTTTTTAAACTTAAAAGCCCATCCCCTTAAACCATTCTAAAAGCCCACCTTTACCAAATTCAAAAGCCCAAAGTCCATGACAAAGCCCACATGAAATTCCTCTCATCTTCCCTTTGATTTAGAAACAAATCCTAAGTTCCAAAATCTATCACTAAATAAATCTAAATCAAGCTTTATGACAATTCTTCTTAAATCCATCAAAAATTCCAACACTCTTTCTCATGCAAGTGAGCCATCTTTTCCCAAGCCATATGGAGCCATGAAGCCACATGTAAGCCATTGGCAAGCCATGAGAATCTTTAATTTGTCAACTCTCCTTAAATGGAAAAAGGAGGAGGTCCTTTAAGTGCCTCCTAAAAGTCATTAACCCTAAACATGTTTCCCCTTAACCCAAATTTAATCCAAATATATTTGGATAGGGACTTCTCCTTTCCAAACCAACTGATTCCTTTGACTCCCCACATCACCCAAAGCTACCTTGGAGGGTGAACCAAGCCCAAAGTGTTGGGTTGATCCAAACCAAGCCAAAGAAGCCATGCCCCCATTCCACACCCGAGAGCTCCCATTTGAGCCAACATTGAAATTCTCCCTTGCTGAGTTGCCCCATGCCCAATGGCCATCATGGCTGATCTTCTCCTCACCAGAGCAGCTGATCCCAACCCCTAACTCCCCCTGGGAGGCCCTCCAGCCACTCCTATTTAAACCCCACCTCTCTCGTCCATTAGGAGGTGCTAAAAACAAACCTTAAGGAAACTCTGCCAAAATTGTTCCAGACTACTCCCCACACTTAGAGAATTTGATCCCCACTGTTCTCCTGCCCCAATTTCTACTGATTGAGCTCAATTTTGAAGCTCAATTCTCAGGCCAGAACAGGACACTTTCAAATCCCCCACCAAAATCAAATTAAACTCACCCACACCTGCACAAGACTAAGAGAAGGAGTTCCCCAGTGGAAGCCCCCTCTCCAGACCACCCAGTTGTTCCAGACTCCAAAGGTTGTGATCGGGCTTGGTTGAAATCATACCTAGACAATTCACCAGGCCAAGAAACTTCATCTGGAGCTTGCTTGGACCCAATCGAACGTGACACAACTCTCAGATTTAAGCCACACTTCTCTGAGCTAAGGTATGAGCTAATTCTTTATCCCGAGCTTCTAGAGATTCTCCATTTCAAATGCCTTAATTTCAATGCATGATCACCATATAGATGTATTCATCTCTTCAAGACGAATCCATAAAGCACAAGAACATAAAAATCTGTTAAGTATCGAGTGAGATATTAAGGATTTAGTGTGGATGGTTCTCGGCTGAGAGCGATTGGGGACGATGAACGGATGTCGTTCATTTTCCCGTGTATTGGATGAACGGCTCGGATTGCGTCGGACCAGGAGATGGTGCGTAAACCGTAGGACCCGAGGCCGCTGAGTAGGATGGCGGCGTCGAACCAGAAAGCGCCGTGTGGCTGTTCGGAGATGCTAAGGATGACGCGACGCCGATTCGGATAAATAGAAAAATAGGATTTTATGGATTTATTTAATTACCAGAACTTAGAAATTCCATAATTTTGTGTGGAAAAATCCTAAAAATAAAATAAAAATACCCCCTTGCTCAGTGAACAGAGGAGAATAATGTGGAAAAGAAATCAAGTCATTTCATCAAGTATTTTATTTTTAATAATTTATTTACTCTCTGTAGTATTTTAATTCCCTATTTGCATAGACAATTCACCATGGCATGAGACCATAGGGCTTTTAAAGCCTCTGAACTTGGAAACATTCCCTGAATTTTCCAAGGTCAGAGGCAATCCCTATAAGGAGTTTTTGATTTTTCAATTGCATGTTACTTTTTTGAGTATTTTAATTCCAATAATTAGCATGTTGAGAAATAAATTTGTCAAAAGACACGGGATCGATTGGCGATACTCAACGATCTATTACCCAAGAGCAAACAGCTTGCCCGAGGCTTTTAATAAAACTCTCGTTCAAATCCTAAAGAAAACTTTGGACGACAACAAGAGAAATTGGCACGAGAATTTGTTAGAAGCCTTATGGGCCTACAGGATGACTTTTAGGACTCCTACTCGCCTACGCCTTACGCTTTAGTGTACGGGTCCGAGGCCGTCTTGCCCCCGGAAGTTCAGCTTCGTCACTCCGAATTGCAGCTTGCGAAAAAATCACTACGGAAGAAAATGCCGGATTACCACCGGAAGAACTCGGAACGCCCGGAAGGGAAAAGACTTGCAGCACGCAGCAAAATTTGGAACTGTACCAAGCTAAGATGATCCAGGCTCATGATAAACTAGTCCGACCAAGAACTTTCAAAGTTGGTGACTTAGTTCTTGTCCTCAGAAGACCTATTCTTGCACATCGCAAGATAGGTGGTAAATTTGAACCGACCTGGGAAGGACCGTTTGTGGTCGAGACAGTCTACTCAGGAGGCTCCTACCAACTTGTGAACTGTCAAGGAGAACGACAAATACTCCTAATCAACGGACAATATTTGAAGAAGTATTACGCAACCTGATGTTTCAAAGGAATGAATTCTCATCCCTAGAAACACGGCTGAAGTAACCACTTGTGACTGGGTCCGAACCCAAAAAAAAAACATAAGAAAATGAATGACAAAAGAAAAATCATTAACAAAGAATATGTACCAAAAGTAAAATATGTGAATTCATAATAATGAAGTTTTCCCCTTTCGTTCAAATCAAATCTTGTTCCTGATCTTTCTTCATCTTTTCCTACTTTCCTTAAAAATTAAAATTAAAATAAGAGAATAAGGATCTTCAGTGATAAATATTTTTTTAATGTTCTTGTTCTTAGTACAGCCCCTGATCCTTTCCTTATCTTTTCGCAGGGAAATGTCGAACGGGCGGTTGGTCCTAAACTTTAAAAATGGCGTGAGTCTCGCACTCGATGAAAAGAGGGTGAAGGACGGAGCAGTGATAGAAATTGATTCTGACTTCACACCAGCGAGCCTATAATATGAAGAAAATGATTGGGTCCCAGTGGACCGAGAAGAGATTCACAGCCAGACAGTGATGAAGATGGGTGGCCCAAGCCACCAATCCAACAACAAGAAAAGAAAGACAAACATCGAGGAAAGCAAGAAAATCAAGTCTGTAGTTACCACAGCAGAGGGAAGGCTCGTCAGCGCCGCGCCCGCAGAAATTCAAGGGGTAAGGAGAGCTACTCTCACTGCTACCCAAAGAAGGAATAAGAATCACCGTATCCGCAAGATGTTGACCAAACTAGCAGCAGATCAACACGAGGAAACAACCGCTTTTGCCGGCACACACATCTCAAAGATACCGGTTCTTCAGGAACCAGAAAGAAGAAAGTTAACGCTAAGAAAATCAAAACAAATCGAAGAAGTGCCAAGAAGTACAGAAATGGAGTCAGTGCCTCGATGCCGGACAGAGCCACCAGTGGTAAGAAACCTTGTTGTGAAAGCAACCCCAGAGAATGTCCCGACAGAGACAATCCCCGAGGAGCCAAGGTATGCAGGAGAACGTGACGAGAGTGAGCCATACATCCTGCAGTACGTTACTAGGCCTCATCATTTGTAGATCATCCCAGAATATGAATTAGAAAGAATGCAAAATGTTGAGAAGAAGACTTTCGAATACTTCGAAAGGATTAAAGGCAAGAGAATCAACATTTTGGAAGGCCTCGAGTTACACACAGATGTATTCTCAGAGTACGAGCAGCAGCAGATTGTGGACTGCATCTTAGAGCTTCAGAAGATGGGTCGAGCAGGCCGTCTGAGGGAAAAGACTTATTCAGAACCCCGGAGATGGATGCCAGGTAAAGGAAGGGTCACAATACAGTGCGGATGTTGCTATAACTTCGCAGAGGACAGAAAAGGAAATCCACCAGGGATACTCCGTCACAGTGAGGTGGATCCAATGTCGTGGATAATTAAAAGAATGATGAATAGAATGATAATGTGGAGGGTACTGCCAGCAGACTGCATACCCAACAGTTGCATCATTAACATTTACCAGAAGGGCGACTGCATACCTCCACACATAGACCACCACGACTTTGTCAGACCTTTCTACACAATTTCGTTCGTCAACCAATGCAATATCATGTTCAGATCTGACCTCCGGATAGCAGGCCTGAGTAAGTTCCGAGGACCAGTGGAGATACTACTTCCGGTAGGTTCCGTCATGATATTAAAAGGAAATGGAGCAGACATCGCAAAACATTGTATACTGGGAGTGCCAGTGGAGCGGATCTCTGTTACTTTTAGAAGGATGGACGAGAGAAAGGCGCCTTACCACTTCCAGCCAGATCCAGAGTTGGAGAGTCTCCGACCCTACGAGCTGTGAGTTACATGGGAAATAACACACCTCCAATGCACATCCATGCGGCATTCCTGCCAAAGGTGGCTTGGAAGGTGATGTTATTACCCATGTTTCTTACTATTCGTACATGGATTTTTGATAGACACTTTTGAATGGATCAGCAAGAAGTTTATACAGTCCATTTTCGAGTTACATGGATTGTATGAGACATTAAATTTCTGAGAAAAATGTCATCATGACTAGATCAAGTTGTATGATGTACTTTCAGCAAGTTGGAATGAAAACGACTATGTCACATTTTGGCCTTCACCTCTTTTTGTGCAACTTGACTGGGAAACACCATTAGAGTTAAATGAACTTGGAACAAAGAACAGAAAAGGAAAGGAAAATAAATGAAAATTCTCTCCCTTAAAAAAAATCCTAATGTTAAAACGAACTCCAAATTCACATGAACATCAAATGAATAACAAAAATAAAATTGGATCGTTAAAGGACAAACAAAATGAGAATGAATCTCAAATTGAATTTCAATCTAAATCCATCTTTTCAAATCCTCCAGGTCTTTTCAAATCAAATCTACTTCAAACTCCTTTTCCGAGATGGTTCTGGAGGCCCACACTTCAACTTCAAAATCTTACACCTTTTCGTCACAATCGAAATCCTTTGATTTTATGTGATCTCCTTTCCCTCTTGTAAGAAGATCGACTAGGTCTATTGACACGGAGCAACGAATTCTGTTTGATTTGGCTCTGATGGCATGAGACTAGGTCCTTCTTCATACGTACAACTTTTCGAGGCTGGTACCTACATTCTAGTCCTCATCTTGGGATCAGTACCTACATTCTGAATCCCATACAACTTTTCGAGGCTGATACCTACATTCTAGTCCTCATCTTGGGATCAGTACCTACATTCTGACTCCCGTACAACTTTTCAGGGCTGGTACCTACATTCCAGTCCTCATTTTAGGATCAGTACCTACATTCTGAATCCCGTACAACTTTCCGAGACTGGTACCTACATTCCAGTTCTCATTTTGAGATCGATGCCTACATTTCAATTCTCATCTGAATTGATACCTACATTTCAATTCAAAATTTCCAAGACTGGTACCTACATTCCAATTCTCATTTTGAGATCGATACCTAAATTTCGATTCTCTTTCGAATTGATACCTAAATTTCAATTATAAATTCTGAGACTGGTACCTAAATTTCAGTTCTCTTCCTTCGAGATCGATACCTAAATTTCGATTCTCTTTGGAATTGATACCTAAATTTCAATTCTAAATTCCCGAGACTAGTACCTAAATTCCAGTTCTCTTCCTTCGAGATCGATACCTAAATTTCGATTCTCTTTCGAATTGATACCTAAATTTCAATTCTAAGTTCCCGAGACTGGTACCTAAATTCCAGTTCTCTTCGTTCGAGGTCGGTACCTGAATTCTGACTCTCATTCTGAGATCGATACCTAAATTTCGATTCTCTTTCAGGTTTGATACTTAAATTTCAAATCTCACTCTCTCGAGATCAGTACCTAAATTCTGATTCTCACCCTTTTTCCACTGATACCTAAATTCTAATTCTCATCCTTTTCAATCGACACTTGAGCTCGGATGCTTACTCCGAGGCTGCTACATAAAATCCAGTTTTCTTCGCAATCCCAAGGTTGAAACCTAGGTTTCAATTCTCATTTCAAATCCAAATTTCAAACTCAAAATTTCCTTAAATCAATTTTAAATTAAACTACAATCGAAATCCAAACTCACACATTTAAACTTGAAATTTAAAAGTAAACTGAAATCTAAATCGAATTCCCTAGATCTTGTGATTTGGAGTTCACCTCCTTTTCTTTTCCTCAGCGAGAGTTCAGGAATCTCCGGTCTTGGAAATATACATGACACTCCCTAGCGGAAATTTTTCTACTTTGTCCTAAGTTTGTCACTTGGACATCTGTGTTGTTTTTGTTGATCTTTTCGGTCAACACCAATATGCGCGGTGTGCTTGGTTAGCACACCACACCTATTGGGGGTCCATTTGTTGACCTCATTTTTGATGAGGTCTTCTCTTCTCTCTTTAGAACTTAGGATCTAGCCTTAGGCTTTTCCTTTGACTATCTTAGAGGAGTAGAGATGGAACCTACCCCTTTAGAAACTCAACCACTTCTTAACTCCCTGCAAACCCCACAAGCTTGATTGTAAACCCCTAATCACCTAGAGGGTTGAGATCAAATGTGGAGGTTTAAAGGATGAGTTCCCTATAGTGACTCTTCGGCCTTAGAATCACCCCTGGTGGCCCGGTCCAGTGAGGGCCGACCCGCACATACATTACACTTTCGCTTCACACACATTCCAAATCCTAAAACTATTCATGCCTAGCTTCGACTTCCCGACTCATGTGGATAATTCATATGGATGGTCCTTAACCCCTAAGCCCCTGGCTAAGAGGGTTAGGAAGAACATAGTGAATGCCTAAAATGAGTCCTCTCATGGCTCTTGTGAGCTTAACAAGACTTCATGGCTCAACCAAAATGATTTTATTTCACTCACACTTGATCAACCTTCATTTTTCAAAAATTTCAATTTTTGACCCCCGGGACCCCGGACCCGCCTAACCTACTAAAAGCCCTTGAAACTACCCAAATTCTTCAAAATTTTCAAATCACCCAAAATTTCCTAAAATTAATCTCAAACATTTCCCCTACTACTCAAATTGACCATCTCCAACCTAATATACCAAAAATTCCAAAAATACCCCCAATACCCTCTAAATTACCAAAATGCCCCTCTTGATCCAAAAATTCAAAAATTCCAAAAATTTCCAGAAACTTTCAGAAAATCCCAAATATTCCCAATTTCATTTTGTTCAACTACACCATGGGCCAAGTTTGTCAATTTACCCTACTTTTACCAAATCCCCCAATTTAGCCCATTTTAAACCCAAATGAACCCAATGTCAAACCAAATCACCCCAATTGACCTCAATTTTGGACCAATTCAATTCTAAACTTCAATTCAATATCTACAATATCAATCTAGACCAAATTCAAGCCTAATTTGATTGGCATTTAAATCCAATTTCATTTTTAAGCTTAAAGCCCAATTTTGACCCATGACTCAAACTTAGCCCAAACCAACCCAATTCAATCCCAATTTAACCCAAATCTTTTCTAAGACCTTCCTAACATCCCCACAAACAAAACACTAACATAATTTGCCCAAAATTTGGACCCAAACCCTACTCAAATTCAACCCAAACCCAAAATCCCTTAAATGGGCCTACACCCAAACCTAACCCAAATAGGCCCAAATCCCAAAATCAAAACCCAACCAAAGATGAAACCTTTTTGAAACACTCCCATAAAGATTTCTCAACATTAATTTTACATCAATTTCAACATTAGCCCAACCTTGGCCCAAGTTAGTCCATTTTGACCTATTTTGACCCTACTACCAAGGGAGCCCAAATTAGACCAAATTCAATTCCAAACCACCTCAAGCTTGATCCAAATCACTCATGACACATTCTTAAACTAAACCCAACATTTCTTTAGCCCAATCCTTTACAAAATTTCCACTTACCAATTTTTTTTTAAACTTAAAAGCCCATCCCCTTAAACCATTCTAAAAGCCCACCTTTACCAAATTCAAAAGCCCAAAGTCCAAGACAAAGCCCACATGAAATTCCTCTCATCTTCCCTTTGATTTAAAAACACATCATAAGTTCCAAAATCTATCACTAAATAAATCTAAATCAAGCTTTATGAAAATTCTTCTTAAATCCATCAAAAATTCTAACACCCTTTCTCATGCAAGTGAGCCATCTTTTCCCAAGCCATATGGAGCCATGAAGCCACATGTAAGCCATTGGCAAGCCATGAGAATCTTTAATTTGTCAACTCTCCTTAAATAGCAAAAGGAGGAGGTCATTTAAGTGCCTCCTAAAAGTCATTAACCCTAAACATGTTTCCCCTTAACCCAAATTTAATCCAAATATATTTGGATAGAGGACTTCTCCTTTCCAAACCAACCGATTCCTTCGACTCCCCACAAGCACCCAAAGCTACCTTGGAGCGTGAACCAAGCCCAAAGTGTTGGGTTGACCCAAACCAAGCCAAAGAAGCCATGCCCCCATTCCATTTTGATCTAACCACTTTACACATGGCAACAGCCAATTGAACTCACAAACATCAAGCACTGAACCTCCTGATGACAGCAGTGACCTGACCCTGCCGGTCAGCCACCTGAGTCGCTGGAAAACACCACACCCGAGAGCTGCCATGTGAGCCAACATTAAAATTCTCCCTTGCTGAGTTGCCCCATGCCCAATGGCCACCATGGTTGTTCCTCTCCTCACCTGAGCAGCTGATCCCAACCCCTAACTCCCCCTGGGAGGCCCTCCAGCCACTCCTATTTAAACCCCACCTCTCTCGTCCATGAGGAGGTGCTAAAAACAAACCTTAAGGAAACTCTGCCAAAATTGTTCCAGACTACTCCCCACACTTAGAGCATTTGATCCCCACTGTTCTCCTGCCCCAATTTCTACTAATTGAGCTCAATTTTGAAGCTCAATTCTCAGGCCAGAACAGGACACTTTCAAATCCCCCACCAAAATCAAATTAAACTCACCCACACCTGCACAAGACTAAGAGAAGGAGTTCCCCAGTGGAAGCCTCCTCTCCAGACCACCCAGCTGTTCCAGACTCCAAAGGTTGTGATCGGGCTTGATCGAAATCATACCTAGACAATTCACCAGGCCAAGAGACTTCATCTGGAGCTTGCTTGGACCCAATAGAATGTGACACAACTCTCAGATTGAAGCCACACTTCTCTGAGCTAAGGTATGAGCTAATTCTTTATCTCGAGCTTCTGGAGATTCTCCATTTCAAATGCCTTAATTTCAATGCATGATCATCATATAGATGTATTCGTCTCTTTAAGACAAATCCATAGAGTACAAGAACATAAAAATCTGTTAAGTATCGAGTGAGATATTAAGGATTTAGTGTGGACGATTCTCGGCTGAGAGCGATTGGGGACGATGAACGGATGCCGTTCATTTCCGCGTGTATTGGACGGACGGCTCGGATTGCGTCGGACTAGGAGATCGTGCGTGAACCGCAGGACCCGGGGCGGCTGAGTCGGATGGAGGCGTCTAACCAGAAAGCGCCGCGTGGCTGTTCGGAGATGCTAAGGATGACGCGACGCCGATTCGGATAAATAGAAAAATAGGATTTTATGGATTTATTTAATTACCAGAACTTAGAAAATCCATAACTTTGTGTAGAAAAGTAGAAAAGAATCAAGTCATTTCATCAAGTATTTTATTTTTAATAATTTATTTACTCTCTGTAGTATTTTAATTCCCTATTTGCATAGACAATTCACCATGGCATGAGACCATAGGGCTTTTAAAGTCTCTGAACTTGGAAACATTCCCTGAATTTTTCAAGGTCAGAGGCAATCCCTATGAGAAGTTTTTGATTTTTCAATTGCATGTTACTATTTTGAGTATTTTAATTCCAATAATTATCATGTTGAGAAATAAATTCTAGGAAACTTTGGTGATGTTTCTTATGACCAGAGGAACCTAGGAAAAATAAGCTTTGAGTTAATTCACATGGAACAACCCTAATTGGCCTAAATACCCAAAATTGAATTTTAATTAATTAGGGTTAACCACATATTAAATTGACTTGAAAATAATTCTCCACTGTCATTTAGGGTCAGGAGAACCTCACATAAAAATTTGAAACTAATTGGACTTGATTTGATCCACCAAATGGGTCGATTAAGCCTCATAAGTGAAATTAAACTTTAAAAATTCATAACTCACAAAATACTTTTCAAAAATTCACAAAAATGGTTTTGGAGCTTCTCCGATATCGTAGGAACTTAGGAAAATTCAAATTGTAATTTTCTAAAAAAATCGATTTTTATCATTATTTTAATATTTTTAATAATTAAAAATAATAAAATTATAAAAATATTAAAAATCACCAAAATGTCACATTTTAACTCCTAATCATCTAGGAACAAACCAAATATTTTTCCTAAGTCCCTAGGATAAGATATTGAATTTTAAAGGCTTAATGTAATTTTTAATATTAAAAAATGTATTTTTCAACCTTTTCACTAAAATAATTCTAATAAATCAAAGAAAAATCAGAAAAATATAAAATCCATTTTTCAACTTTAATTTTATTTTAAAATTAATTAACACTCCAAAACTAAAAATAATTCTAATAAATAAAATATAATTCAAAAAATCACAAAAATTGGGTTAAATGGTCCTCTAGTCATTAGGAACATCCCATAATTTTTTTAAGGATAGAAACATTTCCTTGGTCATGTTATTGAATTTTTCTTGAAAACCCCTATTTTCCATTAAAAATGATTACATAAATAAATTAAATACAGAAAAATCACATTTTCTCCTCTAATATCTTAATTGACATGTGAGTGAGGTTACATAAAAATTTCAAATTCATTTGAGCATAATTTAGAGAGTTATAGAATTATTAAGCTTGAAGGGCAAAAGGGCAATTAAAAATTTCAACCCTTAATTAAAATTTTAGGATTAATCAAAAAGGGGAGGGTAAAATATTTGATTTTAAACTGATTTTGGATGATTGAAATTTAAATGATTGAGGTTAGAAACCTACTAACCATTTCAAATATAATTAAAATAAAACTTTAATTAACAAATTAATTGAAATTTTGGAAGAATAATAAATATTGGAATTATTAAAGTAGGGATATTATTAAGAAGATATTTATTCTTTAATTTAAAAATCCCTAAATAAATCACTTCAACAATACTTAATTCTTAATAAAAAAAACAATTAAAATAATAATCCAAATTATTAATTAAAACTAAAATTAAACTAAAATTAAATTAAAATCAAATTTAAACTAAATTAAAAATTATGTCAAATTGAAATTAAATAAAAATTAAACTAAGCTAAATTAAAGTAAATTAAACTTAAATTAAAATCAAAATTAAATTAAATTAAAATTAAAATTAAATTAAAATTAAATTTAATTAAATCAAATTAAATTAAAATTAAATTAAAGTTAAAATTAAACTAAATCTAAATTTAAATTAAAATTAAATTAAATTAAATTAAACTTAAAATTAAATTAAATCAAATTAAATTAAAATTAAAATTAAATTAAATTAAACCAAATTAAATTCAAATAAAAAATCAAATCAAATTAAATTGAATTAAATTAAAATCATTGAACGACAATCCTAAATGAAATCATTAAGAATTAAATCTAAAATAACTTGAACACTATTCCAAACTTAAACTAATTTTCATAATTAAGTCAAAAATTAAAATTAAATCATTAAAATACTTAATAAGTTGATTTGCCCTTTTAAAGCTTTTATTATTATAACTCTTAAATGAAGTATCAAGTGAAGTGTTACTTCACTTATAGGATATTCAAATGTCCTAGTTCACTGAGCAAGAGAACAAAACTTAAACTCCTGGATGATTAATTCACTTGTATAATTAAATTCTCTTGGACTTAAAACAATCCTAGAAACATTGAAAAGATGTTTAGGACTCGTCCTAAGCACTTTCTCAATATGATGGGATGTTTATAAGAACAATTGAACTTAATTGTTCTTTGATGAAGAAAATTATCCTTAAACCGAAACATAAGAACCTAGACGTCATAGGAGATGACTAGCAATAGGATTAGGAATTTGGTAGACAACCAAAACCTTTCCCTTAGCTTTACTTTGGTATCTGTTGAAATACTTAAATGCCTTAACATGTGTTTTAAGTGCAGCTTGGGATGACGGGAAGACCCTCCAGGTACGCTTTTATTTAATTGCAATTTACTTTATTGCAAATTTACTTACATGCACTGTACTTTACTTTTCTTGCATGATAAACAACTGTTGCATGAAAACCAAAACCTTTAGGATAGTCCCTAAACTGAAACCAAAACTAAATTAAAAGTCATTACAAGATAAGAAATCACCGCCACAACATTTCAAAATATAAAACAACTCAAAATTTAATCACAAACAGAACAACAAAACTACAATTGCAACTAAATTAAAACGTCTCGTTGAATGATCGAGAATACCTCGGATGATGTAACTCACGTGTTGCTAATGGGATTTTCCACGGTCTAAATGAAAGTGTGGAACTCATTCAGTTGAGTTTAGCAAATTCATCTGGACTAAGTGAATTCAATGAAAATAACGGTGTCGGGATGACGGAACCGTGGGATCTTAATCGGTTCTATTTAACCAACTTTAAGATTTCTTTTAATTAAAATATTAAAAACACTTGGACTCTAAGATTTTCTCTAAACCAAAACACTTCTCTCATCTCCTGATTTATGACTTCTAAAACTGAACCTCTGCAACAACAAGGAGCTCGGAGCATGATGGGCAGCACGGCCGTCTTCATCAGTAAAACAACTCTACATTAGCTAAACATTCTTAGAATTAAACAACCAAACCGTAGGATTTCGAGGTAGTTTGCCTAGTGCAACATAAATCCTCAACCCTTTTGTTAGGTAATTTCATGATCATGTCATGTAAATTAAGCCCTACCAGGTCTTAGGACTCTGAGGTAGTCGTTTGGTAGACATAAATCCTCACATCTTCGAGGCTATTTGTATGTTATGTCATACTAATATAAGTCCTAATTAATTAAAATTGGCAGGATTGAAATATTAAATAAATTTCCAAATTAAAACCAAATAATAAGATAGTTTGGGAAGTTGCCAAGATTCTTCTTGGATCCTCAGCTTCTTCTACTTCTCTTCCTTTGGACTCTTAAAATAAACTTGTTTCAAATTTGAGCTGATCCCTATTGAAATTTCCAAAATCCAATCCTTTGAAAACTGTAAACTTTGAAATTCTTGAGAGCAAAACCACTGATCATTATTGAGAGTTTTCTTAAATGATTCCTGTCATTTAAGATGTAATTAACTATAGGGGCTTGCCCTTATGGGGAACTTTAAGAACCCGGTAATATAAACCCCGTTTAATTTCTTTATATTAAACAGGGGAACTTGTCGGCTTATAAAATTGGTTCGCAGACCAAACGGATGTCACAAATCTCCTAGTTTATTTAATCGAGCCCCATCATCAAGCAGTGTGTCTATTCTTCGGGATAAATACATGGTTTGTGATGCGATGCTCGTTTATATAAACTATTTGGGATGTGAGATCGGTTTGATTTCATATCTTAAAATTTTCAAATTTAAAATTATTTTCAAAACCAAATACTACTTTCTAAATTATATATATATTTAAATTAAATTTACAATTTAAAGTTCGCTGACAATTTCTGTAGGCAACCCTTTTTCTAAAGTACAACAAAAACCTAAAAATATAAGTCGTATAGCTCCTTATAATATATTCAAAACTTTCGGGAAAAACTCGCCGTCAACGGCCTAAATCTCGCCGTCGGCGGGACAGTTCAATTTTCATCAAATTGAGTCCTTTTTGCTCCAAATCCGCTTCTTTTGTGCTTTTTACTTTCAGTACTTATAAATCTTTATTCCTGCAATAAAATAAAGAAAATACCTTTCTTTAAAGTGCCATTTCATATAAAATTGGTATGAAATTCTTAATATATTTTCTAGTGATCAGGACCCACAAAATTTTTCCATTTCCTTCGTCTTCCTCTTCCATTTTTGTGATTTTGAAGATCTAGATCTCAGATTTAAGGAGTTTTCAAGGCTATTCGACACGAGATTTGCACTTCTCTCTGTAAGAGCTTCACTTTAAGTTAAAATTTTTGGATTTTCACCATGGAAATCTCTCACATTGCCTATGGTGGAATTTTTGGAGTTTTAAAGAGATATTGAGATTTCCATGATGAAATTTGCTCTTACTTGCTTAGAATAGTGTTTGGAGTTGTTACATTGTGAATTTGAGATTTAATGTAATTTTTTTTGCAAATTTTAGAAATTCACATGGCTGCTAGAGGGAAGAGAAAATTGGATTTTGATGAGGAGAGGTTTGTCAACATCAAAGCCCAATTTCACTATAACTCTATCCTTCACAACAAGAAGTGTATCTAGGATCGAGCTTTTGATAGTCTTGGTGGATCTGTAGAAAAATTAATTGCAGAGCGAAACTGGGAGTGATTTTGTTATTTCACTGTGAATGTTGTTATGGGAGTTGTTAGACAATTCTATTCTAACATACCCTAGACTGAGACTGAGTATGTGCTTGTTAGAGGAAAGATGGTTGAGTTTACTCCTCAGCGCATCAATGCGTTCTATCAGACTCGGGAATCATTCGTGTGTGAATATGAAAACTTTGACACTGGAAGGGAGAATGTGAGAGAAGTGATTGCTTTTCTGACTGAAGGGTGAGGAGAATGGAAAGTAAGTCAAAAACAGTTGATAAATTTTCCCGCCTCCACTTTGAATGTTACTTCAAAAGTCTGGCATTATTTCATTTCTGCAAGATTATTACCATCTTATCACCACAACGAAGTTACTAGAGATAGAGCAATTCTGAACTACTGTATACAGAAGATGAAAAAGATTGATATTGCAGTTATTATTTACAAGAATATTCAGACGATTGCTAGAGGCAAGACGACTGGAGGATTAGGACATCCTGCCTTAGTTCATGCCCTCTGTGTTCAGTCTGGAGTGGAGTTCAGTAGTTCTGAAGAAGTGGCTATACCGTTGAGACCTATTACAAGGAATATTATCCGTACTTATGAGTCTCATGTGGGAGCCAGAGATGAGCGTAGGAGTACTGATATTCCTACTACGAGTTAGGATTTAGCATCTACTTCTGAGCTACCTACCTTATCTGATATTATGGAGCAGCTGAGATTACAGAGTGCTAGTGTGGATAGACTCCAAAGTCGGATGGATGTGTTTGAGGCGAGGAGTGATGTGAACGAAGATTATCTGTAGAGAAGAGTTGATTTTGATATGGCTTATTATGATGCTCAGGTTAGATTTATGAGGGGGGAGTCCGATATGATATTTCCTACTTGCTCTAACTATACACCATATAGACCTGACCCTTCTAATGACCCTGCTGATGACCTTGCTGATAACCCTGCTGCTGATCCTGGTGATGGAGACTGGTAGATAGTTTGTTTGTTTTATTTCTGTTGTTCTTAATCTATTGTGATATATTAATGTGATGTAGTGGATATTTACTTTTCATGTGATGCGTAACCCTGTGTTGTACTGTGTGATGTAGTGTTATTTACTTTTCATGTTGAACTATTAGTTGTACTGTTAGTAGTGTGATAGTTTGTTTCATGTTATAGTGTTCTGTTGGATATTTAGATTTTTAATGTTAATTTCTCTTTACCCATGCAAATATTTAAAATTGCTATATCACTGCTACTAATTGTTTCATGCCTGCTAGTTGTAAATTTTGACTAATACCAGATAGCTGTTGAAGATTTCAGAATCCCAGCACAGAAAGATTAGTTTTCTTTTACTCTCAGCTATTTCAAATTTATTGAAAAATTTAAGTTTGGGGGAGGGTAGAGAAATGCTAAACCTTTATTTGTTCTCAATTATTATATTTTCAAAAATTATTAGCATAACTTTTGGCAGTTGAACCTCATTGTAAGATAACTAAAAATTTTTATTTCAGTTGAATATTATGGAAGGATAGGATGAAAAGTTTTGGTAATAAAGGCTGATTTTATGGAAGTAAGATATTTGGTATGAAAGTATTTGATTATAGTCATCTATTTAAAGTAAAGAAAACTGTATTTTTGAAATGTTAAGGGACTTAAAGTATTGTGTGTTAACAAGAGATTCTGACTTTATGATGAATAATAAAGCCTATACTTAACTATAAAGTAAGGAGGTGACTTAAGTTTGAACTTTAGAAAGAGAAGAGTGAAGTTCAAAATCATTAAAGGCTATCTAGATATAGTAATCCTCAGAAAAAAAAAAGAAAAGAAAAGAAAATAAGGATTGAAAAATAATCCCAAAAAAAATAAAAGAAGAATTTTTATGAGGAGAAGCTTGAGGAGATGCCTAATAAAAAATTGGCTTCACTTGAATCACTTTAAAGAGAGAGCTTGATTTCATTTCTGAATTTATGTTTAAAGTACTAGCCTACATTCTAATGAAGTTTGCATGAACTCCTTTTTCACATAGTATTTTAAAGCACTCTTAATGTAATAAATTATGGTTCATCATTAAATAAATTGAAGACTAGAACTCTTAAACTTAATTACTGAATATTCTTATACCTGTAATGTTGACCTGAGTTACTAAACTTTTTCTGAAAATCTAACCACAATATTCTTTTGAATGAAAAATTTTAGTCTCTTACAATTGAAAAGTACATTGCCTGGAGTTATATTTTATGTAGTAAAAGGATTACTTGAGGACAAGTAATAGTTTAAGTTTGGGGGATTCTGATGCACTGAAAATATATCCGATTTTTTGGTATCTAATTTTACCCATTTTTTTAGTGATATTGCACTTTAAAGAAAGGTATTTTCATAATTTATTGCAGGTATGATGATTTTAGGTGATTGGAGTGAAAAGAAACAAAAAGGAACGAATCTGAAGCAAAAAGGAGCAAAAAGGTGGAAAAAGTGTTCTGGCGCTCGAAGTCGGTTCAACTCAAAGTTAAAGAGTTTTGGTGACTTTTTTAAGGGATGCCTATGGAAACTCTTGAGAATTCGTTCCTATCTTATAAGTAACTATTTTTTGACAAAAATTGTGAGCTTCTTCAGTGGTTTTAGAGTAGTTTTAGTGAGAGTGAAGTGTTAGGGTTTAGGAGTAGAGAGTGTAGAGTGAGGATTTGAGAGGGATTTTTCCCTAAGGAGGGGAGGAGAAGAGTTGTGAGAGATTAGTTCTTCCTTTCCATTCTAAAGAGAGAATCAAGTGTTGTAAAGAGGAAGAGAAGAGGATTCAAAGGAACTTCAAGGGAATTGCATAGGGAAAGAGAAAGAGATAAGTTGTATTTTCTTTTGTGGTTTGTATGACTTTTCTTTTATATATAAAATCCATGTTTTATTATATCTTCTCCATGAATTCTGAGTAGTTTCCTTGTCTTTCTTCTTGCATAAGAGATGTGATGATGGATTGATGTGGATTTGATGTGCTTTTAATGTGATGAAGAAATTGTGATGGTTTTTCATTTAGAACTTAATTTACTTTCGATCAGGCCAATTGAAATGTTAAAATATGTTGTTGAACATTAAGTTTGAAAGGATTTAATGTCCTACAATAATAATGAAAGATTCATTCAATTTCCATGGATGAATTGTATAGTTCGTGGGAATTGAGTGTAAATAAATAGGGAAATGTGTTTTGATGGACTTCAATTTAGAGATTTCAAGGTGACAGACTGAAATCCCCAAATTGATTCTAAGATTAGTAGCTAAATATCAAAGGCTAGCCTTCGGGTGAAGGGTGAGTGGGAGCTCCGAAGTGAGAGCCGGTATCCTCCCAGTCTAGCCTTAAAGTTAGTGACTAAACTTAGATTATGTCAATGTTTTTTTCTACTTAGAAGAGGGGGTACTCTTTTAAGGGTAAAGAATCATCTGTGCTCATATTTGGCATAATAATATAAATATTTGTTCCATATCAATCCACAGATCATATTCTCCTTACAAGAGGAAAAATACTTTTCTTATATATCAAAAACCTTTCAAAAACTTAATTTAGTGTGTCTATTAGTTAATTTTTTCCTTAAAGTTGTTATAAGTATTTGTAGTTTAGTTAACTGTTACTATTTTCTGCATAGTGTTAGTATGAGTTTGTGTTAAACTTTAAGTGCTATTTAAATATATGATTTTAGTGCCATCTTACTTATCTTGGGATCGCTTTCTTAAAACTTTGAACTTCCCTGGGAATCGATAACCAGGATTCCATTAGAGCCCTGTATTACTTGATACAATTCTTATACTTGCGTTGAATGCTTAGACTTATCAAAATCATTAAAAATATATAAATTTGAGTTCATAAATTCTTGCAATATAATTCTCGTGCATCAATAAGTGTTTACAAAATCATAAGATAATGAAAAACACAATACTTGGCTTTTTGCCTTGAAAGAAAGATGAAAATCTCTCCCATAAAGTCTTTCGAAGATCCATGCAATGCTAGATCATTCCCTTATAGATTCTCTCAAAATCCCCTCACCAATCTCTCCAAAAAGATAGAGATCAACATTTCTACTCCTAGTCTAAGATCTCTAATCATTCGCCATGTTTTCCCTATCATCTCCCTTATTTTTTTAGCTTCAAAATCGCTTTAAAATTTTGTAGGGACGAATTTCCCAAGAGGTGCATGAAGAAACCTTCCAAAAAGCGTCCAGATTTGATGTATATGGCCAATAACTGCTCAATTTTGCATCAAGACCAACTTGGGTGCAGCCGGCACTGAACAGGGTGCTGCCGGCACCCTATTTTTTGTGGTCTCAAGTTTCTAGAGCTGCCAACGCTTATTTGGGCGCCCCCGGCGCCATTCTGCGCAGCTCCACCATTTTGCTCTGTTTGGCTCCGTTTCAGCTCCGATTCGCCCCGTTTCAGTTGCATTGTATTCCTAACAGATAGCCCTACAAAATAAGAATAAAAATTATATTTTTTTAAAGTGTAATCTCATTCAAAAATATGCAAGAAGAGTAAAAAATATTAAACATAAAAAGACTTATCGAAAGGTGTCAAGCCAAAATTTATTTTCTTGCTCGTCTTTACTCCAAATTGCACCGTTTTTGCTTCTTTTTGCTCCAATTACCATTTCTTGTACCTAAAACCAAAAAAAATATAAAATACCTTCATTTTAAAGTGTAATATCACCAAAAATGAGTAAAATCATATAACAAAAACCATATATATTTTGTGTGCATCAAATTCCCCCAAATTTAACTGTTACTTGCACTCAAGTAACACTATAACTTTAAAAATTAAATATATTGACTTGTGATTGTGAGTTTTAATAGAGTTTTCTATAATTTCATCTCAGAAATATTATAGTATAACATAGGAGAAATTCTAGTAAATCAACCTAGGACTAGAGTGTAAGAATATCTCATATTCAACTTAAGAATCCTGATTTTCTATTTATTTCAAAAGTTATTAAAAAAATGTCAAACTAAAGATTCATAGATAGTATAAAAATGGAATTTAAGCACCTTATATATACCAATTTGACCAATACCTTTTGAAATAAGAATAGGTTTAGGATTATTTTTAAGTCTTTTCATTTAAAAAGATTCAAGTGAAACCAATTTTTTATGAGGCTTCCCCTCAAGCTTCTACTCACTTATTTTCTTTTTTTTCTTTTCTTTTGGGATCATTTTCAATCCCCTTATTTTTTTTACTTTTTTTTTCTTTCTTTCGGGATCATTTTTAATCCCTTTTTTTTACATTTTTTTATGTGAGGATTACTATATCTGGATAGGCCTTTAATAATTTTGAATTTCACTATCCTCTCTCTAAATCCGAAATTCAAAATTTTTCCTCATTTTTTCTAAGTGTAAGTATTAGTTCAAAAAAGGTTTTCAATAAAGGCTCAATTCTCATTAAGTATAAATCTAAGAATTTTAGCTTTTCAAATATTCAACTCCTTTCTACCATAAATAGAAAAATCATTTTTCCAATGTTTCCTACAAAATATCTTAACTCTAGAACAGTTTCTTCACATAGGATTTCAACTAAGTTATTTTTCTAACATTCCTAAAATCAAAATTATAGTAACCTAAAGGTAACATCACATACCACAAGTCATTTTAAAAGTGAGATTAAATTACATACTGGCTGCTGAGGACAAATAAAGTTACATTTTAAAAATTTTTCTTCCGCCCAAACTTAAATTTTAAAATATTTTGCAATTAATTCCATAAAATGTTGTAGGAAGAAAAATTAAAGGTTGAATCTACTTACTACTAAAATATCCTATCAAATTCATAGACATGTATAACTAGGAGAGAATGACTGTAGGAGAAAGTAAATCTAACCTAAAACCTGCTTGTAATAAAATTACACTAAAAGGAAATATTTTGACATTAAAATTTTACTTTTCTTCCTACCCCCAAACTTAATTTTTAACATATATAGTATTCAGTACAGAAAATATAAACAGGAAGAAAAACAATTTAGAAATTATATCTACCACAAATGTCTATCAAAACCATTTACAAGTATTCATTAGGACAGGACAATATGCAGCAGAAAGTAAATCTAAATTAATCATGCCAGAATGAAATTCACTAAATCAAAGTTTAACTAGCATAGCAGGTATCAGCAAGGGAATATAAAAATGTTCTTCAATTATGATATAAAATTGTAACACAAACAAAAACACACTAAGATAAATGAGGTCAATTCATCCTTTAACTCATCTAATCTCACTACCTTACCTCCAATTTCTAACGGAATCACTACACTAGTAAATTAGGTACTTTTAAATGATTTTATAGATTATAATCCCAAAGATAAGATTGTTCCTGATAAATTAGTTTCCGGACACCAATCTCAGGCATCATCTAATCCCTTTAATTAAGCACCTTTAACAATTACAGATCATCCTAATGTTATTCATCAAATAGGTTCGTCACTCCTACCAAATGAAAACAAAGTTACAGAAAGGAAGTAAAAAAATTAAGATGGATCTAACACTGTTCAAATTCATGATACTCCTGTAAAACTCAAGTCCGAGAAAGACCCGAGTCATAGTGGACTTATCAATCCAACTACTACAAAAGAACATACAAGTCTAACCATAATAAGAAGTCAAGGAATCACCTCCCTCATGACACACAAAGATCAAACTACTAACAATCCAAACATCTACCAACAACAATCAAATTTACCAATCAATAATGACACATAAAGATCAACTCAATCCACTAACAATCCAAACATTCACTGATCATTAATCAAGCTGATCAATCCAAACTAAAGTAAACACAATATAACACTAACAATCATGACTCTCAAGCACACTAAATCAATGAACACTGATAACTATGGGATGTCTCCCATAAAGCGCTTGGTTTAACGTCGCCAGCCCGACAAATGATTCCTCCTGGATCAAAATTCCAATTAGGTAATCCTCGATCAATCGCCCAATCCTTTTCAGATCCAGGAATTCCTACAAAATCCTTAAATTGTAATTTTTCATTCAGCTCGTCCTTTTCAGATGAATTTATATCATTGTTCCTCATATTTCTTTCTATATCCAATATTCTTCTATTGATTTTTTGAATTTGCATATTAATATCAACCTTGAAATTTATAAGAAAAGGATCTCTATAAGATAATTCAAGATCTCCCAAATTTTGGATTGGATTCTATCTAGATAATTCAGATTCAGGATCAAATTCTTCTATGTCACTCTTCTTTTTTAAGTTATCTTCCAATTCTTTCCCTTTATAATTATTAAATGATGGAGGATCTATCATAGTTGAGGAAATAGGTTTTTCTAATTCCTTATAAATTTCTTCCAATGGTCTTCCAATATCCTTATCCTCTTTTCTCAACTCAAAGTTCTTTTGAAATTTAACCTCAAGTTCTCTTCTAAGTCCTAGTTCAATAACTTTATCTTGTTCATCATTTAATTCAGGTTTTTCTTGTAATTGAGTTGAATATGAAGATATAAAGACTGGTGGTGTAAATGAATTCCCTAAATAGATAAGATTTAAAATTGTATGGGGTACATCCATCTTAAGTTCATGAGATTTTTCAATAAATGGAATTACAAGTTCATTATTTTTGGCAGCTTCCATCATTTCACACCTCTCTTGAACATACATACAGTCTTCTTCAGATAACGTTTTCAACTCATCATGAAAATCTATTTTGACCTCATCTGTTATCTTACTTTCAAAACTTTCTTGGAAATGATCTTTACTTAGATATTCAATTTCATTCATCTAAAAACATTCATCATCTTTTCTCTCAGCTGGAAATTTCATAGTCTTCAACACATCAAAAGTGACTTCCTGGTCATTAATATTCATAATCAACTCTCTTTTTTGCACATCTATCATAGTTTGTCCAGTAACAAGGAATAGTTGTTCATTATCATTCTCTTTAGGTTTGATCTCAGTGTTGCCAGGAAGTGTTCCTTTGGGTCTATTGCTAAGTGAATTTGTAATTTCTCCCAGCTGATTCTCTATGTTTCTAATCGCAACATTTTGACTTTGCAACTGGTTTACCATTTGCAATACCACTTTATCTATAGACATCTTCTTATCCTCAAATTATTGATCAATATTAGAGTCCAGTGGATGTGAAGGCCTACTATATCTTATGTTGCTCTGCTTATTTCAACTTCCATTAGGATTTGCATGATTGTTTTCCCATTGTTGGTTTCCACCCTCAGTAGTATGATTCCAGTTAAAATTAGGATGGATCTTCCAACATGGGTTGCAAAAATTAGAATGTGAGTTATTTATGGTACTTAAAGTCTCATATAATAAGTTGGAATCAATCATACGCCCTAATGAACATTCCTCACTTACAGGAGTAAATTGAGGTTGGTTCATTCCAAATTGGTTCAACTTCCTTGATATTGCAGCAACCAGAGATGCAAGAATTGCAATCACATCTGTATCATGAACACTAGCTACATTTTTACGATTTACCCTTGCAGAGGGCCATTGAAATTCATTTGTAGTCATTTCTTCAATTAATGCATATGCTTCATCAAATATTTTTTACATTAATGAACCACTAGCAACAGCATCAATAATGAACCTAAGGGATCCTAGTAACCCATTATAAAAGTTTGAATGATTAACCAATCTGGAAGAGCATGATGTGGACACTTTCTAAGGAGTTCCTTAAATCTTTCCCAAGCTTCATATATTGATTCCCCATCATACTGACAAAATAAGATAATATTGTTTCTAAGTTGAGCAGTCCTTGAGGGTGGAAAATACTTAGCTAGGAATTTTTGAGTTAACTCCTCCAAATTTTTAATAGAACCAAGTGCTAATGAGTATAACCACATTTTAGCCTTATCCCTTAGTGAGAAAGGAAAAAACCTTATCCTAACAACATCATCTGACATGCCCTTATAACGAAATGTAGCACAAAGTTCTAGAAAACTAGATAAGTGTAAATAGGGATCCTCCGAAGGAGTTCCCCCAAATTGGTTGTTCTGAACAAGTTGGATAATAACTGGATTTAGTTTAAATGAGTCAGCTTCTACAATAGAGTTTTGTATACTTGAGTGAATTTTATCTGTCGTAGGATTTAAATAATCTCTTAATGATTTATGATAATTTTTCAAGTTATTATTTTGAATGTTTTCCATTTCTAGTTTTTCAAGTCCTTTCTATTTTTTATTTTTTTCCACTATTCTAACTCGAGATCATGAGGCACAAGTCCTACAGATCCTTTGTTTTGCATACGTAACACAAAAAATAATACATTAACAATAAAATAAAAAAAAACGAAAAATATATTCAACACAACAAAAAATTTTCACAAACACCTTATTTTTCACGCAAACAGTTTTTTTTTCACAACACTTTTTCATACAAAAAAAACACTTTTCACACAAACACAATTTTATGACACTAAAGTTTTCCAATTCTAAGCCTAATTACTTCAACTAAAATTCTCTTAAAATTCTTACCGAAGCTTCCCCGGCAATGGCGCCAAAAACTTGATGCGACTATTTTTTTATGCAAGGATTTATGAACAATATATATATATATATAATATTTTTTTTATAAAGTTACAATGATCCAACGCAGGTATACGTATCGTATCAAGTAATACAGGGCTCTAATGGAGTCACGTTTATCGATCCCACTGAGAAGCGAGCTAAGAGATTCTTAGTCAAATTCTAGTCTACTACTAACAGCCTTAGTTTGGAAGGGTGATATAAATGGTTTTTCTAACAACTACTCCTAAATGCAAATGATTAAATGTAAGAATAATAACTACTCCCTAATGCAAATATTAATACAAAAGATAACCCTTTTTAGGGAAATTGGTTTGGTGAATTTTGAGATAATAAAAACTACTATTCTCTTGTAATGAATTGGATAATGTATAAGAATGAGATGCATTAAATATTGTATGTTCCAAATAGGAGCAATCCTATTCTTTACCCTCTTCCGAGTACCCCCTCTTCAGAGTGTTATAAAGAATATTGGCAAATCCTAGACTTAGTCCCTAAATCCAAGGTTAGGTTGGGAGGATACTGGCTGCCACTTCAGACTCCCACTTTCCTTCACTTGAAGGCTAACCCTAGCTTTAGTTACCAAACATTATGACCAAATTGTGGATCTCAGCCTGTCACCCTGAAACCTCCAATTCGACAATCATGAAACCATATTTCCCTATTTATTTGCACTCAATCCCCATGAACTACGCAATTCATTCACAGACATTGATTGTGGTTCCACTTTGTTGAGAATTAAACTGTCCTTTCGGATCAATGCAATTACAACAAATTTAACACTACAACGAGCTCTTTTTGTAATGTAAATGAAGTGCAGGTAAAAACCATCACGTTTATAATTAAAATTATTTTAGCAAGTATCATAATATCCTAAACATGAATCCTATTCATTGCAAAAGAGAAGTAAATGAGAAAAAAAAAGAGAAAGATATCACAAAACACGAAGAAAACACAACGTAAAACTTCATTTCAAAGCAAATCCACAAAATAAGTGTTTACAAAATCATAAGATAATGTAGAACACAATACTTAGCTTTTTTTCCCTTGAAAGAAAGATGAAAATCTCTTCAATAAAGTCTCTCGCGGAACTATGCAATGCTAAAACATTCCTTTACAAATTCTCTCAAAATCCCCTCACCAATCTCTCCAAAAAAGATAGAAATCTACATTTCTACTCCTATTCTAAGATCTCTAATCATTCTCAACATTTTTCCTATCATCTCCCTTATTTTTTTGACTTCGAAATCACTTTAAAATAATGTAGGGACGAATTTTCCAAGAGGTGCATGAAGAAACCTTCCAAAAAGCATCCAGATTAGATGTATATGGCCAATAACAGCTCAATTTTGCATCTGGACCGTCATGGGTGCCGCCGGCACTGAATAGGGCGTTGCCGGTGCCCTATTTTTTGTGGTCTCAGGTTTCTGGCGCAGCCAGAGCTGGTTTGGGTGCCCCCAGCACCCATTCTGCGCAGCTCCACCATTTTGCTCCGTTTTAGCTCTGATTCGCCCTGTTTCAGATGCTTTGAGTTCCTAACAGATAGCCCTACAAAATAAGCATAAAAACAAAATTTCTTTAAGGTGTAATCTCATTCAAAAAAGAGATTAAGCATAAAAAGACTTATCGAAATGTGTCAAGCCAAAAATTGTTTTCTTGCTCGTTTTTGTTCCAAATTGCACCATTTTTGCTTCTTTTTGTTCCAATCATCATTTCTTGTACTTAAAACCAAAAAAAACATACAAAATACCTTCCTTGTAAAGTGTAATGTCACAAAAAATGAGTAAAATCATATAGCAAAAACCGTATATATTTTTGGTGCATCACTTGGTCTACGAATCTTTTGTGTGTCCGACAAGTTCTCCAACTTAATATAAAGATTAGATATGTTTTATATTACCTGGGTTCCTAATTCCATATAAAGGTAAGCCCCTATAGTTAATTACATCTTAAGCAACCAAAGTCACCAAAGAAAACTCTCGATTAAGATCAGGAGATTTGTCTTCAAGAATTCAAAGATTAGTTTTCACTATTGGACATATGAAATTCAAGTTGGAATGTATCAAATAAAATAGTTATTTTCAGAATCCAAATGAGCGAAATGTAGGGGATGTTACAGATTCTCAGAAAAACCTCAACGACTTTCAAAACTATCTATTGTTTGGCTTTACATCTTAGGAGTGAAGTTATTTAATTTTTACCCCAACCAATTAGTAAAAATTAGGGCTAACATTCGCACAATATCTAATCAAACAAATAACTTAGGCAGATAGGAGGATTTACGAAGTTCCCAATTGATCTGACTCATTGTCTTCATCCCTAAAATCAACAAAAAGGAGGCAAACTTATCCATGTCAACACAGTTGGGCTCAACTAGTCCTCTTTTCATTATGTGCACTGTGGTTATGATCAGACCAACTTAAATTTGTTTAAAAATTTCCACCATGTGATCTTCCTTGGAAACCATTCCAGCCGCCTTCTTCTCCAGCTCCATCTTTTGGTCGTTAAAGTGGTGATGGTCTGCTAATAGTCGTGGACTTTTGCCTCCCATGCTTGATTTGATTCTCTTAGCTTCTTCCACAAATGCAAAAGCTCCATTCAAGCCTTTCTCCTTTTCTTAGTTCCTATGGTGACCATTTGTCCAACAATTTTCCTCTTATGTTCTTCAGGGACTAGGGGTAGTGAGAAACTGACCAGGCCAGAGCATTACACTGATCAGAGCTTTCACATAATTTGGAGTAACCATTGACGCCAAAATGAAGTCAAAGCTGGTAGATCAAACCACCTTTGCAAGGTATCTAGGAAGATCATATGACTCCCTACGGGGAAGGCCGGTGAACCAATCCCTCTGGGTGTCCATCATAATGAACCAGTCACCTCAACTTTCCCTTCTTTTAAGACGGTCCACTAAAGAAGCCTCTTCCTCAAAATTTGACCCCTGGGAATCAGGCAACACATGTGAAGTCTCCTAAAGTACACCAAAGGTCTTCACACATAATCCATTGAGCTAATAGTAAAAAAAGGAGGATAGTTAAGGTTAAAGAAAATTTCTCATCGATGCCAGATCCTAGAGCCTTTCTTAATTGGGAGATGGGGTCTTCCTCCCTTAAGAAATTTTCTTTCTAAGCTTCATTTTGGAAGCATTTGCCGCTTTCGACCTCGCCCTTTCCATCTCCCACACTTCCAATTCATTCTATAAGCTCTCAGTCATGTTGTCGAAAGTCTCAGGCCATAAGAACCTGTTAATAACATCCTAATCAAGGAACTAAAACAATGATAGTTTCTATCATTCAATCATTTCATCTAGTTTCAAATATTCTTTGTTAAAGTCTTCAATCTCTTTAACTATCTCTTTGGATATAGGCTAGATAGAAATCCACTAGCCCCTCTTGTGCTAAGCAACTTCAAATTTTGATTGACAATCCTTGACCTCGTTCTTTATCCCTATCATTCAAAGTTTGGGACCATATGAGAAAATAGTACAATGACCGGTCGCAACTAAAAGCATTAATTTTCAAAGGTAAATTCAATTCAGTTTCACAGTAAGGTCAATTTAATGACTAAGCATCCACTCGTATACACAAATATATGTATCGTTCAAGTAATACATGGTTCTAGTGGAGTCCTGGTTATCGATCCCACGATGAAGGTTGGAACTATTCAAAGTATAGTATAAGAATGAAATCCAATACTCAATTCACATTACAAGTTCAAGAAATATTAAAGTTGCTAGTGTAATGATAACTAAAGGCCAAGTTAACTAAAGTTACTTTCTAAATTTTTAAACAGAATTAACTAACACAGACAAAGTTTTGTAATGAAAGGTTTAAATATGGAAAAGATATCTTTCCCCTTACAATTATACTATGATGAGTAAATGATAGATTGATAAAATTTTGTATTGTGTCAAATAGAAACATTCATATTCTTTACCTCTTTAGAGTACCCCCTTGTCGGCACTATTTTTAGGTTGTGTGATATTTTGAAAAGGGGGCGCCTAACAGAAGTTGTCGGCGAATTTAAATTTTAAATTTGATTTAAATATATATATAATTTAGAAAGTAGTATTTGACTTTGAAAATAATTTTAAATTTGAAAGTTTTAAGATATGAGATTAAACCGATCTCACATCCCAAATAGTTTATATAAACGAGCACCGCACCACAAACCGTGTATCTATCCCTAAGGATAGACACACGCTTCGACGATGGGGCTCGATTAAATAAACTAGAAGATTTGTGACATCCGTTTGGTCCGCGAACCAATTTTATAAGCCGACAAATTCCCTGCTTAATATGAAAGTATTAAACGGGGTTTATATTACTCAGGTTCTTTAAAATTCCCTATAAGGGCAAGCCCCTATAGTTAATTACATCTTAAGTGACGGGAATCACCTAAGAAAACTCTCGATAATAACCAATAATTCGCTCTCAAGAATTTCAAAGTTTAAGGTTTTCAAAGATTGAATTTTGGAATTTCGATAGGGAATGGATCAAATTTGGAACATTTTGTTTTGTGAATCCAAAAGAAGAAAGGTAGGAGAAATCACCGATTCGAAGTGAACTTCGGTAATTTCCGACTATCCTATTGTTTGGCTTGAATTTAGGAAAGTCCTAATGTTTATTTAGTATTTTGATCTTGCCAATTTTAATTAATTAGGGCTTATATTTGTATGATAAAATCAAACAAATAGCCTAGAAGATGTGAGGGTTTATTGTCGTATCGGACGACTACCTCGGAATCCTAAGATCGGTTAGGGCTTAATTTGCAATGCAAATGCCTAACGAAGAGGTTGAGGATTTATGTTGCACTAGGCAAGCTACCTCGAAGTCCTATGGCTTTGTTGTTTAATTCTAAGAAGGTTTTATCGAAGTAGGTTCAAGTTTTGCTGACGACGATGGCCGTGCTTGCCCACCATGCTCCAAGCTCCTTGTTGTTGCAGAGGTTTAGTTTTAGAAATCATAAATCGGGGGATGAGAAAAGTGTTTTGGTTTAGAGAAGATCTTAATTTCCAAGTGTTTTGTATTTTGATTAAAACAAATCTTAAAGTTGATTATAACGACACCGGTTAAGATCCCACGGTTCCATCCTTCCGGCATCATTATTTTTATCGGATTCACTTAGTCCGGATGAATTTGCTAAACTCAATCTGAATGAGTTCCACACTTTCATTTAGACCGTGGGAAATCCCGTTAGCAACACGTAGGTTACATCATCCGAGGTATTCCCGATCATCCAACGGGACGTTTTAATTTAGTTGCAATTGTAGTTTTGTGTTCGTTTGTGATTAAATTTTGAGTTGTTTTATATTTTGAAATGTTGTGGCGGTGAATTTTATCTTGCAATGACTTTTAACTTAGTTTTGGTTTCGGTTTTAGGGACTATCCTAAAGGTGTGGGTTTTCATGCAACAGTTGTTTTATCATGCAAGAAAAGTAAAGTGCATCCGCAATAAAGTAAATTGCGAGGAAGTAAATTGCAAGAAAGTAAATTGCAATAAAATAAAAGCGTACACGGAGGGTCTTCCCGTCATCCCAAGCTACACTTAAAACACGATTAGAATATTTAAGCAAGTTCCTAGGTAAAGCTAAGGGAAAGGTTATGGTTTTCTACCAAATTCCTAATCCTATAGCTAGTCATCTCCTATGACGTCTAGGTTCTTTGTGTTTTTGTTTGAGGACGATTTTCTTCATCGAAGAACAATTAAATCCGATTGTTCTTATAAATATCCTATCATATTGAGGAAGTGCTTAAGAAGAATCTTAAACATCTTTTCAATATTTTTAGGATTGTTTTAAGTCCAAATGAATTTAATTATATAAATGAATCAATCGTCCAGAGGTTTTCAAGTTTTGTTAACTTGCCGGTGAATTAAGACATTTGAATATCTTATGAGTGAAGTAGCACTTCATTTAATGTTTCATTTAGGAGTTATAATAATCAAAGCTTTCGAGGGTAAATTAGTATTCAAATGATTTGATTTAAGTTAAAGGGTTTAAATTTGGAATAGTGTTGAAGTTGCTTTATATTTAATTTCTTTTATGTCTTAGGTGATGTTATATTTAATTCAATTTAATTTAATTGAGTTTAATTTAATTTAATTTAATTTAATTTGATTTGATGTTTAATTAATTTGATTTGATTTAATTTAATTTAATTATTTAATTTAATTTAATTTAATTTAATTTAATTGTTTAATTTAATTTAATTTAATTATTTAATTTAATTTAATTTAATTTAATTTAATTGTTTAATTTAATTTAATTTAATTATTTAATTTAATTTAATTTAATTTTATTTAATTTAATTTTAATTTAGTTTAATTTAATTTAATTTTATTTAATTTAATTTTAATTTAATTTAATTTTAATTTAGTTTAATTTAATTTAATTTTATTTAATTTAATTTTAATTTAATTTAATTTATAATTTTAATTGAGATTTTAAAAGAGTTTAATGATTTAATTAAGTCTTTTAATATTTTAAATTTGAGTTATCATTTTAATTAAGAGTTAAGTGTTAATGATATAATTAGTTTAGGGATTTTTTAAATTAAAGAATAAATCTCTTCCTAATAAATATCCCTTATTTTAATAATTCCAATTTTATTATTCTTCCAAATTTAATCTATTATTTAATTAAAGTTTAATCATTTTAAAAATTGTTTAATGAGTTTCTACCCTTTAATTATTTAAATTTCAATCAACCAAACCAGATTAAGATCAAATATTTTACTTGTTAATTTTTTATTAAACCTAAAGTTTTAATTAAGGGTTAAAAGTTTAATTACCATTTTGCCCTTAAGCTTAATAATTTCATAACTCACTAAATTGGGCTTAAATGAACTTGAAATTTTTATGTGACTTCATTCATATATCAATAAAGACATGAGAGGAGAAAATGTGATTTTTCTGTATTTAATTTATTTATATAATTATTTTTGGTGGAAAATAGAGATTTCCAAGGAAAATTTAATAACATGACCAAGGGAAAGTTTCTGTCCTTAAGAAAATTAGGGGACATTCCTAATGACCAGAGAAGCACTTGGACCAATTTTGGTGATTTTTTGAATTATATTATTTTTATTATAATTATTTTGAGTTTTGGAGTGTTAATTAATTTAAAAATAAAATAAATGTTGAAAAATGGGTTTCATATTTTTCAAAAATCTCTCTGATATCAAGGAAACCATAGAAGCAAATTTTGCAATTTTCTGATTTTTCTATGATTTATTATAATTATTTTAGTGAAAATGCTAGAAAATACATTTTTTTTAATTTTAAAATTACCCTAGGGCTTTAAAATTTAATATCTCACTAAATAGACCTAAGAAAAATGTGGGATTTGTTCCTAAGTGATTAAAATTCAAAATGTGACATTTTGGTGAATTTTATTATTTTTGTGATTTTTATTATTTTTTAATTATTAAAAATATTAAAATATTATTAAAAATCAACTTTTTTAGAAAATTGAAATTTTAATTTTCTTAGGTTCCCCTGATATCAGAGAGGCTCCAAAACCAATTTGGTGAATTTTTGAAAAGTATTTTAAAAGTTATGAATTTTTAAAGTTTAAAATGGCTAAGTAACTTAATCAACCCAATTAGTGGGGCTAACCAAGTCCAATTGACCTCAAATTTTTATGGTGGATTCCTCTGATCCTAAAGGTCAGTGGAGAATTGATTTCAAGTCAATTTGATGCCTGGTTAACTCTAATTAATTAAAGACCTATTTTGGGTGTTTAAGCCGATTAGGGTTGTTTTGAATGAACTAAGCCAAAATCTATTTTTCCTAGGGTTCTCTGGTCATAAGGAACATCACCAAATTTTCCTAGAATTTATTTCACAACATGCTATTTACTGGAATTAAAATACTCAAAACGGTGACACGAACTTGAAAAATCAAGAACTCTTCATAGGGATGGCCTCCGACTTTGGAAAACTCGGGGAATGTTCCCAAATTCAGAGGCTTCAAAGCCACTATGGTCTCATGCCATGGTGAATTGTATGCATGCATGGAGAATTAAAACAATGCGAGAGAGTAAATAAATTATAAAAAATAAAATATTTGATGAAATTAAGTGATTTCTTTTTCACATTATTCTCCTCTCTTCACTGAGCAAGAGGGTATTTTTATTTTATTTTTCTGATTTTTCTACACAGAGATATGAATTTTTGAAGTTTACGGAATTAAATAAATCAGAAAATCCCTAATTTTCTACTTATCCGAGTCGGCGCCGGCGCATCCTCGGCGACTCCGAAAGGCCGCGCGGCGCGCTCCCATTCGACGCCGCCGCTCGAGTCGGCGGCCGGGCCCCGCGGTTCTCTTACCGTCTCTGGTCCGACGCCATCCGAGCCGTCCGTCCGCGCGTGTATTGAATGGACGGCATCCGTTCATCGTCCCCGAGTGTTCTCGCCGAGAGCCGTCCACACTAAATCCCTAAGATCTCACTCGATTCTCGATGGATTTTTACGTTCTTATACTCTATGGATTCGTCTTGAAGAGACGAACACATCTATACGGTTAACATGCATTGAAACTAAAGCATTTGAAATGGAGAATCTCCAGAAGCTCGGGATGAAGAGTTAGCTCATACCTTGGCTCAGAGAAGTGTGGCTTCAATCCGAGAGCACATTGCACCTTCGATTGGGTCCCGACAAGATCCGGATGAAGTCTCCTGGTGCAGTGAATTGTATGGATATGATTTCGACCAAGCCCGATCACAAAGCTTGGAGAGCTGGAGCAGCTCAGGTGGCTTCGGAGATGGGGCTTTTGATGGTGGACACCTTCCCTTGGTACGGTGAAGGTGTAGAGCCAATCAATTTGGGAATTGGCTCACTTGTGGAGAAGTGTCCTGGTTTTGGGTGGAATTTCGACTACGAAATTGAGCTTACGAGAGGAGAAATGGCAGGGGAATTTCACTGGGGATCAAGTGCTCTAAGGGTGGAGGAGGGTCTGGAACAATTTTGGCAGAGTTTTGGCAAGGTTTATGCTTCTCTCCCTTCATGGCCGAGAGGGGTGGAGTTTAAATAGAGCTGGCTGGGGGGCCTCCCAGGGGGAGTTAGGGCTTGGGATCGAGCTGCTACGGTGAGGAGAAGAACGACCATGGTGACCATTAGGCATGGGGCGGCTCGGCGAGTGAGAATTTCAATGTTGGCTCACATGTGAGCTCTCGGCCATGGTGTTTTCCGGCGGCCTGGTGGCCGGCCGGCCGAGCAATGGTCACCATCTTGGTCGGGTGGGTCGGGGTTGGGGTTTAGTGTAGGCGATTGGCAAATGCCATGTGTAAAGTGGTTGAATCAAAGTAGAATGGGGCATGGCTAGTTTTGAGTCTAAATGGGTCAATCCACGCATTTGGGCTTGGTGCACCCTTCGAGGTGGCTTTGGATGCTTGTGGGGGATCAAAGGGATCGAGTTTGGTTTGGCATGGAGAAGTCTCCATCCAAATATATTTGGATTAAATTTAAGTTTAGGTGAAACATGATTAAGAGTTTAATGAGCTTTAGGGATTAAGGAAAGCCCCCCTCTTCTTACCCAATATGGCATGGTGGAGTGTCCAAAGCTCTCATGACTCACATGTGGCTCATGCATGGCTTCATGGCTCACCTTTGGCTTGGCAAAAGTTTGGTCGATTTCATAAAAAAGGATTTTAAGGATTTTGGATAATTTGGTGGAAATTTGGATGAAGCTTCATTTAGAAATATTTGATCATTGGTTTAGGACTTAGGGATGATTTTAATTGAAAGTATGATGAGGGGAAATGTCATATGGGCTTTGGAAGAATTTTTGGGGTTTTGGATTTGGTGGAAGTGGGCTTTTAAAATGGTTTAAGGAATGGGCCCTTAAGTTTAAAAATGAATTTATGGATGGGAATTTTGTAAAGAGGTTGGGCCAAATAATTGTTGGGTTTAGCTCATGGATGTGTCATGAGTGATTTGAAACAAATTGGGGGTGATTTGGATTTGAATTGGGTTGAATTTGGGTTAGGTTTGGGCTTAGGTCAAAAATGGGCCTTTTAACCTTGGGTTGAGTTTGAGTGGGGTTTGGGTTCAAATTTTGGGCAAATCATGTTAGGGTTTTGTTTGTGGGAATGTTAAGGAAGATTTAGAAAAGATTTGAGGTTAATTGGAGTTGAATTGGGTGAGTTTGGGTTAAGTTTGGGTCATGGGTCCAAATTGGGCTTTAAGGCCAAAAGTGAGATTGGATCCAAATGTCAATCAAATTGGACTTGGATTTGGTCTAGATTGGTATTGGGAATGTTGAATTGAAGTTTAGAATTGAATTGGACCAGAATTTGGGTCAATTGGATAGGTTTGGTTTGACATTGGGTTCACTTTGGGTTAAAATGGGTGAAATTGGGGGTTTTGACAAAAGTAAGGTAAATTGACAAAATTGGCCCATGGTGTAGTTGGACAAAATGAAATTAGGAATATTTGGGATTTTTTGAAATTTTCTGGGAATTTTCTGAATTTTTGGATTTTTAGGCTGAAAGGGTATTTTGGGTATTTGAAGGGTATTGGGGGGTATTTTTCGAAATTTTGGTATTTTTGGGTATGGATGATCAATTTGAGTGATGTGGAGATGTTTGAGAGTGATTTTGGAAAATTTTGGGTAATTTGGAAATTTTGCAAAAATTTGGAGTAATTTGAGGGTTTTGGGTAGGTTTAGTAGGTGTAGGGTCCAGGGGTCAAAAATTGAAAATTTGGGAAATTAAAGATTGGGTGAATCTAGGTGGAAAGAAATCATTTTGGTTGAGCCATGAAGCCATTTCAAGCCCATATGAGCCATGAAAGGACTCATTTGAGGCATTCGTTATGTTGTTCCTAACCTCTTAGCCTGAGGGCTTAGGGGTTAAGGACCATCCATGTGAATCACCTACATGAGTCGGGAGGTTAAGTTGGGTATGGGTGTGGTTTTAGGAAGTGTGTGGAAATGTAGTGTGTAAGTGTAGTGTGTATGTAAGTGTATGTGTAAGTCGGCTCCTTCATGAGACCGAGCCGCTGAGGCGGTCCTAAGGCCGAAGAGTCCTATAGGAACTCATCCTTTAAACTTCTACATTTGATTTCAACCCTCTAGGTGATTAGGGGTCTATAGTCAAGTTTGTGGAGTTTGCGGGGAGTTTAGAAGTGGTTTAAATTTCTAAAATGTGGGTCCCGATTCTAGTCCTCTAAGATAGTCGAAGGAAAAGCCTGAAGGCTAGATCCTAAGCACTAAAAAGAAGAAGGGAAGACCTCATCGAAAATGAGGTCAACAAATGGACCCCAATAGGTGTGGTGAGCTGACGGAGCACACCGCGCGTATTGGTGTTGGCCGAAGCGATCAATAAAACCAACACGGATGTCCAGTGACGAACTTAGGACGAAGTAGAAGAGTTTCTGCTGGGGAGTGTCGAGTATATCTCTGGAACCGGAGATTCTTGAACTCTCGCTGGGGAAAGGAAAGGAGGTGAATCCCAAATCACATGATGCGGGGAATTTCGATTTAGATTTTATTTTGTCTCAATTTAAGTTTTGATGTGTGAGTTTAAATTTTAGTTTGGAGTTTCGATTTAGATTGAAGTTTGTCAAAATTAATTTGAGGAAATTTGGATTTGAAATGAAAATTGGAATTTTGAGGTTTTAGATATAACATCTTTAACCTCGAAAGAAAATTGAATTGATTAGATTGAATCGTTGCAATGAGAAGAGATCTCGGAGCAATGTGGTGTTGGATGTAAAAATCCTTAACCTCGAGAGTTTGATTTTGATGTATTTCGGTGCGATAGGAAAAGAATCCTAAAGCGGTGCGGTCTTGGATGTAAAATCCTCGACCCAAAATGTTTGAATTTGATGTATTTCGGTCATGATAGGAAAGAATCCTAAAGCGGTGCGGTCTTGGATGTAAAATCCTCGACCCAAAGAGTTTGATTTTGATGTATTTCGGTGCGATAGGAAAGAATCCTAAAGCGATGCGATCTTGGATGTAAAATCCTCGACCCAAAAGTTTGATTTGATGTATTTCGGTGCAATAGGGAAGAATCCTAAAGCGAGTGCGGTCTTGGATGTAAAATCCTCGACCCAAAAGGTTTGAATTTGATGTATTTCGGTGCGATAGGAAAAGGATCCTAAAGCGATGCGGTCTTGGATGTAAAATCCTCGACCCAAAAGTTTGATTTGAATTTGATGTATTTCGGTGCAATAGGAAAAGGATCCTAAAGCGATGCGAGTCTTGGATGTAAAATCCTCGACCCAAAAGTTTGATTTGAATTTGATGTATTTCGGTGCAATAGGAAAAGGATCCTAAAGCGGTGCAGGTCTTGGATGTAAAATCCTCGACCCAAAAGTTTGATTTGAATTTGATGTATTTCGGTGCAATAGGAAAAGGATCCTAAGCGAGTGCGGTCTTGGATGTAAAATCCTCGACCCAAAAGTTTGATTTGATGTATTTCGGTGCAATAGGAAAAGGATCCTAAAGCGAGTGCGGTCTTGGATGTAAAATCCTTGACCCAAAAGTTTGAATTTGATGTATTTCGGTGCGATAGGGAAAGAATCCTAAAGCGGTGCGATCTTGGATGTAAAATCCTCGACCCAAAAGGTTGAATTTGATGTATTTCGGTGCAGATAGGAAAAGAATCCTAAAGCGATGCGATCTTGGATGTAAAATCCTCGACCCAAAAATTTGAACTTGAATTTTCGATTGAGATTTGATTTGAGATCTAGAAGATCGGATTTGAGATTTGATAGAGATTTAGAATCTGGAAAGATTGAATTTGAATTTGATTGAGAATTTGATTCGAAATTTGGAAAGATCAAATTTGAAATTTGATCGAGAGTGGATTTGAAATTTGATTGAGATTTGATTTGGAATTTGTAAAGATGAAATTTGATTTGAAGTTTGGAAGGATGGAATTTGAGATTTGTGTTGATTTCGTTTATCTTTTAATGATTTATTTTATTTTATCGTTTATTTAACGTTCATGTGAATTTGGTATTTGTCATTTTTCAGATTTTTTTTTTAGAAAGTTTTCTTTTATTCTCTTTTTTTTTTATTTTATGTTATTTGTTCGAATTTCATTTAACTTTAATGGCGTTTCCCAATCAATTTGAACAAAAGAGGTGAAGGCCAAAAACGTGACATGGTCACTTTCATTCCAATCATGTTGAAAATACATCGTACAACTCGATGCGGAATACATTTCATACAATCCATGTAGACTCGAAACGGATTTGTGTATGATCTTTGTTGATTCATCAAAAGAAGCATCCGTCGAAAAATCCATGTCCGAATAGTGGGGTACATGGTCGATAACATCACCTTCCAAGCCATCCTTGGCGAGGATGCCGAGTTGGATGTACGTTGGAGGTGTGATATTTCCCATGTAACTCACGACTCGTAAGGCCGGAGGTTCTCTAGCTACGGGTACGGTTGGAAATGGTAAGGTATCTTCTTGTCGTCCATCCTCACGAAAGTAGCGAGATTCGCTCCACTGGCACTCCTGGTATGCAATGCTTTGCGATATACGCTCCGTTACCCTGCGGTATCATGACGGAACCCACGGTAAAGGTATCTTCTGCGGCCCTCGGAACTCACCCGGGCCTGCTATCCGGAGGTCGGATCCGAACATGATGTTACACTCATTCGGGAAAGAGGCTGTGCGAAAGGTCGACGAAGTCGTGGTGATCGATATGTGGGGGTATGCGGTCACCCTGTTTGTAGATGTTGATAATGCGAGCTATTGGGTATGCAATTTGCTGGCGGTACCCTCCATGTTATCAATCTTTTTACCATTCTCTTGATGACTAATGGCATCGGATCTACTTGCCCATGACGGAGTATCCACGGTGGGTTTCCCTTTACGTCTTCGACAAAGTTGTAGCGGCATCCGCATTGTATTGTGATTCTTCCTTTCCACGGCATCCATCTCCGGGGTTCCGAGTATGTGTTTTCCCTTAGGCGGCTGCTCGGCCCATTCTCTTCGGATCCGGATACAATCCACGATTTGCTTGTTGTTCATACTGCGAGAATACGTCGGTATGTAGCTCGAGGCCTTCAGTATGTTGATTCTTCTTCCTTTAATTCTCTCGAAGTATTCGAAAGTTTTCTTTTCAACATTTTGCATCCTCTCCGGCTCGTATTCGGAATGATGCTGAGATGGCGAGGCCTTGTGACATATTGTGGGATATATGGTTCAATCCCTTCACGTTCCCCTGCATACCTCGGCTCCTCGGGGATGATGCACAGTCGGGACATCCCCGGGGTTGCTTCGCAGCAAGGTCATGCACTGGCTGGTGGTTCTATCCGGTGGCGTGGTAGCCTTCTTTCTTCGATCTTACGGAGATTTCCACGGTTCTTTCTGTTATTCTAGGAGCTGGCCTCCTTTCTTCGAGTTCTGGTGAACCGGTGTCCTTGAAATGTGAGTGCGGCATTAGCAATTGTCTCGTCGCGCTGGTCCGCAGCTAGTTTTGTTAACATTTTACGGATACGGCGATTCTTATTTCTTCGTTGCGTGGCTGTGAGAGTAGATCTCCGCACTTCTTGAATCTCTGCGGGTGCGGCGCTGACAAGCCTACCCTCTGCTGTAGTGATTACGGACTTCATTTTCTTGTCTTCTTCAGTATTTGCCTTTCTCTTCTTCTTCTTGGATTGGTGGCTTGGGCCACCCACTTTCATCCTTGTACGTCCGGGCGGTTCTTCTCGGTTAGCTCGGGACCCGGTCACTTTCCTCGTCTTGTAGGCCTGTCGGTGCGAAATGCGAGTCGATCTCGATTATCGCTCCATCTTTCACCCTCTTTTCATCGAGTGCGAGGCTTACGCCATTCTTAAAGTTCAAGACCAACCGCCCGTTCGACATTTCCCTGCGAAAAGACAAGGAAAAGGATCGGGGGCTGTACTTAAGAACAAGAACATTAAGAAAATGTTTATTAAAGATACATTTTTTATTATTCTTATATTTTGAAATTTAACGGGAATGAAGTAGGATAAGATGAGGGAAGAGATTTTGATTTGAAAAAGAAAACAAGGAAAACTTAATTATCATGATTTTATTTATCTTAGCACATTTTATTATTTTTTGGGTTCGGACCCAATCATAAGTAATTACTTCGCCCGTGTTTCTTAGGGATGAAGAATTCATTCCTTCGAAACATCAGGTAGCGTAATACTTTTTCGAAGTATCGTCCATTGATCGGAAGCATATGTCGTTCTCCACGGCAATTCACTAGCCGGTAGGAACCTCACGAGTATCTTTGCTTCGACCACGAATGGTCCTTCCCAAGTGGGTTCAAATTTTCCTCCTATCTTGCGGTGTGCGAGAATAGGTCTCTTGAGAACGAGAACTAAGTCACCAACTTTGAAGGTTCTCGGGCGGACCAGTTTGTCATGGGCTTGAACCATCTTAGCTTGGTATAGTTCTAAATTCTGTTGCGCTGCAAGTCTTTTCCCTTCCAAGCTTTCTAATTCTTCGAGTCGTAATCTGGCGTTTTCTTCTGTCGTGATCTTGTTTGCAACTGCAATTCGAGTGAAGGAAGGCCGAACCTCTAAAGGTAACAGCTGCCTCGGACCCATACACCGGAGCGTAAGGTGTAGCTTGAGTAGGAGTTCGAAGGTTGTCCGGTAGGCCCATAAGGCTTCTAACAATTTCTCGTGCCAATTTCTCTTATTATCGTCCGGGGTTTTCTTTAAGATTTGAACGAGAGTTTTATTAAAAGCCTCGGCGAGACCGTTTGCTCTTGGGTAGTAAATTGTCGAGTATCGCCGGTCGATTCCGTGTCTCCGACAAAATTGTTGATTTGTGTGCTTCGAATGCGACCCATTATACGAGATGATCTGCGCGGCACTCCGAAACGGTAGACAACTTGGTTCTTGAAAAGCGTAGCACGTGGTGTGCTTTCACTTCTCTAAGTGGAGCGCCTCGCCGCACTTGGAAAAGTAATGCTGTAGCCGCAAGAATGAAGCGATGTCCTTTTGAAGATGGTGGTTCCATCGGACCCACTATATACGTGCCTCGACATTCGAATGGCCGCGACGCAATTGTCGGGTGTAGCACATTTGGAGGTTGGTGTAGAACCACTCCGTGCACTTGGCATTGATGACGGCTCTTGGCGATTTTCATGCGGTCGGTCATCATCGAGGGCCGGTAGTACCCTAGTCTCTTAATTTTCATTTTCATCTTTGGACCCGGCGGTGAGCGCCACGAGTCACGAATGCACCTCTTTAACAATTTCACGGGCCTCGGACCCGCTTAGGCACCTTAGCCACATTTGATCAAAAGACCTTCCGTACAATGTGTTGTTTATTAATGCGTAGGACGAGTTCTTTTCTTGATGCGATGGGCTAGCGACCTATCGTCCGGTAGCTTTCCTGTTTGCGGGTAGTCCATCGATGGTCGTCGCCTGATCTTACGTGTTTTTACGTCACTTCTTCATAGCTGATTCTTTTTCTTTTTCGATTTGTGTATTGTGTCATGTCGTTGTGATAGGACTCGACGTCCGTGAAGCGACACTTCCATCGATTCATCTTGCAAACGGGCAAATTCTTTTGCGAGACGGGCTAAAGCATCTGCTAGAGCATTTTCTTTTACGGGAATTTTGTAGATCGTTACATTTGGAATCTGTTCCAACAAGTTGTATGGCATCTTGGAAGTATTGTTCGAGTCTTGGTTTAAAAATTCCGTATTGTCCGGCAATCTGTTGAATGATTAACTGTGAATCCCCGTAGATGTTGATGTACTGTTATCCCCATTTGAATAGTTAATTCCGGTCCCGTTATGAGGGCTTCGTATTACGCTTCGTTGTTTGTACACGGTTCCGTTAAGTGGTAGGAGTATCTTAACATCCCCCGCTCCGGTGTTATAAAGATTAGCCCGATTCCTGCCTTACGGGCATTATCACTTGCGATTCTTCGTCTTTGTGTGCTGAAGATGCTCCGTCGAAATATAATTCCCAACGTCGATCATTAAGGTCTTCTAGGTTCATTATTTGTTCATCTGGCAAATCATCATTGAGAGGAGATTCTGCCGGCAAAGGGTGTGCTGCGAGGAAGTCTGCTAAGACTTGTCCCTTTACGGCACGCAAGAGGCATGAAAGTTATATCGAATTGCAATAATATCATTGACCATCGGCAAGTACTGCCGGAAAGTGTTGGACGAGTCATCAAGTATTGCAATGGATTAAACTTCGAAATCGGAGTTGACCTTATGAGAAAGCATGTAGTGCACGAGCTTTTGAGCGGCGAAGATCGGGGGCGAAACAATGCTTTTCGATTGCGGGATACCTTACTTCCGTCGGAAGTAAACGACGGCTTAAATAGTAAAGAGCATTTTCTTTACCCTCATCATTGACACAGGCTAACGGGGCTCCGAGAGAGTCATCTAAAGCCGCGGTGTAAAGTATCGGCGGTCTACTCGAGGCTCGGGGCTGCTAAGACGGGAGGTGTCATTAAATATTGTTTAATGTCTTCGAAGGCCTTACGGCATTTCTCTTCCCAAATAAATTTGGCATCCTTTTTAACTAGTGCTGAGAAAGGTGACACCTACTGACGGGTTTGAGATAAAGCGTCGAAGATATGCCAACTTCCCTTGAAAAGATCGTAGTTGTTTTAAGGTTTTGGGAGGCGGCATTTCTAAGATGGCTTTAATCTTCTCGGGTCGATTTCAATTCCACGATGTCGGACAACGAATCCTAAGAATTTCCGGAGGTGACGCGAAGCGCATTTTAAGGTTCATCTTAAGGTTAAATTGTCTTAATCGTTCGAAAACAATTCTCAAATCATACGGGTGGTTTTCCTTTACTTTGCTTTTGATGACGACATCGTCCACGTAGCATTCGACTTGATTGTGGATGAGATCATCAAAAATTCTTGTCATTGCTCTTTGGTAGGTTGCTCCTGCGTTCTTCGATCCGAATGGCATCCATTGTGTAGCAAAATACTCCGATCGGCGTTCGAATGCTTGTAAGCTTTTCATCTTCTGGAGCCATTTTTATCCGGTTGTATCACGAAGATCCATCCATGAACGAGAATATTTCATGTGTCGAAGCAATATCGATCATCGATTCCGGAATCGGTAGAGGGAATTCATCTTTTGGACATGCCTTGTTTAAATCTGCGAAGTCCACACAAATTCGATCGACCATTCTTCTTTACGTTGGCACCACATTGGCTAACCGGGTCGGGTATTGTTCTTCACGGACAAATTTAGCGTCTATTAGCTTTTTAACTTCGGCTATGACTTGTTGTTCGATTTCTAGACGCATTCTTCGAGGACCTTGTCACGTGGAACGAAGTAGGATCCACTCCTAGCTTATGGACTGCAACCTCCGGAGCTAATCCTGGCATTTCATCGTAGTTCCAAGCAAAACTGTCTTTAAATTCCATTAATAACTTGATTATTTCTTCGGAGTCTTCTTTATTGAGTAAGGAGCTAACAAAGGTAGGTCTAGGCTCTTCGCTAGTACCTAAGTTAACTTACGTTAACTCATCTATTGTGGATTTAATTTCTTCTTCGAATTACGGTGGAGCGTCTCCGATTTGTAAATCTTCGGGTTCGTCCGTAGTTTCCATGCGGTTTTCATTGGACTTGCAAGTGACAACCGAGCAAAATTCGGTATCGTCAGCCGACCCTACTTGTGCCGAATCCGAGTCCATACTTTGAATTGGGAGGACGGCGGAGTTATTCCATAACTTTTCAAAATGTTGTGATTGGCCTTTTGTCCATTGTCGAGGTAAGAAACCACGTTGAATTAAATTTTGAACACGGGGAGAGTACCACTCGAAAGGTAATTCCATTAATTCGATGAAGTGACATCTTCGAATTGTACATTATTTTCGGTTTTAGAGGAAGAAGCACCGCGGTAGAATTTGATCGGCTTTGCACAGTCACTACGTACCTCTTTGACCTCCATACCCTCGATCTTATTAGAATGGATCGGAGTTAGGGTCATAGTGTGTACGTAGTGGTTAATCTTCTCGTACATTGATTTATATTCTTCGTTCTTTTCATCTTCGAGGGAGATCTTGTATTGCGGCTTCTTTCGACTTATTGTTGCTTGCTTCTTGCTTGATTTCTTTTTCTTCTTCGAACTATCTTCCCGATCAACATTGATGGCTGGTTTCCTCATCGTCCGATTGTCCTAGTGTCTCTACCACGGCCTCGTCCCCGGCCTCGACCTCGGATGCGAGTTGTGGAGAAACCTTCACCATCTCGCCGGAAGGGAGTGGTGAGTGAGCTGTTGGACTAGAACTTCGGGTTCTTCGTTGTCACGAACTTTCTTTGCTTCATTTGTTACGGTATCTCTGGAGAAGATTGTTTTCTTTGGCGGTGCATAATAAGTTGCGTCTTCATGGATTCCAATCTCATGTACGGAGAATGGTTGCAAGTCACCTTTGATGCGCTTGTTCCCCTCCATCGTAATACTTGATGCATCGATGCGGAGATGATGGTACCATCCTATTTTCATGTATCCATGGTCGGCCCGGTAGAGCATTGAACGACGTTTCGAATCGATTATATGAAATTTTGCGGTTGTCTTTGCTAAATCACCGGTCTTCATCGGTAGCGTTATTGACCAGAGGGCTCTTTCTCCTTTACGGTTGAATCCTCTTAATAACATTTTGTCGGCCTCGAGCTCACGAGCATCGATTTCCAAGTATGCTTAGTGTTCGAAGACTCATTATATTGATTGATGCTCCTGGATCCACCAATACTGCGGAGAGCGTAAACTTCCCGATTGTAAGCTGAAATGTACAACGGTCGGTTGTGATCTGGCATCCCAAGTAGTAGGTCATTGTCCGTGAAGGTAACACCTCGGCTTGTTCCTTTAACGAGCAAACCTCATCTAAGGAATCTCCGGCCATTTGAGCTAAGCAAATTTCCGGATCGAAGTAAGGCCTTGATCAGAGCTTCCCTCATCTCCTTTGATAAGATGAGAGCATCGTAAATGCTCAGTTTGGCCGGTAGTTTCCTAAGATGGGCTAGCACGTTGTAGTCCACTTTGTTTCCATGCGTCTCGGCTTCTTCTCGAACGGGTATGTCTTCCGCTGGGGTTGGTTCTTCTTGAACGACCACACGCTTTCCTTTGTCTTTTGGACCCATTCTTGGAGGTAGAACTTTTCCACTTCTTAGGTTGACTTCGTAATTTCTTCGAATCTAGTGTTGAGTTTGTCGGTGTCTCCTCCTGAATCGGAATGAGTCGGCTCTTCGGATTATCTTCCAAATGCGAAGGCTCTAACTCTCATCGTAGCTTGGAGCTCCTCGAAACTCACGAGATAGATCCGTTGCTTGTTGAACTCTCGTAGCCTCCTTGATGGATGCCTTCTTCGTCATTTTGATCGTCGAGATCTTGTATGATTTGAGAATTGTTGTTGGTATCGAAATCGACGCCCGGATTGTCGCTAGTTACGTAATCGTTAGAAACGAGTCAAAACGTAGCCAACGCCATCACCCTTATCATTATATGATCCCACCGAAGTGAGCGAGATAATCATACAAAATCGAGAGGTTCGAGGGATTTCTCCCCAGAATCGGAAACAACTATCTAGGATAAGCGACCCTAGTCAGCCTTAGGAGTCTCGGTCCCCTCTTCTTCGTCGATTTTCTTCTTCTCTTCGATTGTCTCTGTCGAGGTGGTTCTTCCATCGCGAGTGATAGTACCGGCTTAACGGGTCTCGAACTACGAATTGAAGCTCGCACCGAAGCGGTTCGGATGTTATCTAAAATCTTCTTCGAAGACCTTGTCCGAGGCGGTAGTCCATCCATCGTTGGTTGCATAGGGATCTATCGGAATGACGGGATCGGTTGAGATAACATTGACGGAACCTCCTTTACGGGGTTCCTTCATGTACTCCTTCGGGATTGTTATATTTCCTTTCCGAAGGTTGTCGTTGAGCCGACTTTTGAAGGTAATGCGGTCTTCATCTTGTGCCCGAAGCATCCGATGGTAGGGGCGAAAGTTGGGATCACCTTTCTTGTTGACTTCCTCTGGTCTTTTGGGCTGCGGCGTCGGAAATGCGGAGTTTTCATTAAACTACGGAACATCTTTAGTCTTGCTTCATTTTTGAACGGATATTCTCTGCTCGAAGCTCCCTCGATGTACGTTGCGGACGAGACGGTTGTTCATCTCTGCGGAGACGGTCGATAGCTGGACCGGGGTTCTTGGTAATTTTGTTGTGGTTCTTGCGGCCGTTACGGTGGTATTTGCATCGGTTGTTTGCCTTTGTCAGCTGCCTGCAACGATCCGGATTTCTTTTCGAAGGTCTTCACCGGCTTACGCTTGTCCGTCTTGTCGGCAAAACTTAATTGCTTCGCCTCTTCTTGCAAGCTTCCGGCCTTGCTTAACAACTTCTCGAAAGTCTTAATAGTGAATCCCTTGAGGAGAAGTGCTTATCGGGCCGTGAATGCTTTTAAGCGAGATGCCGATTGCATGTTGTTCTTGCGGTTGTGGTTCACACTTCATGCTTAAATTTCTCCATCGAAGTATGTAATCCACTAGAGTTTCATTCGGCCTTTGTTTCTCTACCACTAAATCACTATAGTGATGTGGTGCTTGAGCTTCCGACAAATCGCTTAATGAAGAGGCTCTCTAGCTGCGAGAATGTCTTCACGGAACCGTTGGGTAATTCGCATACCGGTCGAAGGCGATTCCGACGGACTGCTAACGAGCTGTCGGAAGAGTAGCGCATCGCTCCGCCGGCATTGCGACAGCGGCACGAAAGTGTGCAACATCTTGTCGGGGGTTCCGGTTCGTCGAAGGTCTTAAACGAGAGGTGGTACGAAGCCTTTCGGGTATTGGACAGCGTCGAATTCTTACAGGTAAGGTCTACCCGTCCGAATGGATGTCCCGTTCTTCGATTGTGCTAAGGCTTCTCGCACTGTTGCTCTTCTACGAGTTCTTGATATCCTTTTCGGGGATCATACTTTGTCTTGTATCCTTTTTCGAGTTGGTCATCCCCATTGACGGATGTAATCTCCTTTCCTCCGTCTACGATGTGAATGACTTACGGGGTGTCTCTCTATGTGGTTGTACTTGACTGCGGAGAGTGGCCGGAGCTACGGCCATCTCTTCCATCCTCTTCGCCATTTGAGCGATCGTGTCGTCCTTTTCTGAAGGTTGTCTCTTCATCGGTTACGGCTCCTCTCTTCTGCAGTTGCGAGGAGCACCTTGAAGGCGATGAAGCTCGTGTCTCGACCATGTTGATTTCGCATATTCGTTGTCCATGAATTCCGATGAGTCGATCTCATCTCCGAACTTTTCTTCTCTTTCTTTTGCCGACCGTCGGATGTCGGTTCTCGGCTTTTCCATGGCATCTTCTAGCGGAGCTTTCGTGTATCTTTGTGGTTGTCATGCGATGGTTGCCGGGTCCTTTTTCACGAGTCCCCTTCATCGCGGTAGCACTTTCTTCGGATTCCGGCCTCTGGCGAGACTTTCTTTCTCGAGGTCTGTTGTTTCGATCTCAGCTGCCCGTAGTGGGACGCCACACCATCCTTCTAGCGGCGGAAGGTCTAGGACCGGATGGTACGGTGGCCAAATGCTTTGGAAGGTGGTATCCTCCCTAATCTGCTAATCTCGATACTACGACGGGCGGGCTAGCCTTCATTCTCTTGCTTGGCTTTTCTATCATGACGGCGGGTTCTACTCGGGGCCCGAGACGGGATTTGAGCGGCACCCGCCTCATCCTTCGTAGAATTTCCGACACGGGGCGGTTTTCCTTCTTTGCTAGCTTTTCTACCAAAGTTTGCGGTCGAGCGAAACGGCGTAGTTCTAGTTCTTTTCTTGCGGCTATCGTTGTAGTATGCGGGGCCGAGGTAATGTGGCGGCAATCTTGCGAACATTCTCCTCGTCCTCTGCGGCGGAGAGGGGATGGAACCTGCTTCCTCCCAAAAGTGGTATGTAGTCGAGCGGTGGTGTATATTACGGTAGCGGTGTATATTACGGCAACTGCGGAATTTCCTCCGGGAAGGCAATCTCGGCGGCTACGGCTTCCACGGCGATCCTTCATTTCTATTTCTTCTTTGGGTCTTTGTCGGCGACGGAATCTTCGAGCTTGGACCCGATTTCGAAGACGGAAGGTCTTACGGGAAGATCAGTACCCTCCACGGTAACGGAGTTTACCATAGTTCGGATTTCTTTCCCCTTTGATTTGGCGAGAGTCGGGGTAGGTGCGAAACGACTAGACCGGTGGGGGTAGTAAGAACGGTCCTCTGCCGGACGGCGGTACTCCTCCTAGTCGGGACCCTTTGCGGGGGAGGAAACTCTTGGGTCGACCTAAGGTTGAACTCGAGCGAGTGGCTCCTCGGCTCGAGATACCTTGTTTGTCGGTGCAAAGAGGGAGACGTCGGTGACCTTGACGTTCGTGTTTTCGAATCCTGTCCAAATCGGATGACCCCATTGTCGGGCGGCTCATCCTTATAGACGGCGAAGTCCGGTCCGTTGGTGAAGGAGAAAATCGGTTTCGGGGCTTCCATTTACGGGGTAGATTCGGTTTGTCGATCCCGAGTTGTGCTTCTTTTCTTTAAGACGAAAAGAAAGGAATTGAAAAGAGTCCGAACTCATTCTTGTTCATGTATTTATAAGAAGGAATCATTTGTTAAAAGGGTCACTTATTAGAGGGTTTGTTTATTCGAACGGAATGTTGAAAGGTGTAGAGAAGGTAAGGAATCCGATTCGAGTTGGAAAGGGAAAGAAAGTCTTAAGCAAGACTTCTCGACTCGAAGGATCATTCCTAAACTAACACCTATTGGGGGTCCGCCCCACCTCGAAATGAGGTAAAAGGATCTCGGAACCTCTGCGTTTAGGGGTGTCTAAACGGTGGCTCCTAAATCCGGGAGAATGTTGGCTATACTTGTTCGAGGTAGAAATGAACATAGTATTCCAACGGAAAGAAGGGTAGTTTGATCCACTAAGGACATGGATGCACTTACCGATTTTTGAAAGCGAAATTATTTGATTATAATGGAGAGAGGAATTGTCCCGGCGGAGTCGCCGAAGTTGTCGGCACTTATTTTTAGGTTGTGTGATATTTTGAAAAGGGGCGCCTAACGAAGTTGTCGGCGAATTTAAATTTTAAATTTGATTTAAATATATATATAATTTAGAAAGTAGTATTTGACTTTGAAAATAATTTTAAATTTGAAAGTTTTAAGATATGAGATTAAACCGATCTCACATCCCGAATAGTTTATATAAACGAGCACCGCACCACGAGCCGTGTATCTATCCCTAAGGATAGACACACGCTATGACGAGTGGGGCTCGATCAAATAAACTAGAAGTTTTGTGACATCCGTTTGGTCGCGAACCAATTTTATAAGCCGACAAATTCCCATGCTTAATATGAAAGTATTAAACGGGGTTTATATTACTCAGGTTCTTTAAAATTCCCTATAAGGGCAAGCCACTATAGTTAATTACATCTTAAGTGACGGGAATCACCTAAGAAAACTCTCGATAATAACCGATAATTCTGCTCTCAAGAATTTGAAGTTTAAGGTTTTCGAAAGATTGAATTTTGGAATTTCGATAGGGAATGGATCAAATTTGGAACATTTTGTTTTGTGAATCCAAAGGAAGAAAGGTAGGAGAAATCAACGATTCGAAGTGAACTTCGGTAATTTCCCGACTATCCTATTGTTTGGCTTGAATTTAGGAAAGTCCTAATGTTTATTTAGTATTTCAATCTTGCCGATTTTAATTAATTAGGGCTTATATTTGTATGATAAAATCAAACAAATAGCACTAGAAGATGTGAGGGTTTATTGTCGTATCGGACGACTACCTTGGAATCCTAAGATCGGTTAGGGCTTAATTTGCAATGCAAATGCCTAACGAAGAGGTTGAGGATTTATGTTGCACTAGGCAAGCTACCTCGAAGTCCTATGGCTTTGTTGTTTAATTCTAAGAAGGTTTCTGTGAAGTAGGTTCGAAGTTTTGTTGACGACGATGGCCGTGCTGCCCACCATGCTCCAAGCTCCTTGTTGTTGCGAGAGGTTTAGTTTTAGAAATCATAAATCGGGGGATGAGAAAAGTGTTTTGGTTTAGAGAAGATCTTAATTTCCAAGTGTTTTGTATTTTGATTAAAACAAATCTTAAAGTTGATTATAACGACACGGTTAAGATCCGCGGTTCCATCCTTCGGCATCATTATTTTTATCGGATTCACTTAGTCCGGATGAATTTGCTAAACTCAGCTGAATGAGTTCCACACTTTCATTTAGACCGTGGGAAATCCCGTTAGCAACACGTAGGTTACATCATCCGAGGTATTCCCGATCATCCGACGGGACGTTTTAATTTAGTTGCGATTGTAGTTTTGTGTTACGTTTGTGATTAAATTTTGAGTTGTTTTATATTTTGAAATGTTGTGGCGGTGAATTTTATCTTGCAATGACTTTTAACTTAGTTTTGGTTTCGGTTTTAGGGACTATCCTAAAGGTGTGGGTTTTCATGCAACGAGTTGTTTTATCATGCAAGAAAAGTAAAGTGCATACTACGATAAAGTAAATTGCGAGGAAGTAAATTGCGATAAAGTAAATTGCGATAAAATAAAAGCGTACCTGGAGGGTCTTCCCGTCATCCCAAGCTACACTTAAAACACAATTAGAATATTTAAGCAAGTTCCTAGGTAAAGCTAAGGGAAAGGTTATGGTTTTCTACCAAATTCATAATCCTATAGCTAGTCATCTCCTATGACGTCTAGGTTCTTTGTGTTTTTGTTTGAGGACGATTTTCTTCATCGAAGAACAATTAAATCCAATTGTTCTTATAAATATCCTATCATATTGAGGAAGTGCTTAAGAAGAATCTTAAACATCTTTTCGATATTTTTAGGATTGTTTTAAGTCCGAATGAATTTAATTATATAAATGAATCGATCGTCAGAGGTTTTGAAGTTTTGTTAACTTGCCAAGTGAATTAAGACATTTGAATATCTTATGAGTGAAGTAGCACTTCATTTAATGTTTCATTTAGGAGTTATAATAATCAAAGCTTTCGAGGGTAAATTAGTATTCAAATGATTTGATTTAAGTTAAAGGGTTTAAATTTGGAATAGTGTTGAAGTTGCTTTATATTTAATTTCTTTTATGTCTTAGGTGATGTTATATTTAATTCAATTTAATTTAATTGAGTTTTAATTTAATTTAATTTAATTTAATTTGATTTGATGTTTAATTAAATTGATTTGATTTAATTTAATTTAATTATTTAATTTAATTTAATTTAATTTAATTTAATTTAATTTAATTTAATTTAATTTAATTGTTTAATTTAATTTAATTTAATTTAATTTAATTTAATTTTATTTATTTAATTTAATTTAATTTAGTTTAATTTAATTTAATTTTATTTAATTTAATTTTATTTAATTTAATTTTAATTTAGTTTAATTTAATTTAATTTTATTTAATTTAATTTTAATTTAATTTAATTTATAATTTTAATTGAGATTTTAAAAGAGTTTAATGATTTAATTAAGTCTTTTAATATTTTAAATTTGAGTTATCATTTTAATTAAGAGTTAAGTGTTAATGATATAATTAGTTTAGGGATTTTTTAAATTAAAGAATAAATCTCTTCCTAATAAATATCCCTTATTTTAATAATTCCAATTTTATTATTCTTCCAAATTTAATCTATTATTTAATTAAAGTTTAATCATTTTAAAAATTGTTTAATGAGTTTCTACCCTTTAATTATTTAAATTTCAATCATCCAAATCAGATTAAGATCAAATATTTTACTTGTTAATTTTTATTAAACCTAAAGTTTTAATTAAGGGTTAAAATTTTAATTACCATTTTACCCCTTAAGCTTAATAATTTCATAACTCACTAAATTGGGCTTAAATGAACTTGAAATTTTTATGTGACTTCACTCATATATCAATAAAGACATGAGAGGAGAAAATGTGATTTTTCTGTATTTAATTTATTTATATAATTATTTTTGGTGGAAAATAGAGATTTCCAAGGAAAATTTAATAACATGACCAAGGGAAAGTTTCTGTCCTTAAGAAAATTAGGGGACATTCCTAATGACCAGAGAAGCACTTGGACCAATTTTGGTGATTTTTTGAATTATATTATTTTTATTATAATTATTTTGAGTTTTGGAGTGTTAATTAATTTAAAAATAAAATAAATGTTGAAAAATGGGTTTTATATTTTTCAAAAATCTCTCTGATATCAAGGAAACCAGAGAAGCAAATTTTGCAATTTTCTGATTTTTCTATGATTTATTATAATTATTTTAGTGAAAATGCTAGAAAATACATTTTTTTTAATTTTAAAATTACCCTAGAGGCTTTAAAATTCAATATCTCACTAAATAGACCTAAGAAAAATGTGGGATTTCCAAACTTGGAATTCTCCTGGCGGCCCCGCCCCATCCCCAGAGTGGCCATTGCGAGTTTGTTCTTCTCTTGCAGAAACGGTGATCCCAAGCCTAACTCCCCACAGGGAGACCCTCCCACCCTCTCTATTTAAACACCACCCCCTCTCGGCCATGAGAGGTGCTGCAACCCGGACCTTGCGAAACCTGCCAAAATTGTTCCCGAACGCTCTCCATACTTAGAGCGATTGATCCCCGGTGACAATTTGCCACAATCACCAACGAGCCCGATTTCTCGACGAAATTCTGCAAACGCCGGGACTTCTCCGCGGTGGATCGATCACGATTGATTGGTCCTACACCTTCACGGACGAGGGAAGGGTAGCGACAAAGCCCCTCTCCGGGCCACCCTTCATTTCCGGACTCCAAGCTTTGTGATCGGGCTTAGTCGAAATCATACCTAGACAATTCACCGGACGAGGACTTCATCGAAGCTTGGACCCCGATCGAAGGTGACACAACCCTCGGATTGAAGCCACACTTCTGCGACGAAGATGCAGAGCTAACTCTTTATCCCGAAACACGGAGATTCTCCATTTCAAATACCTTAATTTGATGCATGATCATAGTATAGATGTATTCGTCTCTTCAAGACGAATCCATGGCTTCCTGAAATTTCTAATCTAGTTGAGAAATGAGTGAGTTCTTAGAGGTTTTAGTGTGGACGGCTCTCGGTGAAAACGGCCAGGCCGTCTGAACGGACCATTCTGGAAATTTCCATACACGCGCGGACGAACGGCTCGGTCTGGTCGGATCGGCAGATACGCGGAAGGCGGGACGGGGGCTGGCGACTCGAGTGGCGGCGTCGAATGCGCGTGGTCTGTGGCGTTTCGGAGATGCCTAGGATGGTGGGCTGGCCAGATTTAAATAGAAAATTAGGGTATTTTCTTATTTATTTAATTCTCTGAAAACGAAAATGCGTAAGCTTTGACGGAAAATCGAGAAAAATAAAATAAAATACCCTCTTAACAATTGAACATAGGAGAATAATGTGGAAAATAAATCATTTAATTTCATCAAATATTTTATTTTTAATGATTTATTTACCCTCTGCATTGTTTAATTCTCCATGCATATAGGAAATTCACCATGGCATGAGACCATGGGGCTTTTGAAACTCAGATTTAGGAACATTCCCTGAATTTTCCAAAGTCAGGAAGCCCATCCTATGAGAAGTTATTGATTTTTCAAATTCATGTTGCTGTTTTGAGTATTTTAAATCTAATAATTAGCATGTTGTAGAGAAATAAATTCTAGGAAAAATTTGGTGATGTTTATTATGACCAGGGGAACCTAGGAAAAATAGGTTTTGAATTAATCCACTTGGAATAACCTAATTGGCTCAAACACCCAAAATAGGTCCCTAATTAATTAGAAATTAACACATCAAATTCACTTGGGAAGTAAATTCTCTGGCCTTTAGGGTCAGAGGAACCCACCATAAAAATTTGAAGTCAATTGGACTTGGTTAGCCCTACTAAATGAGTTGATTAAGTCATTTTAGCCAATTTAAACTTTAAAAATTCATAACTTTCAAAATACTTTTCAAAAATTCACCAAATTAGTTTTGGAGCCTCTGCGATATTAGGGGAATTTAGGAAAATTGAAATTTCAATTTTCTAAAAAAGTTGATTTTTGTATTATTTTAATATTTTAATAATTAAAAAATAATAAAAATCACACAAAAATAATAAAATTCACCAAAATGTCACATTTGGTGCAAAATCATGGGAACAAACTCCATATTTTTCTTAGGTCTATTTGATGAGATATTAAATTTTAAAGCCTTTTAAGAGTAATTTTAAAAATTAAAAAATATATTTTTTAGCATTTCCACTAAAATAATTCTAATAAATCAAAGAAAAATCAGAAAAATTGTATCAGAGAGATTTTTGAAAAATATAAAATTCATTTTTAAACCTTTATTTTATTTTTAAATTAATTAATACTCCAAAACTTAAAATAATTGCAATAAAAATAATATTAATTCAAAAATTACCAAAATTGGTCCAAGTGGTCCTCTGGTCATTAGGAATGTTCCATAATTTTCTTAAGGACAGAAAATTTCCCTTGGTCATATTATTAAATTTTCCTTGGAAATCTCTATTTTCCACCAAAAATAATTACATAATTAAAGTCCATCTGAGAAAAATCACATTTTCTCCTCTCATGTCTTTATTGACATATGAGTGAAGTCACATAAAAATTTCAAGTTCATTTAAGCTCAATTTATTTGAGTTATGAAATTAGTAAGCTTGAAGGGGCAAAATGGTAAATTAAAAAATTTTAATCTTTAATTAAAACTTTAGGCTTAATAAAATTAAAGAGTAAAATATTTGATCCTAATCTGATTTGGATGATTAGAATTTAAATAATTAAAGAGTAGAAATGCTACTAAACAATTTGAAAATAATTAAAATAAACCTTAATTAAATAATTGATTAAAAAACTTGGAAGAATAATAAAATTGGAATTATTAAAGTAGGGATATTATTAGGAAGAGATTTGTTCTTTAATTTAAGAATCCCTAAATTAATCATCTCCATAATATTTAATTCCTAATTAAAATGATAATCCAAGTTTAAGATTTAAAATGCTAAAAGACTTAATCATTTAAACCCTTTTAAATTTCAATTAAATTAAAATTAAAAGTAAAATTAAATTAAAATTTAAATTAAATTGAATTAAATAAAATAAAAATTAAAACAAATTAAAATTAAATTAAATTAAATTAAATTAAATTAAAACATATCAAATTAAATTAAATTAAATTAAATTAAATTAAATTAAATTAATTTAAATCAAATTAAAACAAATTAAATTAAATTAAATTAAATTAAATTAAATCAATTAAATTAAATTAAATTTAAATTAAATTAAATTAGAATTAAATTAAAATCCGATTGATTAAATTAAAATAAAGTTAAATCAAATTAAATTAAATCAAATTAAATTAAATCAAATTAAATTAAATTAAATTAAATCATGTTAAATCGAAACTAAATTGAATTAAATTAAATTAAATAATAGAAATACGAAGTTAAAATTGAAATCAAGTTAAATTGAATCAAAATTGAAACTAAACTAAATTAAATTAAATTAAAGTTAAATTAAATTGAATTAAAAAAATAACATACCTAAAAGACAAAGAAATTCAAAATAAAGCAACTTGAACACTGTTCGAAATTTAAACCGTCATGAAATTAAATTAAATCACAAAACCATTTCGAGCTTTAATTTACTTACAAAGCTTTGGTTATCTTAACTCCTAAACAGAGATCGTTAAATGAAATGTTACTTCACTTATAGGATATTCAAATGTCACACAGTTCGGTGAAACGAAGATAACAAAGCGCTTGAATTCTCGGACGGTCAATTCATTTGTATAATTAAATTCATTTTGGACTTAAAACAATTCTAGCAATATTGAAAAGATGTTTAAGATTCTTCTTAAGCACTTCCTCAATATGATAGGATATTTATAAGAACAATTGAACTTAATTGTTCCTTGATGAAGAAAATCTCAGACGAAAAAGCTCCTGAAACACAGATGTCATAGGAAATGACTAGCTATAAGATTAGGAATTTGGTAGAAAAACATAACCCTTCCCTTAGCTACCTAGGAACTTGCTTAAATATTCTAAATTGTGTTTGAGTGCAGCTTGGGATGACGGGAAGACCCTCCGGGTACGCTTTTATTTTGTTACGGTTACTTTATTGCAATTTATTTAATAGCATCTACTTACTTTCTGCATGATAAACAAGCGTTGCACATGAAACCCACACTTTTAGGATAGTCCCTAAAAAGCTGAAACCAAAACTAAATTAAAAGTCATTGCAAAATAAAATTCACCGCCACAACATTTCAAAATATAAAACAACTCGAAAAATTTAATCACAAACGAACACAAAGCGCAATTACAACTAAATTAAAACGTCTTGTTGGATGATCGGGAATACCTCGGATGATGTAACCTACGTGTTGCTTTAACAGGTTTCCACGGTCTAAATGAAAGTGTGGAACTCGTTACGGTTGAGTTTAACGAATTCATACGGACTAAGTGGGCTCCGTCTAAAAACCAACGTCCGGAAGGATGGGCAGTGGGATCTTACTTAGGTGTTGTTATAATCAACTTTAAGATTTGTTTAAATAAAACATAAAAAATACTTGGAAATTAAGATTTTCTCTAAACCAAAACACTTTTCTCATCTCTGATTTATGACTTCTATAACTAAACCTGCAACTGACAAGGAGCTCGGAGCATGGTGGGCGACACGGCCATCGTCATCGGCAAAACTCGGATCTACTTCGGCCAAAACCTTCCTAGAATTAAACAACAAAGCCATAGGATTTCGAGGTAGTTGCCTAGTGCAACATAAATCCTCGACTCTTCGTTAGGCATTTGCATGATCATGTCGTGTAAATTAAGCCACAGCAGGTCTTAGGATAAATTGGTCGTTTAGTACGACATAAACCCTCGTATCTTCGGTATTTGTGTAATTTTATCATGAAATATAAGTCCAAATTAATTAAAATTGGCGAGATTGAAATATCGGATAACATTAGGACTTTCTAAATCAATGAAACGATAGGATAGTTGGGGAAATTACGAAGTTCGCTTGACTGTGATTTCTCTACCTTTCTTCCTTTGAATCCCCAAAATAAAATGTTCCAAACTTGATCCATTCCTACATTGAAATTCCAAAATTGATCTTTGAAGACTTAAACTTTGAAATTCTTGAGTAGTGCAGTTATTGTGAGAGTTTTAAAAATTGATTCCGTCATTTAAGATGTAATTAACTATAGGGGCTTGCCCTTATGAGAATTTTAAGAACCCGAATATTATAAACCTGATTTAATGCTTTCATATTAAACGGGGGAACTTGTTGGCTTATAAAATTGGTTCGCATAACGAAAACGGATGTCTAAATCTTACAATTTATTTAATCGGAAACGCCTTTAATGAGTGTGTGTATTCGCCGAGATAGATACACGGTTTGTGATGCGGTGCTCGTTTATATAAACTGTGGATGTGAGATCAGTTTGATTTTTATATCTTAAAATTTTCAAATTTAAAATTATTTTCAAAAATAAAATACTAGTTTTCAAATTATTTATTTAAATTAAAATCTAAAATTCGACAATTTACGTAGGCGACCTTTTTTGTCAAAAATACAACACATAACTTTAAAAATATGCGAAAATAGACACGAACAATTTTTTTCGTTCGGTTTGCTAAAACGAACCAAACACGAACGGTGATGTGTTCGTTCATGTTGATTTGTTATTGTTCGAAATATAAAACAATTTAAAATAATTATATATAAAAAATTTATGATATTTTAAAAATAATTATATATTATAAAAATATATCATATTTTAAATAATTAAACTTCTATGAATTATAATATATGATAAATTAATAATAGTAATAATAATTATAATATAGTATTAATAATATAACATTAATAATATTGATATAAATATTATAATATTATAATTAATATACTATACTATATATTAAAATAAAGCTCTAAATAAAATTCTGAACGCCTTATTCGGTTTGATTCATTTTGAGGAAGTATGGATTATCTGATGTGTACGTAATACCTGATTAATTTGCTTCATTTAAAGAAAGTATGCTATTAAAGCTAGAAGTCATCAAAAAAACTCCTTGTTTGCGAACGAGTTCGAGTTCGGTTCGCCACAAAGTTCGTGTTTTGATTCATTTGATAATCAAACGAGACGAATTTTCTGAACAAATTTTCGTTCGGTTTATTCGCAGACAAACACGAACGATTGATGTGTTCGAACATTTGAACACGAATGTTTAGCTTATATTCATTCGTTTTCGAATCGTTTACACCCCTAAATACGAATAGAAAATAAAAATATTACGCCTGCATTTGTCGAGTGAGTGACATTTTCTTGCTAGTCATGTATTCTTTTTTTCTTATTAGTGACCCTTATGCGCATTGTTTGGTTTATTCTTTCATTGAGAGGAACGCCGTTTAAATTTATCTTGGAATATGCGTAGCCCCCATCGGGGTTTCTCTGCTTCCATCTATGTAGTCTTGGAAATGAAAATGTATTTACGTTCCGTTGAAAACGCAATGCCCTAAAACCTTAAAATTTGGGAGCGATGAGGCGTGGCGTAGTTTCTCCGGGCAAAGTCTTCGACGAGACGTTTCGTTCAGGTTATATTTTCTAGCCGTTGGCACGAAATTTGAAAGGGTCGGACATTTTTATAATAAATATTTTTTACACTAGTTTTATGGTTGTATTTTGCGGAAAGCATTGTCGGCGGAATATTCGTCTGATCGATTTAACGTACCTTTTCTTACGCCGTCGTTGTATTTAAGAAATATTACAAGTGTTTTAAAATTTGTATTTTTACGGCGAAATGAAAGGGATCAATTGGAATATATTGCGGAATATTCAGTAACTGGATTTTGCGACACGTCATTCCCATCTAAGTACGTTGTATACGACGCTTGTATTTCCTTCATATTGCGATCGTTTACGGTTGTATTCTCGGGTTATTCAGTAATATCGGCTGTATCTGGCGTAAAGCCTTGATATTATTAAAATCGAAGCCAAAACACATAACGGGGTATTAAATTAAAACTATAGATGACAATTACAATGTCACTTTCGGTATTACTCAAATAATGCGAATTACAACCTAAATAATACTTTCTAATAATACGAAAATAAAATTTCCTAAATAAAACATAAATAATAAGAAAATAAAGCACCAAATTTTTACGAATGCGAAACATGTAATCACTAATATATTAAATGCTTCAAATTAAATGCTTCACTTGCTTTCACCTGTCAAGGAATCTCGGCCCACTAGGAATCATCGTACGTCGTCCTCTAAAAATCCAAAAAATTCTCCCGTATCCTAAAGATAAATGGCGAATACTTTGTACTTTGGCGGGAACGGAAAACGCGAAAATTTTACTTTTTTTCGTCGCGGGCCTCAACTCGGGTCGGTTCGGGACGGCAGAAATGAATTTAAATTGTATTTTTTTCAAATTCGCCATGGTAGGAACGAAATCCACGTGGCGACGTTTTATTGATGTCGGACGCAGCGTTGCGTGCGGCAGATCGGACACAATAAATTCCGTGTAACCTTCATATTTCCTCTTTTTAGATATTCTAACTGTAAAATCACATTTCAAGCAACGTGCCTTAAACTATCTTATACTCGCTTATACACCGATGTCTTCAAGAAAGTTCTATTGTTTATTCTTGTCAATGTCATCTATTTTGCAGCAAAATTCAGCAGTGTTTCCAATGGACTCAAACTTTATTTAATCTAATCCTCTCAGGTACAGAACCTTCTTGTGCAGATTGTGAGTATCTAATTCTTCTTTGAAATTCCTTAGTTTTCAATGAGAGCGAGAACAGTGTCGTTGTCATTTTATCCGAGTACGTAGAAGTGTGAATTTAGTTTTCAGATTCTTTTAAGGGGCCTAAAAAAGTTCTCATTAGAGACTATTTCAGCAAATATCAAAAAGATATGGAGACTAATTTGACATTTTTATAAACTCTAGGGCTTTAATGACCCAATGTAAATAGTTAATGGACTATCTTGACAATTTGTGCATATAACTAGCTATAAGCTTGGTGCTGACTGAAATATTATTCACAGCAAACCAGGTTCCGACAATGTCTGAAAGCATTACTGTTTCAATTGGCTCAAAATTGGCCGGCATTTTACATATTTAACTTTTTTCTCATCCCGCCTATACTATTTTTTATGTAATATTGTCAAACTTCCTTGTCCCTTGTCTAATAGCTTGTTAAGGAGAGCTCTGTATGAAATGAAATTGCTTTTAATTTTTAATCATTGAACTTAACTTGGACAGTGCTATCTCTGCTTTTAATTTGAAAAGTGATACTTGAGGCAATTTGAAATTGTTTGATCCTTGTTGGATTAGAACTGTATCAGAAGTTTTCTTTATTTGATGAACAAATTAAATTAACAAACTGGTAGTGAGAGCTCGCTAATGAAATTTGGTTGGAGTATTACGATATTCAGTTAGCATTAATTTGTTTGTTCTTGCATTAACATTTTTAGAGATGAAATGGAACTTATAAAAGTGAGCTTGATTTGTAACGAAATGGCTAAATGATTATTACATTCGTTCACTTATGAGCATTGCTACAGATGACGTCCATCCTATCGCCGATAGGGACTTTGTCCTGTGTGAGGAGGGACTAGTACCGGAAAGCTGTAAATAGAACAAGGAGAAAGTTGACCGACCAAGTATTGACACAGTTTATTGAACCAGCACAGACGGGACTGTAGAGAATCAATTGACCGGCCTGCCCCATCTGTCGAAGAGCTGAACGGCTCAGCAGGAACGCAAGGCACGGCGGGCTGCAGCGACCGCATTATCCAGCAAGCGGGGAGCAGCGATCGCTGTTCCAGAGAGCAGAGAGCCACGACTGAACCATCCAGCGAACAGGAGGCGTCCACGAGAACTTTAATCACACATGTAAGGAGGAGAAATTAGAGAAATTTGAAGTATTGTGATAATATTATATTAAGACTAATATCTTGGGACTTATTTTTATGCATATTTTGTAGGCTGCAGTTTTCTTTTCTTTCTGTGGTATTTATTTATGGTTGTGAGAGAGATGATCTACCTCTCAAACAATAGATTATCATTGTATCTTGCTTGTTTTCTTTTGATTTTCATAAGAGGAATCTTAGTTTTGAGTTTTTCCACTTATCTTTTACAATTTCGTTGTTGTTTGCTCGTTTTCCGAATCGTATCAATTGGTATCATAGCAAGATCTTGAAGATTTGATGGCGAAGAAAGTGGATATGCTGGAATGAGAAGTTGGGCAAATCAGATCATGATAGAAAAAAGTTTGCTACCGTGGAGGACAGTTTCTCTTCCATAGAGAGCTGAATGGAGAACAGATTCGAGAGCATATGAGAAAGGCGAGAGATTGTGAAGAAACTCGCGGAGATGCAGTCTGAGGCCATGCCAATCGCTTAAGTTGCAAACACTAACCTATGGTTGTTCAGGGAATCCTTGGTCAAATCAAAAGAAAAGGAGATCAAACGAGAGAATAACAAGGAAGACCTCATTTACCATTAAGAGCATCCCCATATGACTCCGAGATGAGGGGGGTAAAGACTTTCGATGGAGGGGGTTGGGCTAAAAATTGGAGGGATGGTGCAAGGGGCATGGAAGAGCTCGACGAGGAAGGAAGGGAGTAGTTGATCGGGTATGATAATGATTGAAGAGGAAGTTTTGGAAATGGGGTTACTAGAGGATGACAAAATTGGGGTGGAGATGCAAGGGTCAGAAAATTAAAAGATGCCAATCTTTGAAGGAAAAGATGCACATGGGTGAATGTGTCTAGTGGAGTGCTACTTTTTAGTCAAACAGGATTTATTTAGGGAAAGTTCGTAGAAAGGTAGGATTTTACAGTTTAAGAGGGAAGACAGTAGCATGGTTTTAGTGGATGGAGGCAAGGTACTTGATGCATTCGTGGGAGGAGTTTAAGGATTTATTATTGGAGCATTTTTGAGCCATCCGAGAATGAGATTTACACGAGCAATTCTATACTCTGACTCAAGTGGGGACAGTCACGGAGTACAGGTAGATGTTTGAGCTTTTGTTAGGGTGATTGAGGGTAATTCTATAGCAAAGGCGAAGATAACTTCTTGAAGGGTACGGCAGTCATCGGCGGTCATCCGACTATTGAGGGCTGGCGTGGATTGAGGAGATGATGGAGCTACCGCCCGGATGATGGAGACTGAGAAGGCGTGAAAAGACTAGCAAGGAAGGCAACACATGAAAATTCTATAAGAGTGCCTTGACAGCCAGAACAACGAGGACCCAAACGATGTCATTTTGGACAGAGACGCCAATGGAGAAGAATACGGAGTTCTAGGGGTAATTTCAAGCGCATCACTAATGCAGAAGTGTTGGACAAAAGAGTAAAGGGATTATGTTACCGTTGTCATGAGAAGTATGCCCCATGCCACAATTGTAAGGGGTGCGCCCTTCAAATTCTTTTAGTTTAGAAAAAAGGAGATAGAGGGTGAGGAATTAGGGGAAGATACGGTGGAGGAGCACCTATAAATGGATGTAACAGAGGTGTCCCTCAATTCAGCAGTGAGATTTACTTCAAATCACGCCATTAAAATGAGGGGGCGGATCTGGGAACAACCGACTTCAATGCTAGTGCATAGTGGGGCTACACATAACTTTATCTCAAATCAGGCCGTAGATCTGTTAAAGTTTGAGTTGGTGACTAAAGGGAGCTTCGACATCATGATGGGAACTGATAAGGTGGAGAAAAGTTAGGGAATTTACAGTTGGTTCTAGCATTACATGGCCTACGGAGTGGTGGGACTTCCTTCTCTCGGACTTGGGCAGCATAGATGTGATTCTAGGGATGAAGTGGCTACAAACGCTTGGGGGAGATGAAGGTGGGTAAAATCCTTGACGATGGAGTTCTAGGTGGAGGGTAGGCAGGTGATGTTGAGAGATGCTAGCTTTTGTAAAACCATGGTCTAGTCAATAGGAGGAGCAAGGATGAGCTTCTTCGTGGAGTTGGAGCATTGGGGAGGGATTGGAGATCTGAGGTTGGTAGAGTTCCCCCAAAAGGTTCAATAGCCCCTACAATAGTTTATGGACATCTTTCAACAACACAACGGGTTAACTCCTCCTCAAGGAAGTATGAACACAACATTGCATTTAAATGTGAGTGCTCCTATCAATGTCGGGCATACCCGGTATCCTTAGATTAGAATGATGAGATAAATTAAGTTGATTCGAGAGATGCTTGGAGGCTAAGATTGTTAGACCCGAGTGTGAAACCCTTTTCGGTCAGTCTTGTTGATGAGAGAAAAGAAGGTAGATGGAGGCTTTCTGCTTGGACTAACGGGCTTTGAACAAAGAGATGGTGTTGGCTAAGTTTCCTATTCACATTGATTGATCAGTTACTAGATGAGCTTTATTGAACAGTTATTTTCTCAAAAATGGATCTTAAGTCGGGGTAACACTAGATCAGGATGAATCCAGTGAATGTGCACAAGACATCATTTAGGATACATGAAGGATATTACAAATTCTTGGTGATCCTGTTTGGCCTCACCAATGCCCCGACCACATTTCAGTTCCTCGTGAATAGAGTTCCAATCTTACCTTAGGAAATTTTTCATGGTCTTCTTCTAATCTACGGTTATGCGAGAACGAGCATGTGAAGCACTAGACTCAGGATTTTGTGAAAGTTGAGGGAGCTTTTAGATTGTATGCCAATTTTAAGAAATGTTCATTTGCACAACTACAGGTGGCGTACCTTGGGCGTGTAGTGACCAGGGTAGGAGTAGCAGTAGACCCGTCCAAGATTAAGGCTATGATGGATTTGTCTTTACCCAGAAGCTTGAATGAATTGAGGGAATTTCTAGGCCTCACCGGATACTACCAAAATTTGTGAAGGGGTATGGTACAATAGCATAACCACTGATGGAGTAGTTGAAGAAGGACAATTCAGAGTGGGGGGAAGCTACCAGCACATGCCTTTGAATATCAGAAGAGAGCATTAGCGGGTTACCGGTATTGATACTTTCAAATTTGGTAGAGCTCATTTGTGTTAGGGAACGGTCATCATGGTATGGATTAGGAGCAATACTCATGCAGGACCAGTGAACGTTTGCTTATTTCAGCCAGGTGCTCGGCATTAGAATGAGGCTCAAGTGGGTGAACAGGCATAAGTTAATGACTATTGCCTTTGGCCATTCAAAAGTGGTGGCTCTACCTATTGAAGAGATATTGCTGTATATTCTGAATCAAGGAGCTTGAAGTATACAGTGGGGCAAATGATAGTGATTGAGGAGCATTAGAGGTGGCTATCCGAGTTGTTGGGATATGATTTTGAGATTTAGTACCGGCCAGGTTTGGAGAATAAAACCATAAATGCCCTATTGAGGAAGGTGGAGGAGCCCTAGCTGATAGCCTTATAGTTACCATTGGTCCTCGATTAGGAAGCACTAAGCGGAGAAGTGAGCGAGATGAAGGGGCTGAAGAAATAAGAGGTAGAGTTGCTGTCTGACCATCTGCCGATGAAGCTCGGTGGTGGGCATGTGTCGAACCGCGAGAGGTCTCGGTGCTCGATGCGTTGTGTGCTGTGTTTAATTACTATAATGATTGTCGAGGGCGAGTTATTATAGCCCTTAGCATTATCGGAGAAGGTTTAGGAAGAAATGACAATGGATTTCATTGAAGGGTTGCACGTCAAAGGGTTCTTGTGATCATGGTGTTGACCTCATTTTTGATGAGGTCTTCTCTTCTTCTTTTTAGTGCTTGGATCCTAGCCTTAAGCTTTTCAGCTGGCTTATCTTAGAGGACTAGAATTGGGACCCACCTTTTAGAAATTAAGAACCACTTCTTAACTCCGCAAACTCCTGACCCATTTGTGGAGCCCTAATCACTGGGGTTGAAATCGAATGTGGAAGTTTAAAGAGATGAGTTCACATAGGACTCTTTGGCCTTTAGAATGCATACACAGGTGGCTTTGATGCAGTGAAGAGGTAGGCCCCACACACACGCACTTATACACTACACCTACACACACCTACACTTCCACATACCTCGCAAACCACCCATACCTAACTTGACCTCATGACTCATGTAGGTGATTAATGGATGGTCCTTAACCCTGGCTTGTGGGCCCAGAGGGTTAGAGCAACATAGTAGATGCCTCGAAGCCAGATCCCTTCATGGCTCATATGACTTGACCTGGCTTCATGGCTCAGCAAAATGACTTCTTTCCACCCAAATTCACCCAATCTTCAATTTCCCAATTTTGATTTTTGACACGGGGCCTGCAACACTCTGCTTCCAAAAGCCATAAAATTACCCAGAAAATTCTCAAAAATTTCCAAATCCCCAAAATTCTCCAAAATCATTCCCCAAACATTTCACATCACTTAAGCCAGTCATCCATACCCATTACCAAAAATTCCAGAAAACTCTGATACCCTCGAATACCCAAAATACCCCTCTTGACACAAAATCCAAAAATTCAGAGAATTCCCAGAAAATTCCAAAAATCCCAAATATTCCCAATTTCATTTTTTTCAACTACACCATGGGCCAATTTTGTCAATTTACCTACTTTGTCCAAAACCCCAATTTGACCCATTTTAACCACTGATGAACCCAATGTCAAACAAACCTACCCAATTGACCCCAATTTTGGTCCAATTCAATTCTAAGCTTCAATTAAACATTCCAACACCAATCTAGACCAAATCCAAGCCCAATTTGATTGACATTTGGATCAATCTCCACTTTTGGCCTTAAAGCACGATTTGGACCCATGACCCAAACCTAGCAGAAGCTCACACGACTCGGTCCAAGTTAACCCCCAGTCTTTTCTAAATCTTCCTTAACATTCGAACAAACAAAATACTAACATGGTGCCCAAGGCAGGACCCAAACCCCACTCAAAACAACAAAAGTTAAAGAGCTCATTTTTGACCTAAACCCGAAACCTAGCCAAATGAGCGAGCCTCAAAATCAAAGCCCAACCAAAGTCAAAACCTCTTGAAACACCCCCATAAACATTTCTCCACAACATTAGTTTTACATCAATTTCAACTCTAACCCAACATTAGCCCAACTTGGCCCACTTGGACCTACATAGGCCCACTTGCCAAATAAATCCAAATTCAAACCAATTTCAACTCCAAATCACGTAAAATTGATTCCATGCCCTTCATAGAACATCCCTAAACCAATTATGAAATTTATTTGACAAGTTCTTCACAAAATTTTTATACAAATGCCCATCCTAAAATCAAAAGCCCATTTCCCTTAAACTTTCCTAAAAACACTTCTACATCAAAAGGCCCAAAATCACCTAAAGCCCACATGACATCTCCATTTGTCATCACTTAATTAAATCCATTACCTAAGTCCTAAATTCACCATCAAAGTGTTCAAATCAAAGTTTCATCCAAATTCCATCAAATTACCAAAAATTTCTTAAAACCCATTTTTATGAAATTGACTCAACTTTCTCCAAGCCAAAGACAAGCCATACAAGCCATTGACAAGCCACATGAAGCCATGGGAGGCTTGACATGTGACCATGCCATTAATGGTAAAAGGAGGGGCTCCTTTCCTAATCTTTCATTAAGCCCTTTTTTACCTTAAGCATGTCACACACTAAGCCATGTTTAACCTCATCATGGATAGAGACCACCACTCTCTTGGGGCGGCCATTGATCCTCTCAGCCCAAAATCGGGCCATGGGGAGGTGAACCAAGCCCAAAAGGTGAGTTGACCCATTTGGACCCAAAATAGGCTCATCCCACCATTCCACTTGATCCAGCTCCTTTACACATGGCAATTGCCAATTGATTGCACAAACCTCCAGCCCTGACCCACCTGAGCTTGAGGGTGGCCCAGCCTGGCCGACGGCCACCCGGGCAGCCGGCGCCTACATGGCGAGCTCACATGTGAGCCAACATTGAAATTCTCACTTCTTGTTGCCCCATCTAGTGGTCACCATGGCTGATCTTCTCCTCACAGAGCAGCTGATCCCAAGCCCTGCTCCCCACAGGAGGCCTCCCGGCCAGCTGTTAAACTCCACCCCCTCTCGGCCATGAGAGGGGAGAAGCAAAAAACCTTGCCAAAGCTACGCAAAATTGTTCCGGACCCTTCTCCACCTTTAGAGCACTTGATCCCACAGGTGAAATCCCCGCCATTTCTCCTACGCTAAGCTCCAATTTCGAGTTGAAATTCCACCCAAAACCGAGGACACTTCTCCGGTGAGCCAATTCTCAAATTGATTGGCTCCCCTTCACGGACCCGAGGAGGTGTCCACCATCAGCCCCATCTCAAGGCCTTGAGTTGCTCCGGCCTCCAAGCTTTGTGATCGGGCTTGGTGAAATCATATCCGGACAATTCACGGACAGGGAGATTTCATCGTTCTTCAGGACCCAATCGAAGGTGCAACAACTCTCGGATTGAAGCCACACTTCTACGAGCCAAGGTATGAGCAACTCTTCATCCCGGAAGCAAGAAGATTCTACATTTCAAATGCCTTAGTTTCAATGCATGTTAGCCGTATAGATGTGTTCGTCTCTTCAGAACGAATCCGCAAGTATAAGAACGTAAAATCCATTGAGAATCGAGTGAGATCTTAGGGATTTAATGTGGACGGCGGCTCTCGGGTGCGAACACTTGGGGACGATGAACGGATGCGCCGTCCCATTCGAAGTACACGCGCGGACGAACGGCTCGGATGACGTCGGACCGAGGAAACGGTCTGCGAGAACCGCGGGGCCCGGGCTGAGCTCGATGGCGGCGCCCGTCACGGCGCGACACGGCACCCTTGGATAGCCGTGTTTCGGCGGCGCGCGTGGATAAATAGAAAAATAGGGTATTTTTTGGTTATTTAATTCCTAAACACAAAAATTCATATCTGCGTGAAAAATCACAAAAATAAAATAAAAATACCCTCTTGCTCGGTGAACGGAGAATAATGTGGAAAAGAAATCATTTAATTTCTGGCCAGAATATTTTATTTTTATGATTTATTACTCTGCATTGTTTTAATTCTCCATGCATGCATACAATTCACCATGGCATGAGACCATAGGGCTTTTGAAGCCTACGAACTTGGGGTACATTCACGTTTTCAAGGTCGAGCCATCTCTGTGAAAAGTTATTTATTTTCGGAAATGCATATTTCAGCTATTTTGAGTATTTTAATTCGGTAAATAGCGTATTTGTGAAGTAAATTCTCAGGAAAATTTAGTGATGTTCCTTATGACCCCGAGAGAACCACAAGGGAAAAATAGATTTTGGCTTAGTTCATTCAAACGACCCTAATTGACTTAAACACCCAAAATAGGTCTTTAATTAATTAGAGTTAGCAGGGTATCGAATTGACTTAAAATCAATTCTCCGACCTTTAGGATCGAAGGAACCTACCATAAAAATTTGGTCGGTGGACTTGGTTAGCCACTAATTGGGTTGATTAAATTGACTTAGCCATTTTAAACTTTTAAAAATTCATAACTTTTAAAATACTTTTCAAAAATTCACCAAATTGGTTTGGAGCCTCTCTGATATGGGGAATCTAAGAAAGGTAAAATTTCAATTTTCTAAAAAGTTGATTTTTAATAAATCAAAAATAATAAAATCACAAAGAAATAATAAATTCACCAAAATGTCACATTTTTGAATTTTAATCACTTAGGAACAAATCCCACATTTTTCCTAGGTCTATTTAGTGAGATATTGAATTTTAAAGCCCTAGAGGGTAATTTTAAAATTAAAAAAATGTATTTTCTAGCATTTTCGCTAAAATAATTATAATAAATCATAGAAAAATCAGAAAATTGCAAATTTGATTCTCTGGTTTTCATGATATCAGAGAGATTTTTGAAAAATATAAAACCCATTTTTCAACATTTATTTTATTTTTAAATTAATTAACACTCAAAACTTAAATAATTATAATAAAAATAATATAATTCAAAAATCACCAAAATTGGTCCAAGTGCTTCTCTGGTCATTAGGAATGTCCCTAATTTTTCTTAAGAATAGAAACTTTCCTTTAGTCATGTTATCAAATTTTCATGAAAATCTCTATTTTTCACAATAATTATATAAATAAATTAAATACGGGGAAAAATCACATTTTCTCCTCTCATGTCTTTATTGACATATAGTGAAGTTACATAAAAATTTCAAATTCCATTTAAGTTTAATTTAGTGAGTTATGAAATTATTAAGCTTAAAGGTAAAATGGTAATTAAAATCTTTAATCCTTAATTAAAACTTTAGGTTTAATAAAAAATTATGATAAAAATATTTGATCTTAATCTGATTTGGATGATTGAAATTTAAATAATTAAGGGTAGAAATCCATTAAATAATTTCAAAATGATTAAGCTTTAATTAAATAATGGATTAAATTTGGAAGAATAATAAAGTGGAGTATTAAAATGAGGATATTTATTAGGAAGAAATTTATTCTTTAATTTAAAAATCCCTAAACTAATTATATCAGTATTATTTTCAATTTTTAATTAAAATGATAACTCAAAATTTAAATATTAAAAAACTTAATTAAATTATTAAACTCTTTCAAAATTTCTTAATTAAAATTAAAGATAACTTAATTAAAAAATTAAATTAAAAATTAAATTAAAATTAAATTAAATAATTGAATTAAATTAAATTAAAACAAATTAAATTAAATTAAATTAAATTAAAATTAAAATTAATTAATTAAATTAAATTAAATTAAATTAAATTAAAAATTTAAATTAAATTAAAATTAAATTAAATAAAATTAAAATCAAATTAAATTAAATTAAGTCTAACCAATTAAATTAATTAAATTAAATAATTAAGATATTATTAAATAATTAAATTAAATTAAACAATTAAATTAAATTCAATTAAATTAATTTAAATTAAATTAAATAATTAAATTAAATTAAAATCAAATCAAATTAATTAAACATCAAATCAAATTAAATTAAATTAAGTTAAATTAAAACTTCGATTAAATTAAGTTGAATTAAATATAACATCACCTAAGACATAAAAGAATTCAAAATAAATGTAAAATAACTTGAACAACATTCAAATTGCTTAACCATTTCATCAAATCATTTGAATACTAATTTACCCTTGAAAGCTTTGATTATTATAACTCTTTAAATGGAACATCGGAAATGAAGTGTTGCTCTGCATTATAGGATATTCAGATGTCACAGTTCCTTTGGCTTGAAGTTAACAAGACTTGTAAACACCGGACGATCGATTCATTTATATAATTAAATTCATTTGGACTTAAAACAATCCTAGAAATATTGAAAAGATGTTTAAGATTCTTCTTAAGCACTTCTGTGCGATAGGATGTTATAAACGATTGGACTTGACTGTTCTTTGATGAAAAAAAATGTCCTCGAAACAAAAACACAAAGAACCTAGACGTCATAGAGTTGATAGTATAGGATTAGGAATTGTTAGAAAACCATAACCTTTCCTTAGCTTTACCTAGGGACTTGCTTAAATATTCGTATTGTGTTTTAAGTGCGGCTTAGGATATTGAGTATCCCGGAGTACGCTTTTATTTATTGCAATTTTCTTGCAATTTGCTGCGTTCTTTCTTGCAATTTACTTTTGTACAAATGCACTTTCTTTTCTTGCATGATAAAGCAACCGGTTGCATGAAAAGCACACCTTTAGGATAGTCCACAAGCGAAGCCAGCCCAAGTTAAAAGTCGTTGCAAGATAAAATTCACATACAACATTTCAAAATATAAAACAACTCGAATTTAATCACAAACGGAACACAAAACTACAATTACAACTAAATTAAAACGTCTGTTGGATGATCGGGAATACCTCGGATGATGTAACCTACGTGTTCTTCGCAGGATTTCCCAGCGGTCACAATGAAAGTGTGTGGAACTCATTCGGTTGAGTTTAACTTAAATTCATACGAGACTAAAAGTGAATCCGATAAAAATAATGATGCGGAAGGATGGAATAGTGGGATCATACTTAGGTGTACGTTATAATCAACTTTAGATTTGTTTTAATTAAAAAAAACATGGAAAATTAAGATTTCTCTGACAAAACACTTTTTCTCATCCCGGTTATGATTTCTAAATTAAACCTGCGCAACAACGAGGAACTTACAGACATGGTGGGCGGCACGGCCATCGTCGTCGGCAAAACTTGAACCTACTTCAGCAAAACCTTCTTAGAATTAAACAACAAAACCTGGGACTTCGAGGTAGCTTGCCTAGTGCAACATAAATCCTCGGCCTTTCGTTAAGCCGCATAATCATTTATGCAATTAAGCCCTAGCAAGATGCTTAGGATTCAGAGGTAAGTGAGTGAATGCGACAACAAACCTCACATCTTAGGCTATTTGTTTGATTTATCATACAAATATAAGCCCTAATTAATTAAAATTGGCAAGATCAAAACATTTAAATAAGTATTAAGGACTTTCTAAACTCAAGCCAAACGATAGGATAGTCGGGAAGTTACCGAAGTTCATGATGGTGAATTTCTCTACTTTCTTCCTTTGGATTCACAAAACAAAATGTTCCAAAATTTGATCCATTCCTATTGAAATTCAAAATTCAATTCTTTGAAAACCTTAAACTTTGAAATTCTTAGAAAGCAAGTTATTGATTATTATCGAAGTTTTCTTAGGTGATTCCGTCACTTAAGATGTATTAACTATGAGGACTTGCCTTATAGGGAGTACAAGAACAGGTAATATAAACACTTGTTTAGTGCTTTCTATATTAAACGGGGAATTTGTCGGCTTATAAAATTGGTTCGCGAGACCAAACGGATGTCACAAAACTTACGTTTATTTGATCGAGCCCCACCATCAGCGGTGTGTCTATCCTTAGGGATAGATATACGGTTTGTGGTGCGGTACTATTTATATAAACTATTTGGGGATGTGAGATCGGTTTAATCTATCTTAAAACTTTAAATTTAAAAGTGTGCAAAATCAAAATACTACTTTCTAAATTATATATATTTAAATTAAATTTAAAATTTAGTCAATAAAACAAACACATTGGCGGCCGCTTTTCAAAATAAAACACACAAACCTAAAATAAGCCGCACACATGGTGGTAGTGGATAACTGACAAGTATTCACATTTCATTCCATTATGACACCCCTACCTTGCGGTTTTAGTTGCTGCGGTGTTCATGCAAAAAGTAGATGGTGCACGGAAGCGTCGAAATTGATTGTATCACAGCAGAAATGAGGCATTCCTCACGCATTTCTGGAAGGACTTATTCAAGTTACAAGGAACAATCCTGATGAGAAGCACAACATATTACCCTCAGACTAATGGACATACAGAGGTGATCAACATAAGTGTGGAAACATACCTGCGTTGTTTTGTATCAGATAGGTCGAAACTTTGGGCGAAGTGGATTGTGTGGGCCAAATACTGGTATAATACTTCATACTGTACGACAACACAAACCACTCATTTCAAATTTTTGTATGGGCAGGTTCCACCCCATCTGATACACTATAGACAATAGCGTTACATCAGTATTCGGTGTACGACGGTACTTGGAGGGGAGGACATAACATTAGTGGAGAGTTTGAAGGAGCATCTATTGAGAGCTCAACGAATCATTAAAGAAGGAATACATATGGACATAAAAGTACGGATTCGTATTGGGGGACACGGTTTACTTGAAGTTAAGGCCCTACGGGCGAGAAAAACATTAGCCAGACGGAGAAGCGAGAAACTTTTACCATGATTTTTTGGACCTCACGAGGTGACGACATGCATTAGTGCAGTGGTCTACCGTTTGGTGTTACCTCCATCATAAGCACTATATCTAGTCTTCTATGTTTCGTAGCCAAGACAGGCAATCAGAGATCACACACCCCTATCGTCACTACCCCCGATGGTCACAGAGGATTTGGAGGTGATACTAGAACTTTTAGAGGTTGAAGAGTGTGCCGAGGGCGAGAATAAGGTGTTTATTAAGTGGAATAGTTTGACAGAGTATAGAAACAATTTGATCTTTATGAGATTGATTAGAAAACCGTTTCATATTCCACCTTGAGGGCAATGCTTCTTGGGAGAGGAGTATTGTTACGCTGGTTGTTAAGCCGACTGAAGTGGATACGGTGAAAATCAGTCGGCTGGCCGCACATACGTCAAAGGCAAATAGCTCAACGGGGAGCGTGAGGTGGGGCTGGGAGCAGTACTGCCATCCGGTAAGCGGGGAGTAAACGGCAGAACAATCAGGTGAATGGGATGGATCCACGAGGGCTTTAATCACGTATGCAAGGAGAAGAAATTAGAAGAATTCGGGGGGTGGCACGACGTGCTGTGAGAAGATTATATTAAGACCGATAACCTAGGTTTTTCTTTTTCTATGCATATTTTGTTGGTTGTAGTTTTCAATTCTTCCGGTGGTGTTCCTTGAGATGTCTAAGATCGTGGGACAGACATTCTATCTTTCGAACAGTAGATCGTCATTGTTCTTGCTTGTTTTCTTTTGATTTTCGTAGGAGCAGCCCTTGTTTGAGTTTTTCCACCTTTCTCTTATAATTTCTTCACTGTTTGTTCACTTGTTTTGGTTCCACATCGTATCACTAAGCCATGAAGAAATCAAAAGCCCCAAGCAGGGCAAGGCATTGTGCTAGAGCAACCAATTCTTGGAGATTATTCTCTTTGTTGACTTCTTTTTTCACGTTAACTAAGTTTTTTAATTTTTGAGAGCTTTTTTTATTTAGTAAAATGTTACCGTACTAGAACCTTTTTTTAGTTCTTTTTTTTTAAAATTTTTTTATTTTATTTTGTTTATTTGCTTGATATATTATAACATATTTAATTATTTTTAAAAACACTGAAAATAACTTTCGATGTTTTGAGTATTTTTAAAAACATGATAATTCATTTTTAAAAATAAAAAAATAAATACATGTAAAATATACAAACATATTTTCAAATAATAATAATAATAATAATAATAATAATAATAAACAAAAAATTAAAAGGATCCCAAACAGCCTTAAGGAATAATTTCATTTCTACTTTTACTATTATACTTGCAAAAACATTGCTGCTATGGAGATATTTGATAAAACGTGAAGCAGTAATTTTTTTGGTGAGTTTTATGTTTCTTAGGAGGTCGTAATGAGGAGCTGCAGCAGAGCATCAACGACTTAAAGTCGAGATGGGAGCTCAACTTCCAATTAAAAAACCCGAGGAACCAAACCCTGTTGATGATTCTTAGACTGCCATTGGCTTTGCGAGATATTTCTGATTTCGTGTGTTTGTGTTGCTATTTTTCCTTAGAAGAGGATTAAACATGTGTATTGCTATGTAGTACTGATCTTTCTAAAAACGTGTCATACTCGTGTTGGATACGTATCAAACACAGACAATTGTCTGACTCGTCCCGACTCTCGTCAGACGCTACAAAATGTGTTTTAGTTTTTTCTTAGACTTGAAAATTAATTTTTATAAGCATGAGTTTTTACAATACAAGTTAAATTTATAAAATTAAATTTTATTATTTTATTTTGTGATGTCTTGTTGAGGCTCCTCTAATTCCTCCACCTTTAATCCTTTTAGGAAATTTATTGGCATACCACAATTTTTATGTATTTATATATTTAGCATCCAAAATTTGACATTTACACTTATAACGACCTGGTGTCATGAATTTATGCATGAACATGTGTATTTCACCTCTAGAAAAATAACGGTGATAGTATTTTTGATCTGATATCAAAGATTTGAGTTATGTATGTATATATGAATCTTTAGGCATCTAGATATGTAAATATATAAGAATTATTGCCCCAATCTTTTAATATGAATTGGAAAATCTAATAAAGAAAATTTCTTGCTTTGGCTTTTCATGGCTTTGCAATTGTTAATCTGTTCATCTTAGTGATCATGTCATCATTTTTTATTTCTATACTTGAATTGGTATAGACTACACTTTAATTGGTATCATGATAATTAATATTTATTTTTGATGTTATAGTTGGATTTTAGATCTTTTGTAAATTGTTTATATCTTACATACCATTTGGTTTCAAATACTGATTTTTGTATTTAGGGGAGATGAAATCATTAAAATTTACTCGAATTATAGTATTCATGATTTGGATTGTAGATGAGCCAATATGCTTGACAAGCTACTTGTGAATTGGCTTGGTTGCAATTCATTATTACTGCTTGATTAACTATCCAAAATATTAAATTTATCGACTCTTATATTATGTGTTTATGAATTTTATATAATTTTATTGGTGAACATAAAATGAATTTAGCTTCTCTAAACTTCATGGTTTTTGAAAGGGAAAAGGTTGTGGTGGTTAGTTTTCTTGCAGAAGGCCCTCTTCACTTAGGGATCATTGAGTTAAATTTTCTTTAGGACTATTTATGCTCTTAACTCTATTATTTTAAATTTAATGCTAAAAATGAATACCAATAATTTTCTCTATCTTTTTTGGTCTACATTATTTAAAAGATTTCAAAATCACATTGTAATTAGCACCAAATAATTAGATTTTATAATTTCTTTGAAATTATCATAATATATGGAGGCCTTTTAAATATTTTGTAGATAGGGTTTGGGTTCAACTTAAAATTTACCCGACCTAAAACTATTTGACCTGAATATCAAACAAGTTAGAAAATTGACTTCAGACTTGACACCTTTAACTAACTTGAACCTGACATGCATAACCTGTTTAACATAAGACAACTACTATTCAAGTCAAATTTGGTCGATTTTTGTTGTGAGATATATACTTCACAGTATAGAAATGAAACGTGAAAGACACAAACAAACACGGATCGTTTACGTGGTTCGATCCAAGCTTGGATCTACGTTTGCGGAGGATACGGTAAATAATTCACTAAGGCAAAGAAATGGAGAATACATAGCTTATACATAGAGATGATCCCTCATCTTCCTTCTATAACCTCCCTCGAAACAACACCTTGATACAATACCTCAAGATCTTCTCTATTTATTTTCTCCTCATTTGTGGTAGCTTAAGACCTCTTCTCTTGCTCTCCCTAAGCCTCACACCCTCTCTATTTATACAAACCAGGAGAGTAATAGGTGGGAAGTATGTGAACGGTATGTGAGATGTGGTAGGTGAGCGGTACCACATTCAATGGCTTAATTACGAAAGTGTCTTTTTACCTCGGTTCATTAATTGGGGGTAAATAACAATTCTCCCTTGACCCTCGATAGAGAGAACTTTGAAGTAAAGATTCCCTGCCACGGCTTACTGAGTGGGTGCTCGGCCCCTTGGTAACGTTCTTAAGTCAGGGCAGGTGTTTCCAACTTGGGTTGTCGGTAACACCTTAGTGAGCATATCGGCAGGATTTTCTTGTTAGGTATCTTCTCCGCTACCATTGAACCCTTGGTGACGACATCCCCTCACAAAAGTAAACATAGCTATATGCTTAGATCTTAGTGGGCTTGATTCTGGTTAGGTGAATGGTGCTTTGGTTGTATAGCTCAGTTATCACCTTGATGTATCCCGAAGCTCCTTGGCAATGTCCATTAACCACATAGCTTCCTTGATTGCTTCGATCAAAACGATGTATTCGACATCCCCAAATTTGTTGAAAAGAGCGCGGCCAGTTGGAGGTTAGACTTTCAGCGGCTATGACCTTGAAGACGGTGAAAATGAATCGAGGTCGGTGACTTCTGGTGTGATGCTTCTGCACTAATCGAAGTCAACTAATGTCCTTTTCTTCTTTGTCTTCTGTCTTTTAAAAAATGACGGATACGCCAGTGCCTCTTAAGTATCTTAAGATCCATTTTAGTGCTTCCCATTAACGAGCACAATCTGGGTTTGCTTCATGAACATGCTTACAATGCGATGGCGTGAGCCAGTACGATGCCAGCTGCCGAGCCATCTCGCCCCTTGATGCTACAACCCAACGGCGTGGGCACACCCTCCATGTATCTTTTTTCTTCTTCGATCTCTCGTGCTTGAGAGTTCGACAATACGAAGTGTTGGCCAGTCGGTGTTTGCGGCACCTTAGCCTCGTGCATGTTTAAACCTTGCTGAACCTTCGAATATATGACTTTTAAGACGAATAAGTATACTTTTTCTGTCTAGTAATCTCCATCCACAGGATCTTTGTAGCGAGACCCTGGGTCCTTCATGTCAAATTCGAATTAAGCATACATTGATCTTCGGACTTCCTCATTATGCTAGCTACTAACATATCATCCACATAAAAGGGAGCAGTACGTGCGGGATTTCATGATCGTCTTGCTTCATGTACACACGAAATTTTGTCCGTGTTGCTTACGAAAAAAATCGTCTTTAGCATGAACTCATCAAATCGTTTGTACCATTGTCTTGGGCTTTGTTTTCGGTCCATACAAAGCCTTCTTCGGCAAAACAAACTTTATCCTTTGTCTCGGGCATTATTTGCTTCTTATCAAGTGATTCATGTAGATGGTTTTCTTCGAGCTCTCCATGTAGGAATGCGGTCTTAACATCATTTCTCTAATTCCAAATTGAATTGAACCGTAGTGCTAAGACTATTCTAATGGTGCGGTGCTTCACCATGGGTGAAAAGATTTCGTTGAAGTCAATTCTTTCAACCTGTGTGAATCCCTTTGCAACGACTCTAACATTGTACCTGATCCTCTCAATACTTGGCGTGTCTTCCTTCCTTTTGAAGGTCCACTTGCAACCAACTAAGCGTTTGTTCGTTGGTCGATCCACAAATTCCTAGGTTTTGTTCTTCATCGGACATGTCATTTCCTCATTCATTGCCTCTTCCCACTTGTGTATTTCTATACTCTTCAGGGCTTCCTCTGGTATTTGCTCGGTTCTCTTGCTTATCGCTTTAGCAACACTCGGCACTTGGAGATCATATCTGCATGGTCGTATCTCTTTGGCGGACTGATAATTCTTCTTTGTGTCCCTTGCAAGTTGTAGTCATCAGATCTTCTTTACGTTCATTTAGTTGCTAGTCTTATACTTCATCTTGATCGTTCACAACTTTGGTTGTGAACGATCGAAATAATCTATATATATATATATATATATATTTATGTTGTATTTATAACTTTAATAAGGATTTGTATTCTTTTCGTGAAATCAAAAGGAGAACACCGCTACACTTCCGAAACGTAAGCATGTGCGAGCATAATTTAATCTACACATTTTTAATACCTTGATTTGTTAGCCCTAATTCCCTGTGAGAATGAATTTCAAACTTATTGAACATTTTTAAAATAGATACAAGATTTAAAAAATCAATCATATTTTAATTCACACTCAAATTAAAAGAAAGTTAATAAATTAGATACAAAGAGCTCATACAAGATAGACCATTCCAACCTCAAGGTTGGTAGCATGGTATACTCACATGGCATAAGACGGCCCCGTGAATTTCTTCTTAGAAAATCATATAAAACAATGACCAACCTCTTCACCAAGCGCGACCCACTCTTTGCCTTCATATGCGACTTCCCTGTAATGAAAGCCATCCCGGCCTCCTCGCCTCCATCAATTCTCGCGAAGCTCCTCCCTCACCGGCAGGGTCCAACTTAGGGCACTTCGGCAAACAAACTCACCTTCTTCTTCTTATTCATCAATATAACCGGCGACAGGATTTCTCGTGCTTTAGAAGGGCCAGTGAGTCAATAAACTCCACATGCTCTCCGTTCTCCTCCTCCGCCTTCTCGCAGAGATAGATTCGGAATCCACCATTGCCATCTTCTCGTAATTTTCTTCCGAAGGCCGCGGATTCGGCGGAATCATCCGACTTGATGAAGGCTGCACAGTGCCGAAAACCAGGTCCTCCTCAAACTCGATATCATCCTTCGGAACATCGTGATATCCGTAGCGGACGATGCAGCGGTAGATTCGGCACTCCTCGGGCCAGCCGTCCGACTAGAAATCGCTCATTCTGACGAACATGGGGAACGGGCACCGATTTGATGCGGAAGAACACAAGGACCTGGTACGTTATAAGAATGAATATGAACTTGATGGATAAGTGTCTGATTCGTCGTTATGGTTATTCAAACAATTAGTGCGCAGCAATAACGCCACGTTCCACGCTTTGTTAAAGGAGGCATATTTCATAACATTAACATAAATAAGGTCTCAAATAATTAACTGCACTCCATGGTGTGCTATTGCATCATTAGTATTTATGCATACAAGTCTTTTTTATTGGAAATATGGGCTTTGTCGCGCTCTTGACATTTAAAATTGTTAATTATACTAGTTACATTTGTTATTTTATCAGAAAGTGAAACGATTATATATGCTAAAACTTTGCAGATCAGCGCAAAGAGGATTAAAGTAAAAATACTGATGAACAATGAAATTGTAATCTGATTTATACTTTGATGGAGATATTAGATGTACATAGACTCCATCTAAATCAATTTCAGTGTTTGCTAATTGCTGTGTTTTCTGTGTTTGCTCGACCTTGAGGGCAATGTAACTATGAAGGGTTAATATTAGATAATAAATATAATGGGTAGTTTACAGGTTAATAGCTGTTATTAGATAAGTAATATAGATGTTTAATACGTTCTTGCCAGGTCCTGTAATTCTATAGATATCACTCCATGTGGAAAATTAAAGAATGCAGTCATGAATGAAGAAAATGCCCTAATTGCCCTTTGCATCCTCCTTTCGAGGATATTTGAAAACTCGTTCGTTGATATGAAAGGAGGTATAAATAATCTTAATTAAGCCCCAAAATAGAAAATATAATAAAGGAAAATGATGTGAAAGGAAAGATATCACAAAACTTAATATCTCTAATAATTAATTCGTAATAATTATTATCGGATAAATAATAAAATAAGCAAACGTATAATTCACTAATCAAGAAAATAAATATAAAATAGAAAAATAATATTACTTATCTAAGAAAATTATTTATTATTATAACTAACTTGCGGGGATAAATTATTTCTATTGTTAAGTATGACTCGTATGCAATGTAAATTAATGATGGAGCGGAACGAGCGAATGCGGGGAGTTTATTACGTGGGTTGGGGGTGTGGGGGCGAGGCCCCGCGGTTTATCGTGGGTAATTTGGTAATTACGTAGTGTACTCTACGGTTATAAATAAGCCAATTGGTAGCTTTAGGGCTTATGGTTGTATACGACGTGCAATGCTTTCTTTTACGTTAGTGCGAAGAAAGTCGCGACTCTGCTCCTGAGGACGTAGGCATGCTTTGCCGAACGCTTGTTAAATCTCTGTGTTAACCCCACGGATTTTGTCGATTCTTGAGTTACTTTGACCTAAATTTCCAACAGCTAGTATAATTCCTAACAACATATTTATCTTTTTTTTTTTTTTGAGTTCTCTGTTTTCTGTGTTCTACTGTTTTTAGCTCGACAACATATATCCTCAATAATTATACATGCTAAACCATTGCAAGTTAGTAGGTGGTGGAAAAATTATGATAATCAGATATTTGCATTTCATATAGATGTCAAATTTAGATAAGCTCCATCAAAATCTGATCATTTCCAAAAACAGAGAAGGAAAAAAGTGAAGCGAACAAATTATTTCCAGAATATACCTGGTGAAATGCTGGGAGATTGGTTACAAAGTGTGAGAAGATGGCAGGTACATGACTCAAGCTCAGAATGAATAAGTCCAATACCAGGAACACGAACAATTCCTAGGTTTGGGCCAAGGTTTAGGAGCCAGTTGATTGAAACCTTGTTCTGTAAATCAGCTCGTATTTCTCAAGAGTGCCATAATGCCACACATACATAATGATCACGAAGATAAAAGGAAGCTATAGGAACCCAAGCTCCCTCCCGAAACTTGATGATGGCGACGGAAGTAGAGAGCCTCAATTGTGCCAAAAGAAAATGATGAAGCATATGGACATGAAAATGTTACAGCACCAGCAAAGAATGATTACTAGAGACATCAGGCAGGTGGTGACCATGACAAGTTATGATTGCCAGCCCTGTTGTGTAAAAAAGGAAAAAAAAAGGTTAAGGTGGGTGAAAAACAATGGAAACTATCCAGACATGATAACAGGAAATAGTGCTCATTTCCCCAATCATCATATAATATTTTTGATGTGGTCTGAATTAAACTACTAGACTTGTGAATTTGTGATCCGGAAGTCAACAAAAATATAAGGAATGCGATATCTGGAAAAAATATTAAAAGTTTGTAAGCAGGATAGAGAGCATCAGGCAATGGGGATATGCTTGAAAAAAAGTGTTAGAAAAATTCATTTGAGTAAATTAACTAACTTGCATAGCTTGCATAATCGATAATGCACTCAGGGTAGTTTATGGGCAAGTTAGTATTAAACATCATCTTAAATGTAAACATGCTATCTACTACCCGTTGGAATGCATATGAATACTTCAATTAAAGTTGCAAAGAAATTGTTGAATAAAGCTGTTAAGAGGAAAAACTTGTCCTTACAAAAGAACTTTGTGCTTATAAAAATGCCACTTAGAACTAGAAATATGACAGGTAACAACTTCCTTGGGGAGCACAACATCCCGAGAAGTAACGATCTACTTGAATATTTTCACCATGTTCATGAAAAATCGAATTGCTAGCAATATGAATGGAAATAATGATTATCACAATCCAATGTCATAAGCTAAATGACAGAAAATCAAATTCTTCTAAATAGCCTCTGATGTGGTAACTTCAACGTGGGGCCCACAATCACAAGAGGCAGATCCAAGCTGAGCCCACATGCACAAGAAATGGACCAAGATGTGTCCCAAAAGCATCAAGATGAGACCCACTACTAGAGCACGATATAGGAGAGCTGTTTCACATTTTGGTGGAAAAGTTCTCTGAGCCAAATAAAAAAAATTAAAATTAGGAAATTTCATGTATTTTCGTATGTATTAAGTTGTTATTGTATTTATTTTATGTAATTTATGCAAATTATGTAATGGGCATATGTACGATGAGTGCGTGTAAACCCAAGTGTGGTGGGTTGACTTGTATGCTAACAATGGGTAGCTAAACTGTTATGACCTGCCATAGATAGTGGAGAAGTAGGTGAGTAGTCGTGTGAGTGAGTGGAGAAGTGAGCGAATAGAAAGCAGCGGGTAGTTATCAAAGTAGTAGGGGTAATGCGGTGTGGGTTTGTGTGTATTGTAAATTTTATTTAAAGTTATTGTGTGGAATGAATGTATGATGTTGTGAAGAAATTTTAAGAGTTTAAAGAGGAAGACTTATGGTCTTGTTTGGGATAACTTTTACGCTGTTTTGCTTTTGAGACCGACATCACAATTAAGTTCTGTTTGGGGAATTGATTTATTGCTGTTTTTTAGAAATTTCTGTGGCAGAAAGCCGTTTTTTAATTTGAGCAAATAGTGTGGTGGTTGCCAGAAAACTATAGTCTGAAATTTTGAAACTAAAATAAATTTGTAATAGCCACCACATTTTTTTTAAAAACAATTTCTTCTACAGCAGTTTCATAGCTGCCTCTTCAAACAGCTGCAGTTGCCCAAAATTAACCCTTAAATGGTGGACGGGCTTGGTGGCTTCTTCAAAGGAAATAACTTGGTGATCATTACTCACCACTAGACTTTGGAGATCCATGTTATTTTTTTTTCCGACATTTTTTTATGATTTCTTTATGTAAAGTGTTTGTGTTGTTAAAATATATTTTGAATTATTTTGTTTCTTTTTTTTTTCCATTTTCATCCTGCCTAAATCATTTTTAATCCCTATTACAATGGTTTGCCAGAATTATGCCTAATCCTAACTAGTTAGTATTTTGGTTCTATTAAGGTGACCTAATCAACTTAAGAGAAATTCCAAAATTTCTAGAATTAATCTACATCCCTTATAGATTATTTCCATCTTTTGTGATATTTTAATTTTATTTTATTGCGTCTACGACATTTGTATGCTTTATCATTTCATTAGTGGATATTTCTCCTTCTATCTTCATTTTGTTGTCCTCATCTTTATTGAAGTTCATTTTCACACTCATATTTGAAAATATATATTTGTTACCTAGCTTTTAGGCTTGCGATAATTTGATAACTTGAAACAATCTTAATCCTACACTCAGTGCTTCATTAGACTTTTTGACGATTGCACTCCCTTACTCAAGCTTTTTATGAACTATGGGATAAACTCCTTTGACCCTATGTTTTCCGCTTTAATCAGGCTTGTTGAAGAAGATAATTCATTTAGTTTCATTCACCTATCAATACAATTTTTTTTTTTCATAGTTATTATATGAGATGTATTAGGATTGATAATTTGATGAAAGATTCTATTGCAAGCATATAATGAATGAAATTGAATGTGTGTGAATTATGTAGTATTAACAAGATACAACAATAACAAGCCTTTATCTCACTAAATGGAGTCGGCTACATGAATCTGTTTTCTCCATTGTGTGCTATTGAGCGTCATATTTTCATTTAATTCTAATAAATTAAGATCATTTTTTATACAATATGCCCTAGTCTTTTTAGGTTTAACTATACCATTCTTAGCGTAAGTTGAATCTAAAACATCTTCTCTTCTAATCGGATCATCTGTTGGTTGATATGACCAAACCATCTAAAACGACTCTCTCTAATCTTGTATGCCACTAGAGTTGCACCAACCCTTTCACGGATAGATCCGTTTCGTGTTTTGTCTCTGGATAAGTCACTCATCCACTTAAGCATTCTCATCCTGAAAACACTTAACTTTTTTTTATAATTCTCTTTTAAAGGACAACATTCCTAGTCATAAAGCATTGAAGGTCTCACCACCATTTTTTATAAAATTTTCCTTTTAAGTCTACACAATACTTTTCTATCACATAATAGGCCCGATGGATTCCTCCACTTCAACCAAGTAACTTGAATTCTACTAAAAACATCTACATCTATATCACCATCACTTCGAACAATAGACTCGAGATATCTAAAACATTCACACCTTTTACAAATTTACCACTGGGCTGAGAAGTGAACTTTTTTTTTCTTCGTAGAAAGTTTTGATACAGAAATAAAACTTCTAATCTACATTTGAGTGGATAAACTCATACGATAAAAGAATAATAATTAATAAAAGTAACAAAATGTCTAAACTTGAGCCATTAATTTTAACACCTCCGTTAGTAATCCTCTCACATTGAAATCCTAAAAATACAATGGAAGAGAAAAAATGCTACCGAATAGTTGTAATTTTTGCAAGACAATTAATGATGAGTAAATTGACAATAAATTTATAAAGATATGACATATGGAAGAGATAAATTTATAGACAGTCACAGAATCTTTGCTAGACTAAGTGTAGGATGAAGGATCCATTGCAACCAATAGTTATACTAGAGAAGATGGGAGAAAAAAATAAACTCTCTAAACAATTATCTATCAAGTTTAACAAATCACCATAATCTAATATCCAAGATGAGGCGGATGAAGCAAAAACAACAAATCATAGGAAGCAATGTTATGAGAGATAAACAAGGATGCTTAAGAGGACTAAACAAAATAATCATATCTTATTGAGGAAGAGTAACAGATCTAGAAAATTTTAAGAATAGAATAAGGAGGGGTAATTGAAAGTCCAATGACATGTTGAGCTATGAAGGGTTAGCCAAATTGAGCCTAACATTAACATGAAGGATGAGTAATTAAACCATAATGAAAATGGAAGGAAAAAAAAAAAAATTGCTCAACCACTACGACCAGCCCATGCCCACCTCGATGTCCTCAGAGATAAGCAGGGAGGGAGTTGAAAGTTCAGGACCTAGAGAAAATATAAGAGAGTAGTGACAATATTGAGATTGGTGGAATCTGCCATCAACTGTGAGAGTACTTGTTGGAGTTAGTGGTGCAATGTAGAGAAATTTGTCAACAAGAGGCCTCTCATTTTACTTTTGCCAACTGAATAGACTAGCGAAGGGACAGATGCAGAGCTCATTCTGCCCCACCCCAAGAAATATTGTAATTGCTTGTATTGGAAGATCATTATTCTGTAAGGACGTAGATTACAGTGAAGACTGTAGGCTTTAAGATTTTGTTTAAAGAAATCAAGTGTAGCAGAAAAAAAACCTAAATTTGTCTTAGATGTCTGCTGAAAGATAATAGTGCAGCAATGGAAGAGCTGAGACTTTCTAGCGTTGAGCTATGAACAACATAATAAAATATTTCTTCCATTCTGAAAATTTAACATTATCATCGTGGGTCAAGGGTGAAGCATTTATATGAATAAGTTTATTAGGAGACCAAAATATGAAATAGAAAATCCCAAACCACAGATGGCATGCCACAACGAATGGAAGAAATGCATATGAGGAAGGCAAGCCAACATAACAAATAGCAGCAACGCATATGGAAAGGCAAGCCAATATTAGTGCAAAAGTAGGGGTAAGTGCAACAGACAATTGATCAAAATCACAGGTTGTGAGCGAGGGGAGCAGGAAGAGCAATAGATTGCCTGTTGTAGGAGCAGTCATTGGATGAGGAACGAATCAAGTACGGGTTAGCAGGCGACAGTGCGTCAGCCGAGTCGAGGGGCAGGAATAGCAGGATATTAGAGTGCTGCAGTTGGGTGTGAGCAAGTAATTGAGGTGTGAATCACAACTATGATTGGCAGGGCGAATCATGATGACATGATTTGAGTATGGAGAGCAGATGACGGAAAGGGGATATTAAACTACAGGAATTTGGTTCTGGGAGAGAGTAAAAAGCAAATAAAATCTGAAAATTATACCCTCAATTGATATATCCTAATATAATTATCTATCTATGCGTCAACAAAATCGAAAAATAAATCATTGGCTTTCTAATAATAATTGATTCACTGTGAATAACAAATGGAAATAATACATCACTTAGGTGCTTGCAAGTGGAAACTATATTCTAAGAAATAAATTAATCACTTTTGAAGGATGTTGAAAATTTTTATAGAGTAGAAAATTAATTTTTATGTCTAAAAATTCCAATCAAATACTACAATTTTTAAAAATTCAAGAAAACCTTCAAATATTATAGCACTTACATCAAATCTAGAAAAAAATTAGCCTATTGATAACAAATGTAGAAGTTAATGGGTCACTGAGCAACATAAAGTTGACTGGCGTTTAGATTTAATATTTCAACCTGATGGGAGAAAATTGTTACAACTTACTTCCATACTAACCGGATGTAGAAGTCATCCTTCATATAGTATGACCTCTGTTAAAAGATATCACTAGCATTTTTATATTGCCCTCATTACTACAACAACAACAACAATGGCCTTTATCCCACTAAGTGAGGTCAGCTATGAATCCTTTTTCTCCCTTGTGTCCTATTGAGTGTCATATTTTTATTTAATTCTAATAAATTAAAGATCATTTTCTATACAAAATGCCCATGTCTTTTTAGGTCTACTTCTAACTTTCTTAAAATAAATTGAATCTAAAACATATACTCTCCTAACTGGATCATCCGACATTATTCTCTTACAAAGAAATTGATAAAGAAAAATTATTCTCTTACACTAGAATATAATGCTAGCTATCAAAGATCAAAAAGCCAATACAAATTAAAATCATTATTTGGCTGCACTGTTATGCTTCAACAGCACTACTCTCAACACTAGAAAGTATTTAGCTTCATTCATTCATGTGTGCTTCAATAGATATATTTATACCAATCCACTATCAATGAATCAATAATCTCATTTTAGAATCACATCTCAAGCTCAAGGGTAGACATGCCTTTCACTTTACATAACACAACTTAAGAAGGTTTGCATACATATCACTTAATTCTTATGTATTTACATATCTAACATGCATTAAAATATGTATCACTTTTTAAAGTAAAAATAAAGGATGAAAATATGTAATTCACTTTTTAAAGTAAAAATAATGGTATTTTTTATGTGATATGAAAGATTTAGGCGGAAAAAATGTAAGATTCGTATGTATGTAAATGCCGCTGCAATATAAACACTGAGGAAAGATAATTAAGCAGAAGAAGCGACATCTCAAGTAAATATGATAATGTACAACTTATATCTTCATACCTGAGGCATTTCCCAAACGCTTTGTATCTCTGAAACCAGTTGTGACGGCCAAACACAACAACATTAGGATCCAGTTGATATCTGTGGTATGTATGTTTGGCCACAAAATTTGGATGATGTGTGCACTATCTTCACCCTTGGGAAACAACCCAAAGCGGAACACTGTTTGATTATCGAGTAGCACTAATAACAGCTTGGCTTCCCACCACAGCTGCAAGTATAGCTATAGCCAGAACAGGCCACCTCAATTTCTCTAAAAAGAAAAAAAAAAAAGTTATTTTATTATGGTATAATGAAATTATATGTTTAGTATGCCTACCTGGGACGGAAACATAGAATCCGATTTGATAATCACTTTCAATAATATGGTGTTGTGAGAGATAAGCAGCTTGCCCCATATATGCCAGGAGCAATGCTGGATACACCATAGATGTAAAAGCAATCTGCATGAAGGAACATTCGGGACAAATAAATAGATATCTCAATCCAAGACTAATTTGTAGCATCAGAAGTGAATTTCTATAGATATTAAGAGACACATGTTTAGTAACAAGAAAAAAAAATGCCGGAAAAATAAAAAGGAAGCTAGATATATTCATCTGTACAAGAATAAAAGTTTTTATAGGCATGCTAAATTATCCTTCAAGTAGTTAATAGCTAAAGAGAATGATAATTTGAAGAATTGGTGGCAACAAAACATCAGAAAAATTCTTCAAAAAGGTTGTTGAATGCAGAATATTTTAGTGTTATCATAAACATGTATAACCTAACCGATCATTTAGTCCATTGTAGGTTAACAATTACATAGTCATGAGTGCTATTTGAATCAGAAAGAAAAACAAGCAATCAAAATAAAAAAAAGGCTAAAAATGATAATATTTTTCTTTGTAATAGTATTACCTTCATTTTACAGTGTATTTTCATTAATTTAATGACTCTTGTAGGTGATACAATTAGTGTAGAGGGCTGTAATAAGAGAATAGTAATATTAATTGTTAATATGAATGGCTTTTACCCTGGTGAATGAATATTTAAATGGAATGCCTATGCAACACTATTCCCCAGGATGATTCCAGGAATACCAAAGCCTTCTCCTCTTGTCCGATTCATACTAATTCCAAAAACCCTCACGCCAAACATAACAAGAAAACAGTTCAAAAAAAAATGCATAACATAATCACAAGATATTAAACATATTACCTCCAGTTTACTTCATAAATAATGACATGTCTCATTTCAAAGGAAAATAGCGGAAGAGTATTATAAGTGATAAAATTCACAGGCTTATAAGATAATACAAAACCAACTTAGCTAATCATAGAGATAGAGAACATTATCTAATAAGTGAGGGAAATTCTAGCCTTTATAGATAACTGAGAAAAATGACCCAAATCTGCAAACATTGCCTCAGAGCCTACATAACATAACAGCAGATTTGGGTTCATTAAAATATAGCATGCATGGCAACAAAGAAATTCAACTTAACATACCTGTGATGCATAAAAAGAATTCCTCCTAAGGACATCCATCCTTGCCTTCGTGTCTTCTTCAAGAATCTGTACATGTAGTAGGGCGATAGTGCATGATATACTTGTAGTTCAATAGAAAATGTTATAGATGCCAATCATACTGATACACAGGAGCCATGTCGTAACAATTGGTGCAAACAAATCCGACACGGTGAGTACCATATCATTGCTTAAAACAAAGCAAATCAAAATAAGACATGCAATGGGAACTTCAAGATCTGCAAGATCTGCAAATCAAGATGTTTGAACATGTGTTAACATTGTTTATAAAAATTTCGTGTAAGTGTCCCATCAAAGATGAACACAGATTTACTGAAACATGCAGATGTAAGAGATGAGTTGTACATCATTAAGCATAATCAAGATCATCATTATGTTTTAGGTCCAGTATACTTTCCTTCATTGTGCATCATAAACATCACATTCTTTCAATAATTTATGATCTTTACTTGTTCAAATCTCAAGTACTACTGATTTTTTTGGGATAATCATATACTTTAAACCTGCTCTTCCCAATTGTTTTAGTCTCAAGTGACATAGCATGCTTCCAACTTAAATACGTAATGACCTGATAGTTTTCCATGTAAAAATCAATGGGATTATAGCTCTATTTGAGTTGAGAGTCGAGTTTGAAAAAATAAGTTTTACAAAAAGAATCATTAAAAATTCATCAATGAATTCACCACATTTTATCATACTATACAAGATATTATTTGCTTTGTCTCATCACATTCCATATCATGGTAAGTCTCAAGACCATATCCTTTTCATGTAACTTCCCAAGATGTCGCTCAACCTAAGGTTGCTTTAACTTTTGAAACATGCTTTAGGGTTTTCAATGAAATTCCAATTATTACACAAAATGTGGCTTGTGCTTCATAGCCTAACTCTTTAATTATCTGGGCCCATAATTGTTTCATATCCACAATTTTTGACTTAGTTCTTTCATATGCTCCTTTTTCACAGAAGTTGCCTTCCATAGAAGGCTGCTAGGTGATGTCCTTGTTTTTGGGGTGCGGGGCGATCACAACTCAACTCCATCAAAGCAACCCCTTTAAATTCAAAATGTCACAAAATGTATCCAAACACATGTAATCAATGTACAAAATGATAAAATTTTCTCAGCAGAAAGAAGCTATTATTGAATTATGCACTGATCAGCTTTTCTTCCAATTGAGAATAAGACCAAAATCAGATGAATTAAGAAAAAAGATTAACATACGTACCACTCAATCTTATGTATTTACACATCTACCACCTAAACTTTAATGTTTTCATACCAACTTACCTATACATGAAAAGTTGTGTTTTAACTTCTAAAAGTTTAAATGGTGGTCTTTTTAATGTGGTATAAAAGAATTAGCTAATATTAATATGATAAGTAAACACAGTCGTTAGATATGTAAATACATAAGAATTAGGTGGTATGTATGTAAATATCTAGCAAAATATATTCTTAACACAAATTCAGAAGACTTGAACATGAAAAGAATTTGCCCATTTTAGAAGAAATTATTCGCATAAATGATTCACTTCAAGCAAGTAGAAGCATAAACTTCGATTGCATGTGTTAGGTATGGCTCGTATCTATAATATGGAATTAATGTTCGGAAGGACGGAAGCGAATACGGGGAGTTTATTATGTGGGTTGGGGGTGCGGGGCCTACGCCCCTGGTTGTAGAGGGTAATTTGGTAATTACATATTGTACTCTGTGATTATAAATGGTCGTTGTATGCTGCAGGAGCATCTTTAAAAGGCTGAATCACTGTATGCATGTTCTTTTCTAAATAGTGAAAGGATGGTAAGCACTCTTGCTCCGGGGACGTGGGCATCTTGCAGGCTTATAAATTAAATCTTTGTGTTCTTCGGATTGTGTCGATTCTTTTTACTTTGCCCTAAATTTCTCAATGAGTGGTGTCGGGCGAGGTTCGTGGGCGGAGGAAGAATTCGGCTTGGATTTGAAGATTTGGCGACGGGGGCTCCGGCGATTTCGTGGAGGTGTTCCGCTGGGTTTCGGAGCAGGCTTCTCGCGACGAAGCGGAGCCGAGTTCGCGATCTGCGGAAGGTTTCATACGCAGCAGGGAAAAGGAGTGCGGTTGCGCGGGTTCCGCCTGGCGATGCGGCCTGGAAAGCTTCGAGGAGCGAATGGCTTCCATGAAGCGGGGGAATAGCAGAGGAGGCGCGATAGGCTTGAGCGATTCTGAAGCAGGGTGGTTCGGCAGGCTTCGAAAGCAGAACAGGGAGGAAATCAAAGAGAAATTTCCTGGACAGAGAGCAGGAAGATTTGGAAGGGAACCTGGAGAAGGAAAGAATAAATCTGGGAATCTTTTGATTTCTCTTAGAGGAATATTCCCTCAATTCTTCTGGGCGAGCAGGCAATTTCTTCTGGGAATTTTGATTAAGGAAATCTTAATCAGGAAAGTCTAATTAAGGAATAATTGCTTTGGCACATTTCTGGAAAATAAAGAGGTGATTAAGGGAGTTTAATTAATTCCTTTGCTAATCTGGGAGAGTTTATTAAGGAAATCATAATCAAGAAAAGCTTGATTAAGGGAGCAGCTAATTAATTGTTTGCTGGAGGCAATTAAGCATTTGCTTAATTAAGGCAAGCAATTGCATTGCGAGACTGAGTTCACGATTTTTACGGAAGGATTGATGAAATTCTGGGCTTTTGCAAATCAACGGGGAAAAGGTGTTCACAAAGTCAATTTTCGGATGGCGATTTACGGTGTGAAATTTGAGGTGGTGAAGTTCGATGGGCTGACGCCGGATTGTGGCAAACACGGGTGAAGGATTTATTGGCACAACAAGGGATCACTGAGGCTGCGGGCGGCGAAACGGGATCTTATGGAGGATGAAGATTGGGAAGAATTGCAACAACAAGCGGCATCAACCATACGATTATGTCTGACAGAGATGAAGTTATGTCTCAATGTGATGAATGCGAAATCTCCAGGGAGGTTTGGAAGAAATTGGAGACTCAATTTATGGCGAAATCCACGACGAATAAATTGTATCTAAAGCAAAAGCATGTGGTGAAGATGCGGGAAGGTTACGATACGGCGCGGCACGTTAATGACTTCGATCAAATAATCACGGATTTATCAAGGGAGCACTATGTGAATATTGAGGATGAAGGCAGAAGCGATGATTCTATTGTGATGGGTATGCCTTCTTCTTATGGGCTACTGGTGACTACTCACGACATATGGAAAGCCCATCAAAGTTGATGAGATTATTGCGGCGTTGTTGGCTCATAACAGTAGCGGAAGCGAGAATGCGGCTCTCATGGCGGCAGGTTTATATGTTAAGGGTAAAAACGGGATGGAAGGAAGAAGAGGGAGGGATGCGGAAGGCGAAATTCCGGATCTAAGTCTAAAGGCAAACGGACGATTCGTTGCTACAAGTGCGAGGAGCCGAGGTCATATGAGGAGGGATTGTCAAGCTGAAGAAACGGGCGGGGAGAAAGGCGATGTATCATCGAAGTGAATGTGGTGCGGGGTGAAAATTCGGATACCGGTGGTGGTGATATGCTGAGTATCATCAACTCGGTTAACGGATGCATGGATTCTTGATTCGGTGCTCTTATACTAACACACAACGGGGAGTGGTTTTCTTTATACGAATTGACTAATTCACAGTAAATACATTTGGGGTGATGATAGATCTTTATGATATTGCGGTATTGGAGAAGTCAGAATTAAGATGTATGATGGCACGGTTAGAACCTTATGTGATGTCGAACACATTCGGATTTGAAAGAAGAATCGATTTCCTTGGGCACTCTACATGTGTGAAATGGTTTTATTCCTAAGGCGGATGAGGATGGGGTAACCATAGGGGTGTGATTTTGTTGTGATGAAAGGAAAGTTATTTAGGTAATATCTACAGCTTGTTGGGGGTGAGTTGTAGGTGGAGTTCGTTGTTGAGTCGGATGATGATAGTACAAAGCTGTAGCATGTGTGCAGGTCATCTCGGTGAACGTGGGATGAAGATTGCATAAAAGGAATTTCTTTGCATGGTGTGAAAAAGTACACCCAATTTGGAATTCTGTAAGTTACGTATTCTTGACAGACCGAGTGAGTTTTATATTTGGAGGCGTAAAAGCCCAAGGGTCTTTGATTATGTGCGTTACGATGTATGGGGCCCTACCGGGGAAGCATCGATGGGGATCTCGGTATTATGTTACCTTTATTGATGATTTTCCTAGGAAAGTTTGGGTGTATTTCTTGAAGCGAAATGCGAAGTTTTCTAAATTCAAGGCTGTGAAAAGTTGAGGTGGAGAACCAAAGGCGGTAGAAAGATCGAGTATACGAGAGATCCGTGTGGCACGAGTACACAGATTCACGGTTTAAAGTTTGCGAGGAGCATGGGATTGAGAGGCATTTTCGGTTCGGAAGACACCGCGACGGGAGATGTTGTTGCGAGAGAAAGGATGTGAACGAGGTCCTTGGGCGAAGGCGGGTAACGGGAGGCCCAGGACGGGAAGCCACAAAAACTTACGGGGCGAGAGGCTGTGAAGATATGGCATGCTATCTCCATCCCAATAGATCACCTCGGGCTTCATTAGGTGGCAAGGTTGCGAGAAGAGGTATGGACGGGTAATCCGATTAAGTTTGATCGCTTACGGAATTTTTAGTTATCACTTGATAAATTATGCGAAGATGAAAGATCGAAACTTGATCCAAAATCCAAAGTGCATTTTTAAGGCTATGAAAGGTGTGAAAGGATTCAAGTTTTGGGATCCTATTGCAAAGAAGGCGGTGATCGATAGAGATGCGGTCTTTGATGAGCAATCCATGTTGCGAAGCGGGAATCGAGACATCGTGCAGAGACCAGTTCGAGTTCGAGAGACGGTACCGGCGAGATGGATACAGAGCGGCGTTCGATGGCAGTGAGAGAGTTGATGGTTCGGATCCAACACCTGGTGATTCCATTCCGGATGATGCAGAATACAATCTAGCCGGAGGCAGAGACGAGAGACACACTAATATAAAAAGCCTCACAATGAGTCAGGTTGTAAAGACATGGTCTCTTTTGCACTTTTCGTAATTAGTGATGATCCAACTAGTTTTGAAGGGCTATCACCGACGGGAGAATGAGAAGTGGATGGGTGCAATGGTTGAGGAGATGGAGTCTTTGCGAAGAATCACACATGGGAGCTAATTCGGCTTCTGCAGGGGAAGGAGGCTATTGGGTACAAATGGGTGCCGGATATGCGAATTGATATAGATGGTGAGGTCTACCACAACGGGCTAGTGAAGGAAGCTGGGTGTTGAGTAAAGGTGAGTTCAGCGCGTTGTGATAGTGATCTTGTTACTTGGCTAAGAGCAGGTGTATCATGCGAGGACCAGGCACATTGATGTCGAGTATGTGAATCAGAGAATTGATTACTTCGGTGAGATCTTGTTACGAAGGTTCATGCGATGAGAATGCAGGTGATATGTTGACCGAGCCGATTCTTGTCAATGAGGATTCTTGCATTGCTTGGACTTGTTGAACATTATCCACAGTGCCCCAGAAGCGTGGTGGCCCAACACGTTGGCGCATGAGAAGCTCCCGGGATATTGGCCAAGGGTGGAGATTTGTTAGGTATGGCTCATATACCTAATATGGAATTAATGTTGGAGCGGAGCGAGCGAATACGGGAGTTTATTGTAGGGTTGGGGGTGCGGGGCCTACGCCCCTTCTTCATCAGAGGTAATTTGGTAATTACATATTGTACTCTATGATTATAAATAGGTCACTGTTGTAACCACCAGAACATCTTTAAAAAGTGAGATACTGTGTACGTATTCTTTTCTAAATAGTGAAAAGATAGTCGCCGCTACTATCTCGAGGACGTAGGCATGTTTGCCGAGCACTTCGTTAAATCTTTGTGTTGATGGATTGTGTCGATTAACGTTTCTTTGCCCTAAATTTACGGCTTAGCATGCATAATCACATAAAATGGAAATAAATTCCTATAAATTTACCCGGCACAAGAGTTAGCTATTTCTAACACATTTGCATCTAGTGATCTAACAAACATCAGCAACCCTATCCCACCCATCCGGACTCGCCCCTAAAAAAAACTTTTGCTACTCATCTCTGCTGACTGCAGCCAGCGACAATATATAGTTTGCCTGATACTGTCTAAATGATAAATTGAACATGGCAGATTGATAACTGCATATTAAATGCTAGAAATAAATGAAGATTCAAGCTATTAAAGTAAGAACATGGCACAGAAATGAACAGTATATGCAGGTAATACGACATTGAAAATTTAATTACATATAAGCGATATACTTGGTAGGTAATCATATCTTCAAACCAAGATTGGACTTTATTAACAACTGAGTAATGAGTTAACTGTAATCCTAATAATGTCTACGAGGAACAAAATGAACTGGCATACAAATCTGATTTTGTCTAGAATTTTGAAAATGAACATTGAGTAAACCACTTAAATAACTAAGAAATTTTATGAGAACTTTGGGCTCATAAAAATTAGTTATATTTAGATAAACAGTCATACATCTTATTTTATTACATTTTTATTTGAAATTGTGGGCAATGAATCATAAAGTGTGCAACTCAAACCTGTAACCATAAAGAAACAATCTAACCCAACCACTAGGCCACAAATTTTCACATTTATACACTCTAAATGTTTCAAAGAATCTATATTTGAAGTGTGAGCAAGTAAATCTGCACTAGAACTAAATAGGAGTAAGGTTAACCTTAAAATTTTCATCTAACTGTTCAATATAACTACTGAGTTAACGAATTTTAAGCCTATTTCCACATGAAGCCCTACACTGAAAATCAGCCAAGCTCATGAAAATGGAGATAAGTCCAGTATATGACAAATAATCATTAGTACTTCATAAACATCAAAATAAGTAAAAAAAACAAGTATCAAGTAGGAAAAGATCCAATACAACAAAAAAACAACCATTTCAAAAGCAACAGGAATCAAACCAAACATTATTAATTACTAACATGAATTACTACAACAACAACAACAACAACAAAGCCTTAATCCCACTAAGTGGGGTCGGCTACATGAATCATTTTTCTCCATTGCGTCCTATTTAGTGTCATATTTTCAATTTAAGATCATTTTTTATACAATAAGCCCAAGTCTTTCTAGGTCTACTTCTGCCTTTCTTAACATAAGTCGAATCTAAAACATCTACTCTCCTAATCGGATCGTCAGATGGTCGACGTTTAATGTGACCAAACCATCTAAGGCGACTCTCTCTAATTACTATCATGAATTACTGATTAACAAAAAATTCAATACCCCACTGCACAAAAGTTAAAGAATCCACATGCCAGCATATTAAACCCCCCCACAGGATGTTTCAGATAAGGTATCCATATGTCATGAATATACCCAACAAATTTGGAAAGTTCTCAGCCATAAAATTAAACAATTTCTAGCTTATTTCACATAATCAGATGTGCCTAACGAGATCAGAAATTTCATACATTTGTGCTGCTCGTTTTGACATTGAAAGCTCCAACCCTGACACGGCGAGAATACTGTGAAACACAAGCCACCATAACCAGGGTTATTAGACTATCAAATAAAGTCAGATTTCACAACAAACAAAACAATTGAATCTACCTGAAAGTGAAGGAGTGAGCACACCATCTCCAATAACCATGCAAGTCCCAATCAGCGCCAGAACCAAAGCAGCTGTCGCAGAATCCGGTGTTTCTCCATCAACATCTTCAACCACTCCGCCGCCGTAAACCGACTTCCGACGGCGGTCTCTCCAGAACCGGAGCTATGTTCACAGCATAAGCTGTCAGTCTTTTTGTAAGCAGAGAGCTCCTCATCGGCGATTTGCCCATTAGACGTGAAACCAACCTTAGCATGGCGGCAGAGAGAAGAGAGTAGAGAGCAAAGGTTCCGCCTTCACCATTGTCGTCAGCTCGGAGGACTATGAAGACGTACTTGAGTAGAGGAATGAGGGTGAGCGTCCAGAAAACAAATGAGAGAACCCCATAAATCTCCTCATTGGTCTCTGAGTGCTCGATATCTTTGCAAAGTGCTCTTGTAGACAAAGTGGAGATACTTAGGTCACCATAGACCACACCAAGACTCTGGTACGCGAGCGTAAGCACCGTCCTCCACGACTCCTTCTACCGTCAAATTTCAAAGTTCCCAATTCCATACCCCAAAATCTCCACAAAACAAAAGGTATTAACGAAGAGAGAACCCAACTCACCTTGAGAGAATTCGCATAGATTCCTCCTTCGAGATCCATGAATAGGATATCAAGCTCCCATTTTCTTTCCAGTACTAGACGAAATGTAAATGCAAGACAAAAACTGAAATCGGTTTCTTCAAACAGTACAAGATGCGTGAGGAAGAGGCTTCTTTACATTCCAGCACTCATCAGCATCGATTTCTCGTGATAAATAACTCTCAGACTGTATTGGAATAAGAAAGTTGGAGCTTGCTACGGTTACTGAGTGAGGGAGAGGAACTGAAGAAGAAGCAGTTTCACTGCTGCTGAAAGTTCTGCAAACGGACATGAAAGGAGAAGGGTTCAGAGATAAGAACAAGAGGTGTGGGGTTGCAGGTTGTTGAGGTGGCTGGGAATCGTGGAGGCCAGTTGCTTGGGAAAGTGGAGAAGAGAATGAGATAAATAGTGGATTCTGCAATGGGATTGAAAAGTATTTATTTTTAAATGAAGGGGTTGATCTGCTCTGCTTATTCTCTGTTACCGCATAAAAGAACTATTGGAGACTATTTGTCGAGGTCAAAATGATTGTCAAATTAAATCTAAATGTCGAATGATGGCAATTAAAGGTCAATTCCATACTTTCAAGCGTGAGGATTTATTGAAATTAGTTGACTGGTATAATACAGTTCATTTATGAGCAATTCTCTGGCTTTTGCTTAAGAAAATTTAAAATTAGTCGCCCGTTCTCCCACTCTTCTTATTTTTGCACTATGAGCTCATTTATGAGCAAATCTTTGCTTAAGAAAATTAAGAGACTTACTCTTTCTCTCACTTTTTATTGTTATCTCCTTTAATGCATTTATTAAAATTTGATGAATTTTTTAAAGTCAACGCTATTAAAAAGGTTCTAATAAAATCATTTGTTGGCAATTTTTTTTTTTTTTTGTAAAGAAAAAAATCTACATGACAAAAGTCGATTTTAACCTTTACTGTTGAAAAATTTGGTGGAATCATGAATCAATGTTTTGATCATGAAACATTAGATCTTTCGTGTCAAATCATCAAGAGAAATCAAATTAAAATGCGGAAGGATACAATGATTCATGTTAATATGGGTTGTCTTCTAAATAGATATGTGCTCCTAAATCTTTTTTGACGATGTGATTCTAAAATGGATGAACTATTTCTTTCTCTTAGAAGAAATGAAGAGACGAACACATGAAATGGAGACTATGATCCTTTAAGATGATTGCTCATTGGTAATGATTTCTTGCATATTTACACTTTCAATTTTGTCCATCATAAAATTTGAAAATACGAATAGATCTTCACAGTTGAATTTTTTTACCATAGTTTAAAAATTTAATACTCATAAGCCTACACATTATTATATCATATTAATTAGGTTTAATTTTCAGATAGCATAAATAATGCATTTATTTACATATATTACCCCCACATAAATAATTATTTATTTATTTATTTTTCTAACAATCTCCCACTTGGGCCGTATATGTTACTCTATAAATGTGTTTACCTTTGTGAGCTCAAAATATACTATCATGTATAAGGGTATTCTTTAATAATCTCATCTATTAATTATATCAATATAGGACCAAATCAGCTTTTCATCACAAGAGTATAAACGTGACTAGACCCATCAATGATTACATAAATCAATAGAATCAAATAACATAGATTAAGTATGGATGTGTAGCTTGAAACTTATATGCAACGTGATCTATAAATTCCTAACTTCACAAGTCCAAACATAAACTTTAATGTGATAAAAAATCGAATTAAAATTAGAGTGAAAATTAAACTGAATTCTTCATTTCTACAAGAAACACACAACACTCATATATTTTGAAGAAATAATATCCAAATTTGACTCCCCACTAAAACTATATATTATCAAGTAAATGAACACCCATATGACCAGTATGCTCATGAAAGACCTTGGGTAGAATTCCTTTAGTTAGCGGATCCGCGATCATGGAGTTTCTGCTAATGTGTTTTATAGATATTTGACCACTTTGAACTCTTTCTTTAACAACAAGATAATTTCTTTATGTTTTGATTTTGAAGCACTCATGTTGTTATTAGAATACATAACCATTGATATATTATCACAAAATAACCTAAGTAGTCTTTCTATAATTTTCATAACAATTAAATAGCCCGATTACAAAATTTTACAACCATATTCATGATTAGACCATATGTATATAAAACTTTTCTTCAATGGAAAAACAACCCAGGACTGCCACTCTCAAAAGCAAAGATCTTTAATAGCAGATACATCTGTTGAGTGGTTGATAGTATCTTCCAATCCATAAAAAATTTGAATGAACATTTTCAATGAATTCAAGTTAGCCCATTTTTTAATCTGTAGATGAAATCCATTCATATTTGTAAATATGAATTGTTCATTTTGTTGCTATAGTGATCCATTCTAGGGTTGCTCGGAAGATATCTACCCAAAAATTAAAAAAATGTACGTTATATCCAGACGTGTGGAAACTTGGGCAAACATTAGGCTTCCAACAATTTATGCATAGGGAATCTTTTTTATTTTCTTAGCCTCCAAGTCATTTCAGAAAATTGGCTTAAAGTGAATATATCTACTTTAGCCATAGGATGTCTCCTGGTTTAAAAATTTTGCATGCTAAATCTTATAAGCACCTTTTTGATATAACTCTTTTGTGATAGTCAGGTACCCTATGAATGATCACAATATGTTTAATTTCAACACACAAAGGCATCACCAAGAACTTTTATTTCAAAATATTTTTCTGAGAAATCTCTTAATTTCGTGCAATATGCTTATATCATTGACGACGAGCACTACATCATCAACATATAATACTATGAAAATACACTGCATCATCAAAATATAATACTAAGAAAATATACTTATTCTCACTGAACTAATATTCACAATTATTTACAGTATTCATCTCAAAATTGAATGAGATTATCACTTGATGAAATTTATGATACTATTGATGAGAAGCTTGATTAAGGCCGTGGATGTATATATTTAATGTGTAAATCATCTTCTTTACATCTCCCGACACAAAATATTTTAGGTTGCATCATATAAATAATTTCATTAATGTTTCCATTTATAAATGTTGTCTTAACATTCGCCTGATGTAAATCAAAGTCAAAATAGTCTACATGTGTTATAATTATTCTAAAAGAGTCTTTCATAAAATTGGAGTGAAAGTCTTTTTATAATTGATGTCTTCTTTTTTAGTAAAGCTCTTAGCAATAAGACGAGCCTTATATCATTAGACATCACCCTTCCAATCCTATTGGTTTCCATCATTTACAGGCGGCTTCACATTCGAGATAATTAAACAAGCTCGCAAACCTTATTGCTTTGCATGAACTTGATTTTTCCATTCATGTCATCAATCCACTTTTGAGAGTTTTCACTTTGCATGGATTGATGGACATCAATGTGATCAGTTTCCATCAATCCAATGTTATCATCATGCTCTAGGAGAAATACTAGATAATCATCATAAATAATACTTTTTTCCTCTTTAATGGATCTCTTAATAGCTCAAGTTCTTGTGCCAGTTGTTCTTGAGAGTGTTGAGTTTGTACCATAAGAGGTTCAACGGCTTTATCTGGTTGATCTTGATTTGAAACTTGATCAATGACGAGATTATAAACCTAATCATTATCAGAATTAATTGTAGAATTAATAACTTATTCCATTTGATCAAGGTTAAAGACAACTTTTAACCTTATCTCCTTCCCCAAACTTAACATCCTTATAGAAAATTGTATTTCTCATCTCAAAAATTGCCTTAGTACTAGGATCAAAAAATATGTACCCTTTTGTTCATTCAGAGTAACCAATGAAGTAATAACTCACTATTATAGAGTCTAATTTCTTTTCATTTGGCTTAAAATGCCATAGTTTTCACTTCCTTTTTTTCTCTTTTTTTTTTTAAAAAAGGAGTCACCAGCTTGTTGATCATCGTATACTTCCCTCATTCGAATAAATCTCCATTCTAAATCAAATCAATGATTCAAAGATGAAATACAAATAAGAGAGGACATATGATAAAGTGACAAAAAAAGAAAAGAAACATGTTGAGAATGCACGCGTCGTAAACCTTGCAAGGATAGCTCGAAGCATGTTCGCTCGAACAAGATTGGGCGAAAGCACCTTGGACTAATATCCACGAAACAATACTTATGTAGACTACAATAACCGGAGAATCGGGTGTAGGTACATGTTCTAGGATCGAAGTACTCCCGTAGGAACGTATTTCTACTAATTAATTACATCTTGGGGGATACCCAAGAACACTCTCAACAAAAGGGGTTTCGCTTATATTATCATGAACCTAGGGCAATAGTTCATCAAATGAAGGTATTCCATGTGGAAAAGTCTCTATGCTTCAAAACTCTCACTAAGTCATCAGACAAAGAGTGAGTTTCTCACATCATGAATGGGTAGCGACTCATCGGCATACGAAACCCATGAAATAAGCTAAATCATCTTGACGTGGATATCCCAGCACGTCAAAGCCCGTCCGAGCCATAAGGGTAGAGGACAAATTTTCATATCACAAAAAAGTGCTAGCTCATCGACATTGTTATCAAAAATGGTATCAATAAAGTCGAAGTAGCGAAAGGGCTCAAAGAGGCTCGAGCAACGACAAGGTAGAGTGTTCCTAAAAAGGTAGAGGTAGCTGGTTGGGGTACCACGGATACATCCTTACACAACTACTAGGACCTAAGTCTACCGGTTGTGAGTGATCGATTTGACACTTCTTGAGATCCTCGGTCGGCAATTCGTAAATTGTGTTGTCCACGGGGAATCTCGGTAGCCCTAAGGTCAAAGGAACAAAATTATGTCTTATGACTATATGTTGGAGCTCCGAGAGGTGGGACTTATGCACACACAAAGTGGCGAGGATATAGGAAAGGAAGTGAAGTAGAGGTTCAACTACAAAACTGGAAACAAATAAAAAAAAAAGGACATACACCCCGTATGGGTTGAGGAGTCTTATAATACTCTAGGCATACTAGACAACCACGTATATAGAAAAAGTTATGCTTGTGTTGACCTCATTTTTGATGAGGTCTAGTCTCACCTCCTTAGAAGTCTAGGATCTAGTCATAATACTTTCATGTTAACTATCTTATAGGACTAGTGAAGGAGCCGACTTCCCATAGAAACTTAAACCACTTCCTTGCTCTCTTTGGAGTGTCACATGGGTGGTTTCTTAACCTCTAGCACTTAGAAGGTTGGGACCAACATGTGAAGACTCATGAGAGTGTCCCCATAGGACTTTGAGGCCTTAGAGAAACCCTAGGTGGCTTGCTTTTGGTCACACACTCTTGAGCTATCGGAAACTCGCACACTCTGCTATTAAAAATAACTGTGACTATCTTTTTAAAATATAAAGGTGATTCTAGTGACATATCCTTTGGCTAAGATGGCTAGGACCAACATGTGGAGAATCGAAATGAGCTCTCTCGTGGTTCTTATGGATTTAGGGAGGTTTTGTAAAGCACGCAATCCATATTCGGTAATTTCAAATTGTAATATATCCAACTTTGGCCTTCTAACCCTATTTTCCCTAAAAATGCCAAAATGCCTGCGGAATTCTCAATTTCCCAAAATTGCCCGAACACCCAAATGTTCACCAAAAATCATGTTGAACCATTAGTGTTAATTACCCAATTCACCATAAATTTCCCAAAATTAACCAAAATCCCTAAAATTACCAAAATGCATTTAATACATAAAAAATTATCTAAATCGTCAATGTTACTCATAACTTCACCAAAACGATCTAATAATTTCAATTTCTCTAATTGCATCCAAAATTCCCTAAAGCCACCAAAATTAGCCAAATTACCAAATTACCCCCAAAATTTCAAAATTTCCAAATCACCCTCAATTTTCATCAAAATCAATTCAAATTTACTCAATTTCATATGTAAACCCTATTTCATCAAATCTAAACACAATTCCACCAAATTTGAGCCTGATTACATAAAATTCGAACCTAAAATCAAATTAAGGCTTGACATCCCAAATTAACCCTAAGTCTAATTTCCACAGAATTTAAGCTCACTTGCCAAACTCATTTTCACAAAATTGAAACTCTAAATCCATCCTCATAATTTTAGAAATCCATTGAGCACCTAATTGAACTCCCGAAAACCAAGCCTAATTTCTTCCCGAAGAAAGCTCATTTCAATAAACCTAATGTTACGAATCCAAACCATAATCCAATTCTACCCTAAACCCTTATTTTTAATTAAACCCTAATCACCTCAGTCTCCATCCCATGCCTAGGCACGACCACATCGAAGCTAATAATTTTTTACGTTTTTATTATAATTGTCGGCTGATAAGAAGTAGAAAAATCGAGGGGAACTAAAATGTATATGCCAAAAACACCAACATGAATCTCGAAAGAAGGTATGACTAGGACAAAAGGGCCTCCATTCGAGGTAAGCAATCAACCAATGATCCAAGGCTGCGCATGAAGTCGTGTCTCTAAACTTGGGATAGGTTTAAGCTTTGAAGATGGTTCCTCGCTCGATAGCGGCAAGTCTCTCCAAAGTGGCCAGGTGAATCATCCCGACGAGTGAGTCTTTGTGAGATACCTCATGTGGGCTACAACAAGATGTTTGCTTAAGACCTTGCAAGATTAGGAGATACGATCGAGGAAAAGAATCGACGAAGAAGATGTGACACGAGGCTTGTAAGACTCGGCGAACGAGAAAATGAGCCATGACTCACGATGAAAATCCCCAGTCGATCACATTCGGCCCGACGACCCCGCATCAGGGACCCGATGACCGCCTCACAAACCTACCTCGTTGGTCGGCAGGTGCTAAAGATCTTGTTGACCAAATTTTGTTACGAGGTCCGATCTTTCTTCAGAAAACTTTGAGATCTAGCCGCCAGACTTTTAGGTGACTTTATTAGAGGAGCGCGTGACCTTCCCAATGAAATTCTAATTGCTTCCTTGCTTCACTTGGAGTTTCGTATTTGCTTAAATTCTAACCCCTAGCACTTAGGAGGATGAGACTAAGTATAACGAACCCCGAGAGGGTTCACATGGGTTTGTCGAGCCTTCTGGTGAAGCCACAGGTGGTTTAGTCTAGGGCTAGGACACCTCCACTCAAATACACACATAAACTTCACATTCACACTACACTTTCTCACACACCACAAATCCGAGATCACTTGCACTTGATTTGGTCTCTTGACTCCTTTATAAAGCTGCGCTATAGGTGGACCCCGAGCCCTTAGCCTTTGGTTAAAGGGGTTAGGAACAACATATTGAACACTACAAGATGAGTCCTCATATGGCTCTTCTGACTTGGAAATGGCTTCATGACCCACTTGCCCACTTTAAACCAAACTTCCTCGAAATTACCAAGTGCCCCCAAAACCTTAATTTTGACCAAAAATATCAAAATTACCCAAATTCTCATATTTCCTACAAAAATCATTTCAAAATGTTCCCCACTACCCAAATTGACTAAGACACCCCAATTTTACCAAAATTCCCAAAATACCCCCAAGACTCCCAAAATTACCATAATGCCCTTGAAAATCTAAAAATTTACAAAAATTTCAAAATCGATCAATCGTCGATTCGGCCAAAGTTTACTTTATTTTACCCAAAAGCTCTAAATTGCCCTTAAAGACCCAATTTCCCCAAATTGCCCCAAATTTCAACCAAATTGACTTCAATTCTACCCAATTTCAATTCCAAACCCAAATTCATCATGCCGCAATCATATTTGAAACTAAATGTAAGCTCAATTCTACCTAATTTCAAAACAAATTTCAACTCAGAACAATGTCCCCAAATTTTGACCCAAATTGGCCATATCTTCAAATCTCTCAAATTAAACTCCATAGCCCCTCAAGTTTCAATCTAATTGAAGTCCAAACTCCTCATGACAATATCCTAAACCAAATACAACCTTTAATTGAGCCAAATTTTAATTGATTCAACACAAGCTTCAGCTCGAATTAATTCTCTATTTTAAAAGTTCAAGCCTTACTTCATTCTAAATTCCCCAAAATTCATTATAAATCCCACATGACAAGTTTTCCCTCACCAATAATTTAATTAAATCAAAATATACCCCATGAATTTCATCTTTTGATCATTTCCAAATGACACCATTGGCAAAACCACCAAAAATACCCAAAATCCAAGATCCCTTTTCATGCAAGTTGACCAAGCTAAAGTGAGACATGAAGCTTTGTTCCAAGCTAAGGACATGCCATATGAGCCTTTGCCATGTCACCATGCCATTAGTGGCAAAAGGAGGAGCCACTATGTCCCCTTAAAAAGTTTTAATTATTCTAATGACACTTTAATCCATGCTTAGCCAAATCCAATGGATGGGAACTTCTCCACACCATTTCAACTGGTCCACCTGACCTTGGTTAGCCATGGGGAGTCACCCAAGCCCATTCCAATGGGGCTAAACCCATGGTTTCAACCTAGCCTAAAGATCACCCCATTTCAATCTATCACATTTACACATGACCAACCCCAATTGAGTTCACCAAAACTAAGCCACGACCTCCACGAAATTTGGAAGGTGTGTCCTCTCCACTGACGGCCGGTCACCTTAGTGACCAGAAAGCCTTGAGCACGAGAAGTTCCTCCATGGTCAACCTCCAAATTGAACCCACATGATGTGTCCCGACCCAATTACCTTTGGAGCACTTCTTCTCTCTACTGTGCGGCCAAGCACACTCATGGTCAGCCATGGCCGCCACCCCCTCCCCCTTGTTAAACTCGCCCTACATGACCAAAGAAGGGAGATGTTCAAATTCCTTGGGGAGACTCTGTTAAATTGTTCAGAGCTTCTTTAAGACCTCACGAGCCCAACCAGGCTATTTTCTAGCCACTCTCTCCCATAGTCTAGAGCCAATTTTTCCACTAAAAAATCACCCCAGCAGACACTTCACCACAGTCCACCAAACTTCAAATTAATTTGCTCCTCTCCATCCCCAGACCAAGAGAAGAAGATCCCCAGCAAAGCCTATCCTGTGAGAGAGCCCTTAGCCTGAAATTAATCGGCCCCCCAAATTGGGGTGGGGATCGAGTTCATGCACGGACCTAAGGAGAGCTCAAATTGCGCTTCTTGGAGCTTCGCAAGGTCATAAGCAGTGTAGAACCATTCGATTGAGGCTGCTCCTCTTAGATAAAGTTAATAGCTCTCACCTCCTACGAAACTTTATTTTGATTCCCCATGCATTTTATACGTATTTCATACCGTATAAAGCGCTGTATAGATAGGTTTGTCTCACTTAGATGAAGCTCTAGGAACAAACCACTGGGTTAGTTTGGTACAGCTCGAGATCTTAGCGTTAGAAGGTGGACGACTCATGGAGTCTGGGCATTTGGGCGATGACCCGGAAACGTCCAATCGCGTATGTATCGGACGGACGACCCAGATCGTGCGAGGATGGAGAGATGGGAGCGAGGAGCTTAGTCAGCGCTAAGTCCGATGGCAGCGTCCAATAGCGCAACGCCTCGTGTTCTTTCGACGTGTATGAGGTTGACGCGAATAAGTAAAAAATTAGGGATTTACCTTAGAAAATTCATAACTTGGTGTACAAAAATCCTAAACATAAAAGAAAAATATCCTCTTGCTCAATGAACAGATGAGAATAATTTGGAAATAGTTTCATGTTTGTTTGATTTTTAATTAATTAAATATTATGTTATGCATTTACATTCTACTTTTGTATAGACATTTCGCGATGGCTTAATCTTTAAGAATTTTGTTCTCCTTGACTTAAGGGATCTTTCATGATTTTTCCAAGGTTAGAGGAAATCTCTATGCATAGATCCCTAATTTTCAAGTTAATCATCCCAGTTTTAGTATAGTAATTATAATAGTTAGTATATTAATGAGAAAAATACAAAACTTGTTTGGTAGGTTCAACTGTGTTCAGATGAAACCTTGAAAAAAATATAAACTTGGTTGACTCATTAAGAATAACCACAATTGTCATCGAAACCCATAAAAAAAAATTAAATTGAACTAAAAATAAATGTAAATGACATAAAAATTATTTACCTTTGTAATTTAAGGTTCAAGGAACTCCCCATAAAAATTTGAAGTCAATTGGAATTGATTTAGTCTTTAATTGGATTTTAAGTGAAATGACATTTTGACATTAAAATAATTATAATAATTAAAATACTACTAAAAAAATAACCAAATTAATTTTAGGAGTTCTCGTCGGAAGGAACCTAAAAAATAAAATTGGAATTAAAATGAATATTTCATTTTTAAGCTATTTTTAAATATTTAAATAATTAAAAATTCATTAAAAATCATAAAAATTACAAAATTGTAAACATCAAAATGTCACATTTTTCTTCCTAATCACTTCAAAGTAATTAAAATAATTTTTCTAATTTTCTAAGTAAAGATATTAATTTTGAAGACTTAAAATAATTTTTTAAAAGGTTAAATGAATTTCCACTAATATTTCACTGAAATAATTACAATAATTAAAATATAAATCACAAAAATATGAAATTTATTTCTCTGGGTTTCCTGAAGTCGAGGAAAGACTTATAGAAAATATAAAACTTAATTTTCAAGTCAAAATATATTTTATGTTAATTAATAATCAAATTTGAATAATAATTATAATAATTAAATAAAACTTAAAAAAAACATGAAAATTGGACTGAGCGGTTCTCGACTTACGTGAACCTCGGAATAATTTTCTAATATGTGAGAATCTTTGTTTTGATTAAGTTATTAAATTTACTTTGAAAATCATATTTTTCATTAAAATAATTATATAAACTAAATTAAAATCAGAAAAAAACATTTCTCCTGCGATGTTTAATTGACCCATGAGTGGGGTAGGATGGAAATTTGAAGTTATTTGACTTTAATTTAATGAATTATGAAGTGATAAGGTCTTAAAAGGCAAAATGGTAATTAAAAGAATTTAAGCTTAATTAATATTGAAGCTAATCAAGGTGTGGACAATTAATGATCATAATTTGATATTTTAAATGATTAAAACACAAAGGATAAGTGGTAGAAACCAATCTCATCTTTGTCACAAAAGTGATAAATTTATAATTTCTTTAGCTATGTTAATTAGGAAGACAATCAAAATTACATGATCCCAATGTTAGGGGTTTGACTTTGGAAGTTAATAATTCATCAATCTAATACCTCTAGTTTTTGTTTAAATGATAATTCAATATTTTGATAAAGATTAAAATCACATAACTTAACATTTCTTAAAAGTTTCAAATTTACCCATAGGTCTTGAGGGTTTGGTAGTGAACTAAGCTTAATTCAAATTGTTTAATGAGATTTAGAAAAGTTAATATAATTGATCACAGACATTCTTGGAACACTACTAGCCCAACTCTAAGTTTAAATTGGCTAAGTTCTTTAATTAGATCAAATTGTCCCCTAAGGGCTCCACTCACATGATTCGCCCAGATGAAATATCAAGTGATGATTACACCACTTAAAAAGAGGACAATTAAAACATCAAAAGGAATTCCATGAGCATGAGGATATGAATTGGGGTGAATCACTTAGCATCATAATAAGTTTAAATGAACTCAAGACGATTCGAGGGATCGTGAAATGTCTAAGGTATTACCTGAGGCCTTTTCATAATCCTTTGGATGCCTTGGAAGACACTTGAGCTTATTATGGTTTGCTTAATGAAATCCTCCTCATAAATGAACAAGACAGAGAACCACGAGTTAGAGCTTAGGATTTTGTAGGTGCACTTTATCCATGTTTTTCTTGTTTTCTAGCATGTAATTTGATTTCCTACAAATTATACATACATATGTGCTTCAAATGGTAATCCTTCAGCTGGAATGCGAAGAGGGAATCATTACACTTTTACGGTATTATCGGTATTTTCTTTCAACATTTACTTTATTGTACTTCCTGCTTATAAATTTGCACATGATAAACAACAAGGTCCTGCTTTGCATGTCAAAATTAAAACCTTTAGAATAGTCACAAAACCAAGACAAAAATTAAAATTAAAACAAAACAAAGATAAAATTCACCGACACAATACTCAAAATATAAGAAAACTCAAAATTTAATCACAAACAAAATAAAATCACAATTGCAACAAAATTAAAACGTCTCTATCAGATGATCAGGAATCTCTTGGAGGAAGACCTACAGCTGCTAACAAGATTTCCCACAGTCTGAATGAATGTACCGAATTCATTTAGTTGAATTTGGTAAACTTATATGGATTAAGTGAATCCGAAGAAAATAGTGGTGCCAGAATGAGGAAACCGTGGAATCCTAACCCATGTCGCTATAATCAAGCTTAAATATTCTCTTAATAAGATACTAAGACACCTCAATTTAAACATTTTCAAAACACGAAATTTCTCTTTTATCTTCAATTGACACTTCTAAAATTAAACCTTCTACGATAAGGAGATTGGAGCAAGTATTGTGAGCAGCATGACCATCTTCAACAGTAAATTTCCTTAGAAATTAACAACAAGCCATAGAACTCCAAGGTATTTTGCCTAGTACGGAAATATAAACCCTCACTTTATCTTTTAGCATTTTACTTTCTTATGATATAAGCCACAAGCTAGTCTTTGGACTCAGGGGTTGTTATACGATATGACATAAATCCTCTAAATCTTCCGAGACTATTCACATGATCGGTATCAAGTGAATGTAAGGCCTAATTAAACTAAAATTGGCGGGATGAAACATCAAATAAATGACTCAATTGAAGAAATTTTAAAAATAGGATAGTTGGGAGGTTGCCAAGATTCTTCTTGGATACGCAACTACTGGCTTTCGTTCCTTTGAATTCCTACAATATTGTTCCGAAACTTGAGCCACTCACCTATTGGATTTCCTACTACCACACACTATTTTGGAAAATCCAACATTTTGGGATTAACCCCTGAAAGTACTTATATTATGATATTTTAATTTGATTGCGCAAAAACTTAACCCCGCTATATTATATGTATAGAATTGTAATTGTTTATGTTGTGGATGCTACGCAAGTATACGTATCGTATCAAGTAATACAGGGCTCTAGTGGAGTCCTCGTTATCGATCCCATTAGTGAAAGAGAAAATTAAATAACAACTAATTTTAAAATAATAATAATAATAATATAGGAAAATTTGGAATTCGAATTTAAGCGCAATAAAGTAAACTAAGTATTTTAATTAGATAAATTAACTAAGCGGAAAATTAATATGAATTGAAAGTGCAGGAAATAAAACTAATTGCTAAATAAGTCTTAACTATTCGGAAAAAGTATCTTTCCCTCGTTTAGAAATTTAAATGATTGATGAATTTAAATAGATAATGTTAAGGTATTGTGACAAATAGTAGCATTCCTATTATTTACCCTTTGGTCCAGTGTAAAGAATATCGACTAATCCTATGTTTGATTACCGAATCCGCGGCTAAGCCGGGAGGATACCGACCGCCACTTCGCAGCTCCCACGTTCCCCTCGCCCGAGGGCTAACATCTACACTTCAGCACAATAGGACCGAATTGAATATTTTAATCTTGTCACTAAAATGCTCGGTTCTACGCCCGATGATATTATTTCCAAATTTGTTGCACCCTCCTTCAAGGCTTTTGAATTCTAGAATATCGGATGTAATTTTACACTATAGTTGATAATCAGCATATTTTAACAAATTAAATGGCCAGTTTGAAAAGTAAATTAAGTTTTAAGTAAAAATTATCACAATTTATTAATATATAAAAGTACTTCTATTTTTAGTTCATCAAATCACTTAATTTCATAACGAGGAGAAAGATTAAATAAACTACTCGAGAATGCATGGAAACTAAACTAAACATGGATTTCTTTTAAAGTTAAAAACAATAAATACAAATACTTATCTTAATTTATCTCAGCGGACTCTTTTACGATTCCTTTGACTCTTCCTTCCGGTCTGACATGACCCATAAAAACTCACTAACTCACTGAAAATACTCACTTATAACACTCAAAAGACTCTTGTAAGACACAAAGGCCTTTTTACTTCAGACACAATAACACACTTAGAACACACTAAAGACTTAATTTCGGCTTCTATATATAGAGGTAGACGAAAGGACCAAGAGGTGTGTAAGCATCCTTCAAAAAGTGTCCGGGGTTCAATGTGTCTGCACCATTTAAACTATCTCGCCGTCGGCGACGAACACCTCGCTGTCGGCGAGGCTTCACAGATGCGGGCCGCTCTAGCTCGTTGTCGAGCTCGGGCTCGGCTTGTCGGTCGAGACGATTATAAATTCTTCGAGAATTTTTCTTCTCGTAACCTCGTTGTCGGCGGAGCTCGATCTCGCTAGTCGGCGACTAAGTGCATGATTTTGCTCTAAATTCGCTCCTTTTTATGATTTTTGCTTTTATCACCTAAATTTTCATTCTGCCAATAAAATAAAGAAAATACCCTTCTTTAAAGTGCAATTTCATCAAAAATAGGTATGAATTTCTTAATAAATTTTCGGATCAAAATCCCCTAAACTTACTTATTACTTGTCCTCAAGTAATTTTAGTACTAGATAAAAATAATGAGTTTTATAATAAGATTTTTCAATTTAAATAACTATGAATTAGATTAATTAATATCATAATAAAGTTAAATAAAAATAATTCATGTAATTTAATTAATCTTATATAAATAAATTATTTAGTCATCAGGTCTAAGATTTCTAGCTTACTATTCATTTCAAGAATGACTATATTTAAAAGAATAACTACTTAAGATATTCATATGATAAAAAAATTCAAGAAAATACTATTTGGTAAAATTCTAATCCATAAACATAAGTTTGGAAATATCTAAGTTTTTCCCTTTAGGTTAATTCAAATGAAGCCAATTTTTGATAAGACATCTCCTCAAGCTTCTCTTCATTTTTCTTTTTCTTTTTCTTTTTCTTTTTTCTCTTTCTCTCTCTTTTTTTTTAATGAGGATTATTGTATCTGGAGAGCCTGTTAATAATTTTGAACTTCATTTTCACCTTCCTAAATTTGAAACTTAGAAATATTTCTTAGCTTATATATACTTCATAGTTTTTACTTCATTGATTTTCAATCTTTTCTTTTTCACTTAAATACTTAAGAATTTTAATTTTAGAATATAGTTTTCCTTACTAAAAATAGTTTACTATATTCTTATTCCCTTTAACCAAATATTTTATTCTATTTAATTAATTAAAGCACTAGAAATATTTCATTTAACCTTTTATAATAATTAAATAAAATAATTCATATTAAATCAAATTGAAAAATTTGCTATAAAAATCATTTTTATAATAATTTGAAAATAGAAATTGAGAACAAGTTAATAACTAAATTTGTATTTTACTCCCCTCCAAACTTAAATTTTTATATCTAATCTAAATAATGAAAAAGGAGGAAAGTAAATAAATCATACCTTTCAAGTTTAGGTATTTCTTTTTTCTTTGAAATTTTTGCGTGCTTTTTCATTTTTTATCGAACCTCGTACTCGTTAGTATTCTCCATATATATATAACAATTTAAAGAAAATGCAGGGATAAAATCTAAGATAAGTATTAAACACAACAATTAAAATAATTCTACACTACACATATGAATTACTAACATATTAAAAACAATTGAACTAACATATTAACAATTTTAAAAACTTAAAACAATACAAAATAAAAACATATTAAAGAAAACTAACATCCTAATTAACATAAAAACAAATGCAATTAACTAACACAAAAACAAAAACTAACTACTATAACAATCTAAGCAAATTAATCTAACTAACATCCAATGTCTCAAAATAAAGTACTGAATATTACAAACATATAAAGTTTCCACAATAACTTACATCAAACAAATAAAATACATAAAGTCCTAATCTTCAGCATCAAAGTCCCAAACTATATCATCCCCTCCTTGATCTGTAGGCTGCTGAGAAGACTGAGCAGGGTGATACTGAGTATACCGGGGGCATTCTGGAAAGACATCTAAATCTCCACTCCTATAACGACGTTCAGCTTCATAGTATGCAATTTCGTATTCCGAATGTCGCTGGAGGTATTCACTATCATAATCATGTCTCCTCTCCAGATTATCAATCCTCTAATCAAAATGATCAAACCTTCTCCCCATGGTCTCTCCAAACTGCTCAAAACTCCTCCTATGCGAGTCAATTCATTCATCGGATCTTGTAAGGTAGGGGTGGTAGGCTCAGGAGGTCCATAGCTAGTAGAGGGTATATCTCTACTTGACTGAGTAAAATAACTTCTTACTCCTGCTCTCCACCCTTCATGGGACTCATACTTCTTAATGTTAGCAGTTGTGAGTGGTTTCATATATTCCAGCCATTCTTCATCATCTCTAACCTCAACTCCAGAGAGTTGGCAGAGTGCAAAAATCAATCCAGGGTGGTCCAATCCAGCTCCACTCTCATTTCGAGGAGTGGCCATGATATTTTGATAAATAACTCTCCCGATGTTGATGCTTCTGTTATTCTGAATGCAGAAATTCAGAATTGCTCTATCTCGTGTTACCTCACTGTGGTGATATGTGGGTAGCAGAGTAGAACAAATAAAGTAATGCCACGCTTTGGAGACTGCATTTAATTTAGAAAGAGGAAAATTCACTCTTTCCTGCTGCTTAATTTTCCAAATTCCGGTCTCATCAGTGAGAAAGTTAATGACTTCCTCCAGTGGTCCTTCCATCGTTCCAAAAGTTTCATACTCGCTAAAGTGCGAGTCATGAACTTCATAGAACGTGTTAATTCTTGCAGCATTGAAATCTACAAAAACCCCCGTACCTTTACTCGGTGCATCTTCAAGTGATGATCAAATTGGCATAAAATTCTTTCACCACTTCTACACTGCTCTATACTGAACATAACAGAAATTTTCCCAACCTCGTTCCTTCATAATCCGCTCTACTTCTCCTCCCGGATTTTTGAATACCCGATCCGCAATGCACTTTCTTCCTTGTATATTTTCAAAATATTTTGCCTGTGCTCGTGCATTGATGAATCGATTTTCGTCAAACTCTACTCGACGTTTTTGTCGTGGAGCCATACGATTGATCTGTGAAAATCATGAAAATTTTCACTAAACTTAATAATAATACTAAGAAGACTTCCTACAACATTTGTAAGCAATTTAAATCAAATTCCATGGATTTCCACCGAATATTTCTTCCACATTTTTAGTTTTCCCAAAATTTGCAATGTGATGAAAATATATGGTGAAAATCAAAAATTTTTGTATAGGAGTGAAGCACTTACCAAGAGAAGATGAAATCCGGTGTTTTTGAGTGATGAAATCGCTTCAAATCCAAGATCTCTCAAGCCCTAGGTCGGTTTTTGTGAAAATTGGAGGTTGAGGATGATGAATAGTGTTTTTGACCGGTCAAATATATGTTTTTTTTCCGACCTAGCTGTCAGCGAGATTTTTCTCGCCGTCGGCGAGAAATTCTTCGCTGTCAGAGAGATCGATCTCGTTGTCGGCGGGATTTTTCTCGCCGTCGGCGAGATTCCAAAAATTTTAAATTTTTGAAATTCATCACTCATTTTCGTCCTTGATTTGTTTTATATTATATTTCCGATCACATCATTTATTAATTTAATATAAAGATTAGCTACTTATACACAAAAAAATTAACACAACAGAACAAATTAACTTTAATATTGAAATCTATGGGATGTACAAACTAACATAATTTAAACTCTATAATCAAACTTCAAACTTCAATCCTTACTACTAATCAGCGTCGCAAACCAAACCACGACACACTAAATGCTGATACAAAACTATGACGCATATCTCAATTAAGTTTGAGATATTTAAATCATCACTCCACACATAATAAAAATCTAAATGAAATCAAATAACATAAACATAAACATACTATGAAAATCTTTACTACTACTCTTCAATGTCAGAATCTTCATCTTCTCTGATATTTCCGATATGACGATGATGCACAAATAAGTTATAGAAAGGCCTGAAGGGAAATTCCGAAGCAGATTCTTCAGTGATCCAACCCTTCGTCTCGCAAATGAAGAAAGCTAGCTTCCAAGTGTCCGGAATGATCGAAGTGTTCCTTCATCCTCCAATCAATGAGATCAAATAAATCGGATATATTGTCGATTAAATCTCTCACATTCGTAGTTCTTTCTCCATTCCGTTAAATTTCTTCATAAGTAACTCTGTTTTATCCGAAATAGAGCCTTGCTATAGGATGATTCTCGTGAAGCTCTATCGGAGATAAATGTAATGTCTTCATTATTGTCCAAAGTAGGGAACATATCTGTAGGATCAAGCGGCTTCCAAGGTAACAGAACCTTTTCCCAAGCTTCATAAGAAACCTGGTACTGACTGCATAATGCAAAAATAGTAGATGGGTGTCCTAGTCCGTGAACTGATCCATGCACAATTAAACCCAATGCAGACTTAACAATTATTGATCCCACATCAATAGGCAATCCATTTTGAATACAATAATTCAATATAGCGCATTCTTTCGAAACATTGTTTACCCTCATAGTAGGTAACAATTTAGATGAGATGAAAAAGTGCCAGTGCTTCGAGACAGGATTCAAAAGTGATGCAGAGAAACTAACATACCCGTCTTCACGCATTTCCCAATCTTCCATTTCATCAGTCAGATATTGAAATATCTCATTCATATTATACCGAGAAGGCACAAAATTTGAATAGTGACATACCGGGGTGTTTTCTTTAGAGAATAACTCATTTACTCTTGATGGAGTAAACGTCACCCATCTTCCTCGGACGTAGATATTCCCATTGTTGATCGCATGTAAGTTAAAGTAGAACTCTTTCACAACTCGGAATAACAACAACAGACGTAGTGTAACGAATACCTCCCAGCTGGCGGCCGCGCGATCATTTCTTCTATCTTCGTAAGTGGAATTCTCCGATCCTCGATCGACAAATCCTCGTTCCTTGATAACTCTTTTCTTTACCAAAACCTTGTTGAAGATCCGCCGCGCTTCCGCACTCGAAATTTCCTCCGGTTAAACACTCCATATTTAGAAGAATCTAAGAATTTGGAGGCCATTATGGTGAATGGAATGAATTCTAGTGAAGAAGGCAGACTTAGAATGGTTTATGAATGGTTTTTCACTAAGGATTTGGTGTTGAAACCGTCAAAATTGGCATTTAAAGTATATATAACTCATTTTTATAACTTCCTCGCTGTCGGCGAGAAGTTTCTCGCCGTCGGCGACTCAGTTATAAAAACTGTCTTTCAGGTTCTCGCTGTCGGCGGGCTCGTTTCTGCTGTTAGCGAGTTCGATAAATAAACTGAATTAAATTAGGCGCGAACCTCGCTGTCGGCGAGTATCGACCTCGCCGTCGGCGAGATTCCAAAATAATGTCTAATTTCACTCTAAATCGAATAATTTCTTTTCTCATCATAATGGTTCGAATATGTGACGATTCTTAATAAAAATTGAGTAGTAAAGTTTCAATAATATAAACTAACTATTAAGATACAATAAAAATAGATAACTAATATGGGTTGCCTCCCATAAAGCGCTTAGTTTAACGTTGTCACCCGACCTAATTTCAATTATTAATCGGGTCGACTAAGCATTAAAACCTCTTTATAGTTAGGTCTTATACCTTCGAAATATGGTTTTAATCTATGTCCATTAACTTTAAATTTATGTCCAGTTTTTGGATCTTCGATTTCTATAGTTCCGTATGAAAATATTTGAGTTATGGTGAAAGGTCCTAACCATCGAGACTTCAATTTTCCAGGAAATAATTTCATTCTAGTATTATATAACAAAACTTCCTGTCCTAGTTCAAAATTTCTCTGATTAATCTTCCGATCATGCCATAATTTCATCTTTTCTTTATAAATCCGATCATTATCATATGATTCATTTCTTAATTCTTCCAATTCATTTAATTGTAGCAATCTTTTCTCACCAGCTTCCTTCATATTATAATTAAATTCTTTAATCGCCCAATATACTTTATGTTCTAATTCAACTGGTAAGTGACATGTTTTTCCATATATAAGCCTCGTAAGGAGTCATTCCAATCGAAGTTTTATAAGCGAGTCCTATAAGCCCATAATGCGAATTGTCTAATCTAATAGACCAATCTAACCTATTTGGGTTTACGATTTTTCTAAAATACGTTTAATCTCACAATTGGATACTTCACTAATCCGCTAGTCCGTGGATGATAAGCGAGTGGATATCTTATGAGTAATATTGTATTTTTCTACTAGTTTGTGAATGTATTTATTTCTAAAATGAGTTCCTCCGTTAGTGATAATCACTCTCGGCATTCCAAATCTAGTAAAAATATTTTTCATCAGAAATTTTGAAACACTCTTAGCATCACACCTAGGTAAAGCTTGTGCCTCGATCCATTTGGAAACATAATCAACAACTACTAATATATATGAGTTTCCAAACGAAGGAATAAAAGGTCCCATAAAATCTAATCCCCAAACATCAAAAATTTCAACTTCTAATATAAAATTTAGAGGCATTTCGTTTCTTCTAGATATATTTCCTACTCTTTGACATTTATCGCAAGTTTTAATATATCCGTATACATCTCTAAATAGAGTAGGCCAAGAAAATCCGTATCGTAGAATCTTATAAGCAGCTTTATCGATCCCAAAATGTCCTCCAAAATTAGAATCATGACATTTTTGAATAATTAGTTCAGTTTCTTCATAAGGTACACATCTTCTAATAATTAAATCCTTACATTGCTTATATAAATATGGTTCATCCCAAAAATAGGTTTTCGTATCATGGATGAATTTTTTCTCGTTGTTGCAAAGTTAGCATAGGTGGTAAAATATTACTAACTATATAGTTTACTATATCAAGCATACCATGGTATTTTCCACTCATTGATATTATATAGTTGTTCATCGTGAAAACCGTCTATAATTTCATTTTCAATATCAGATAATTCATGATTTTCTAATCTTGATAAATGATCCGTAATTTGATTATCAGTTCCTTTCTTATTAACGATCTCAAAATCGAATTCTTGCATTAATAACATCCATCTAATTAATCTTGGTTTGGAATCTTTCTTTTGCATTAAATATTTGATAGCAGATTGATCAGTATGCACGATACATTTTGTTCCAATCAGATAAGGTCTAAATTTATTAAAACCATATACTACCACTAATAATTCTCTTTCAGAATCGTATAATTTATTTCAACATCGTTTAGAGTTTTACTAGCATAGTATATAAATTTAAAAATCTTTTCATATCTTTGCCCAAGAACCGCTCCTACAAGATAATCACTAGCATCACACATAAGCTCAAATGGTTTCTCCCGGCTAGGTGAAACTATTATAGGTGCCGTAATTAATTTTTCTTTTAAGAGTTCAAAAGCATTCGGGCATTCGATTGTAAATTCAAATTTCTTGTCCTTTTCGAGAAGTTGGCATGTAGGTTTAGTAATTTTTGAAAAATCTTTTATATAGCGTCCGTAGAATCCAAGCATGTCCAAGAAAACTTCTTACCCCTTTTACCGTAGTTAGAGGTGGTAATTTAGCTATAACTTGAATTTTTGCAAGGTCTACTTCCATGCCTTTTTCCAAAATTTTATGCCCTAATACAATGCCGCCAGCAACCATAAATTGACATTCCTCCCAATTTAGAACTAAATTTGTTTTCTCACATACTTCTAATACTTTTTCAAGATGAGTTAAGCATGTGTCAAATGATGTTCCAAATACAGAGAAATCATCCATAAATACTACTATTCCATTGTCAATTAACTTACTAAATATAGACATCATACATCTCCGGAATGTTCTTGGTGCATTACATAATCCAAAAGGCATTCTTCGAAAAGCGAGAGTTCCATAAGGACTAGTAAATGTAGTTTTCTCTTGATCCTCGGGAGCAATTTGTATTTGATGATAACCGGTGTATCCATCTAGAAAAAAAATACTTATGTCCGGCTAATCTATCTAACATCCGGTTCAGAAATGGTAAAGGAAAGTGATCTTTCCTGGTGGCGGTATTTAATTTCCTATAATCAATACATATACGTCAACCAAGTAACTTGTCTTATAGGAATAAGATCGTTATTTTCATTGACAAGTGACTGGTCACTCCTCCCTTCTTAGGAACACAGATGAATTGGGCTTACCTAAGCACTCGTCGTAAATAGGATATATAATACCATTATCTAACCATTTTAAAATTTCTTTCTTAACTACTTCTTTCATTATCGGGTTTAGTCTCCTTTGGGGATCTCGCTTTAGGTTTATGTTCATCATCTAAAATAATTTTATGCATACGGATTGAAGGACTAATTCCTTTAATATCTGCTAAAGTCCAACCAAAAGTTTTCTTATATTTTTTTAAAGTTTCTAAAAGTTTTTGTTCTTGAGATTCGTTTAATGCGATATGAAATAATAATCGGTAAAGTTGAAGAATTACCTAAATAAGCATATTTCAAATGATCGTGTAATATTTTTAGCTCAAGTTCGGGAGGTTTAATAATTGATGGAACTATATTCTTGTCGTTGTTTTCGGTGTTATCCAAAAATTCAAATTTTTCCTGAATATAATCTAATTCTTCATTATTATCTTCAATTAATTCAATATTTTCTTTTTCTAAATTATCTTCGTAATATTCCTTAAAATGTTCGCGTTGTAATTGTTCAAGTATTTCCATCCGAAAACATTCATCATCTTTTTCTAGCGCAGGATATTTCATTGATTTTGCAATATTAAAGGTAACTTTTTGGTCATTTATTCTGATAGTTAATTCTCCTTTCTGAACATCAATCATAGCTTTTCCAGTAGCTAAAAATGGTCTTCCTAAAATGATAGGAATTTGTTTATCTTCCTCCATATCTAAAATAATAAAATCTACTGGGAAGATAAATTTATCCACCTTTACTAACACATCTTCAATAACTCCCTTAGGATAGGTAACCGAACGATCAGCTAATTGAAGGGTTACTGAAGTAGGTGTAATATTTCCTAATCCTAATCTCTTAAAAATCGATAGAGGCATTAGATTGATGCTTGCTCCTAAGCCACACAAAGCTTTTCCATAAACTTTTTCTCCTATAGCGCAGGGTATAGTGAAACTACCAGGATCTTTCATTTTTTTAGGAAGCTTCTTCTGAATAATAGCACTACACTCTTCACTAAGTGTGACTGTTTCATTATCCGTGAATTTTCTTTTCTTATTTAGAATATCTTTCATAAATTTAACATAATTTGGCATCTGATCTAAAGCTTCGACAAAAGGTATATTGATTGTTAATTTCTTTAGTATTTCAAGGAATTTAGCAAATTGTTTATCTTTTTTATGTTGAGCTAGTCGTTGAGGAAATGGTGGTGAGGTTTTTCAACGTAAATTTTCATAGGTATTAAAGGATGTTCCAAGTTCGAATCTTGTTGAATTGTTTCCTTTTCAATTTCCACTTCCTCATTTTGGCTTTTAAGTTCTTTTTGAATTTGAGGTTCTAGTTCTTTTCCACTCCTTAGTTGTATTGCTTTAATTTGTTCTTTTCTTTGATCTTTAGGATTTATTTCCACATTACTAGGAAAAGTTCCAGGTATTCTATTATTTAGCGCAGTAGCAATATGTCCAAGTTGAGTTTCGATATTTTTTATAGATGTTCCTTGAATTTGTAATTGATTTCCTTGAATTTGTAATTGATTTCCTTGATTTTGTAGTTGATGACCCATATTCAAAATTAATTCATCCATAGATAATTTCTTATCTTTGAATCGAGGGTTATTGTTATTAAATCCAGGTGGGTAATTAGGTTTATAGTTTGGATTTGCTTGATTAGGTTGATTCATCCATTGTTGACTAGATGTGTTATTCCAATTAAAATTTGGATGAGTTTTCCAGCCAGGATTATAATAGTTTGAATAAAGGTTATTAGTTCTATTATTAATAGCATTTAAAGTTTCATAATTAGATTAAGATTCTATGATTTGTCCAGATGAGTTTTCTTCTAAAGTAGGAGAGTAGTTCATTCCAAAATGATCTAATTTCTTAGATATAGCAACAATTTGAGAATCTAACATAGATATTGCATCGTTTTCAAGAATGCTGGCTATTTTTTTTGATTTACTCTATCTGCAGTGCCATTGGAAATTATTTGTTGCCATTTCTTCGATTAGTGCATAAGCTTCATCAAATGGTTTAGACATTAATGAACCTCCAAGCAAGAGCATCGATGATTGATCTTAAAGATCCCACTAATCCGTTATAAAAGGTTTGAATAATCGACTAACTGGTAAGCACATGATGTGGGCATTTCCTAAGAAGTTCCTTAAATCTCTCCCAAGATTCATATATTGATTCTCCATCTATCCGACAAAAAGAAGTTATATCATTTCTAAACTTAGCAGTTTTAGATGGTGGAAAATATTTGGATAGAAATTTTTGTGATAATTCTCCCCAAGTTTTAATAGATCCAGGTGCTAACGAATTCAACCACATTTTAGCCTTATCCCTTAATGAAAAAGGAAAAAGTCTAAGTCTTAAAGTATCGTAAGATACTCCTTGATATTTAAAAGTAGCACAAAGTTCTAGAAAACTAGCAAGAAGTAAGTTAGGATCTTCAGCAGGTGAACCACTAAATTGATTATTTTGTACCATTTGGATAATTGCAAGTTTAAGTTCAAATGAATTAGCAGCTACATCAGGGTTTTGAATAGTTAAATGAATTTCATCTGATGTAGGGTTGGAATAATCTCTTAATGGTCTTTGTTGGTTCATATTTAGAATTTCAGGAATATTCGCCATTTGTGTTAAATTTATTATTTGTTTCTTTTGTTTTCTAATTCTTTTAATTGTATGCTCTAATTCAGAATCGTAAGGTATTAAATTTTCGTGTCCAAATTTGTGCATACAATTTTTAGAATAGATATTAATTTATGATTATTTTAAAATAGTCCGTTACTCTAGTAAATTTTTCTTACTTTCCCCGGCAACAGCGCCAAAAACTTGGACCATAATTTTATATTATGATATTTCTAATTTAATTGCAACGACGCCAAAAACTTAACCCCGCTATATTATATGTATAGAATTGTAATTGTTTATGTTGTGGATGCTACGCAAGTATACATATCGTATCAAGTAATACGGGGCTCTAGTGGAGTCCTCGGTTATCGATCCCACGAGGAAAGAGAAAATTAAATAACAGCTAATTTTAAAATAATAATAATAATAATAATAATAATATATGAAAATTTGGAATTCTGAATTTAAGCGCAATAAAGTAAACTAAGTATTTTAATTAGATAAATTAACTAAGCAGAAAATTAATATGAATTGAAAGTGCAGGAAATAAAACTAATTGCTAAATAAGTCTTAACTATTCAGAAAAAGTATCTTTCCACTTGTTTAGAAATTTAAATGATTGATGAATTTAAATAGATAATGTTAAGGTATTGTGACAAATAGGAGCATTCCTATTATTTACCCTTTGGTCCAGGTGTAAAGAATATTGACTAATCCTATGTTTGATTACTGAATCTGCGGCTAGGCTGGGAAGATATCGACTGCCACTTCAGAGCTCCCACGTTCCCCTCGCCTGAGGGCTAACATCTATACTTCAGCTCTCAACAATAGGACCGAATCGAATATTTTAGTCCGTCACACTAAAATGCTCAATTCTACGCCCAATGATATTATTTCCCTATTTATTTGCACCCTCCTTCCAAGGCTTTTGAATCCCCGAATATCGGATGTAATTTTTACTATAGTTGATAATCAACATATTTTAACAAATCAAATGGCCGATTGAAAAGTAAATTAAGGTTTAAGTAAAAATTATCACAATTTATTAATATATAAAAGTACTTCTATTTTTAGTTCATCAAATCACTTAATTTCATAACAGAGAGAAAGACTAAATAAACTACTCAGAATGCATGGAAACTAAACTAAGCATGGATTTCATTTAAAGTTAAAAACAATAAATACAAATACTTATCTTAATTTATATCCAAGAAGACTCTTCGCAGTTCCTTTGACTCTTCCTTACAGTACAGCACGACTCACTAAAAACTCACTAACTCACTAAATACTCACTTATAACACTCAAAGACTCTCTAAGACACAAAAGACTGCACACACACTGGACACAATAACACACTTAGAACACACTAAAGACTTAATTTCGGCTTCTATATATAGAGGTGAGCAAAGGACCAAGAGGTGTGTAAGCATCCCTTCAAAAAGTGTCCAGGTTTAATGTATCCGCACCATTTGAACTATCTCGCCGTCGGCGACGAACTACCTCACTGTTGGCGAGGCTTCTAGAAGATCTTCAAACCGCTCTAGCTCGCTGTCAGCGGGCTCGGGCTCGCTGTCAGCAAGACAATTATAAATTCTTCAGAATTTTCTTCTCGTAACCTCGCCGTCGGCGGGCTCGATCTCGCCGTCGGCGACTCGGCACAAATTGCATGATTTTGCTCCAAATTTGCTCCTTTTTATGATTTTTGCTTTTATCACCTAAATTTTTCATTCCTACAATAAAATAAAGAAAATACCCTTCTTTAAAGTGCAATTTCATCAAAAATAGGTATGAATTTCTTAATAAATTTTTCAGTGATCACACTGAAATCCAGAAAGTTTGGCTAATTTTTTTAAATAGAGCGCCGCCAGCGCCCTAACCTAGAAAAAGGCCAAAAACCCTCGTTTTCGCGATTTTTACTCTGGGACCTGCAAATTCTTCCATTTCCTTCATCTTCCTCCTCCATTTTCACAATTTTGAAGATCTAGGGCTTGCTAGATCTCAGATTTAAGGAGATTTCAAGGCTTTTCGACACTGAATCCACACTTTTCTTTGTAAGAGCTTCACTTTAAGTTAATTTTTTTTATTTTCACCATGGAAATCTCTCACATTGCATAGGTTGGAATTTTTAGTTTTAAAGAGATTTTGAGATTTCCATGATGAAATTTGCTCTTGCTTGTTTATAATAGTATTTGGAGTTTGTTACATCGTGAATTTGGGATTTATTGGAATTTTCTTGCAAATTTTAGAAATTCACATGGCTTCAAGGTTAAGTAAAGGGAAGAGGAAATTGGATTTTGATGAGGAAAATTTTGTTAACATCAAAGTCCAATTTTGCTTTAACTCTTACCTTTACAAAAAGAAGTGTATCCAGGATCGAGCTTTTGATAGTCCTAGAGTATTTGTAGAACAGTTAATTACAGAGCAGAACTGGGAGAGATTTTGTTATTTCACTGTGAATGCTGTTATGGGAGTTGTTAGAGAGTTCTATTCGAATGTACCCTGGACTGAGACAGAGTATGTGCTTGTTAGAGGAAAAATGATTGAGTTTACTCCTCAACGTATCAATGCTTTCTATCAGACTCGGGAACCATTCATGTGTGAATACAAAAACTTTAACACTCGAGGAGAGAATATGAGAGAAGTGATTGCTTTTATGACAGATGGGTGAGGAGAATGGAAAGTAAGTCAAAATAGTTGATTAACTTCCCCGCCTCCACACTGAATGTTTCTTCAAAAGTTTGACATTATTTCATTTCTGCAAGACTATTACCATCTTATCACCTTAGTAAAGTTACAAGGGATAGAGCGATTCTGAACTATTGTATACAGAAGATGAAAAAGATTGATATTGGGGCTATTATCTACAAGAATATTCAGAATAATGCTAGAGGCGAGACCACTGGTGGTTTAGGACAACCTGCTTTAGTTCATGCCCTTTGTGTTCAGTTTGGAGTGAAGTTTAATAGCTCTAAAGAAGTGGCTATACCATTGAGACCGATTACAAAAAATGTTATCCTTACTTATGAGTCTCATGTGGGAGCCAGAGTTGAGCATAGGAGTACTGATATTTCTACTAATAGTTATGATGTTCCATCTACTTCTAAGCCACCTACCTTATTTGATATTATGGAGCAGCTGAGATTACAGAGTGCTAGTGTGGATAGACTCCATCGTCGGATGGACGTATTTGAGGCAAGGAGTGATGTGAATGAAGATTATCTGCAAAGGAGAGTTGAGTTCGATATTGCTTATTATGATGCTCAGGTCAGATTTATGAGGGGGGAGTCTGATGTGATATTTCCTACTTGCCCCAGCTATACACCATATAGACCTGACCCTATAGACGACCCTGCTATTGATCCTGGTGATGGAGACTGGTAGATTTTTTGTTTTTATTTATGTTGATCTTGGTGTGTTGTAATGTTGTGATGTAGTATTTATTTTCATATGTTGTGTAAATTTGTTACTGTTATGTTGTACTGAAACATTGAAATTGTTAGCTGGACTGTGTAGTACTGTGATAGTATGTTTCATGTTGTAGTGTTTTGTTGGATGTTTAGGTGTTTAAAGTTAATTTCTCTTTACCCATGCAAATATTTAAATTTTTTACATCACTGCTACTAATTGTTTCATGCATGCTAGTTGTAAATATTGATTAATACCAGATAGCTGTTGAAGATTTCAAGATCCCAGTGCAGAAATATTAGTTTTCTTTTACTCTCAACTATTTCAAATTCACTGAAAAATTTAAGTTTGGGGTAAGGTAAAGAAATACTAACTTTTATTTATTCTCAATTATTATATTTTCAAAAATTATTAGCATAACTTATGGCAGTTGAACCTCATTATAAGATAACTAAAACTTCTTATTTTAGTTGAATATTATGGAAGGATAGGAGGAAAAATTTTAATGATAAAGGTTGATTTTATAGAAATAAGATATTTGGTATGAAAGAATTTGATTATAGTCAACTAATTAAAGTAAAGAAAGCTGTGTTTTTAAAATGTTAAGGGACTTAAAGTATTATGTGTTAAGAAGAGATTGTGACTTTATAATGAATAATAAAGCTTGTACTTAACTATAAAATAAGGAGATGTTTCAGGTTTGAACTTTAGAAAGACGAGAGTGAAGTTCAAAATCATTAAAGGCTATCTAGATATAGTAATCCTCATTAAAAGGAAGAAAAGAAAATAAAAAGAAGGATTGAAAAACAATACCTAAAAGAGAAAAAAAATAAAGAAAAAATTTTAATTTTCCTCCTTCCAACTTCTGTAACTCTACAGTTAACTGATCGATCTATTACACATCCTAAAGGAGTTGTAGAAGATGATCTATTTAAGATTGACAATTTTATCTTTCCTGTAGACTTTATCATTTTAAATATAGAAGAAGACAAGGAAATACCTATCATTTAGGAAGACCATTCCTAGCTACAGGAAGAGCCATGATAGATGTTCAAAAATGAGTTGACTATGAGAGCAAATGATTAAGAAGTGACCTTTAACATCTCAAAGTCAATGAAATATCCTTCAATAGAAAAAGATGATGAATGTTTTATAATGGATACATGCGATTATTTGGGAAAAGAATAATTCAAAAAAAAATTTGAAGAACATGAAGATATGGACAATGATAATGATGATGAAATTGACAACAAAGAAGCTGATTATATTCAGGAACAATTTGAAACGATCGATTCAATAGCACCAGAGAACGAAATCTTAATTCCATATATTATAAAACCACCTGAACATGAATTGAAGACTCTTCCAAATCATTTGAAATATGCATTTTGAGGAGAGTTATCAACATTACCAGTAATTGTATCCTCAGACTTAAATGAAATTCAAGAACAAAAATTAATTGATACATTAAAAAAGTACAAAAGAGCTTTTGGTTGGACTCTGGCAGATATAAAAGGAATTATCCCTTCAATTTGTATGCACAAAATTTTATTGAACGATGAACATAAACCAAGAATTGATCCACAAAGGAGATTGAACCCTATTATGAAAGAAGTTGTTAAAAAAGAGATTTTAAAATGGTTAGATCCTGGAATTATATATCCTATTTCGGACAATGCCTGGGTAAGCCCAATTCATTTTGTTCGTAAGAAAGGAGGAGTGACTATTGAAGCAAAAGAGAATAATGAATTAAGACTTATTAGGCAAGTTACTGGGTGGCGTATTTATATTGATTATAAAAAATTAAATTCTGCCACCTAAAAAGATCACTTCCCTTTATCATTTCTAGACCAAATGTTGGATACGCTTGCTGGACACAAGTACTTTTCTGGATGGATATACCGGTTAACATCAAATTCCTATTGCTCCTGAGGATCAAGAGAAAACTACATTTACTAGTCCTTATGGAACTTTTTCTTTTCGAAGAATTCCTTTCGGATTATGTAATGCACCTGCAACATTCCAGAGATGTATGATGTCTATATTTTGTAAGTTAATTGATGATGGAATAGAAGTATTCATGGATGATTTCTCTATATTTTGAACATCATTTGATGCATGCTTAAATCATCTTGAAAAAGTTCTGGAGTTATGCGAAAGAACTAATTTAGTTCTAATTTGGGAGAAATGTCAATTTATGGTTGCAGGAGGAATTGATTAGGGCATAAAATTTCAAAAAATGGCATGGAAGTACACCCTGCAAAAATTCAAGTTATAGCTAAACTACCACCTCCTACTTCAGTGAGAGGGGTAAGAAGTTTTCTTGGACATGCTGGTTTTTACAGGCGTTATATTAAAGATTTTTCAAAAATTACCAAACCTCTATGTCAACTTTTAGAAAATGACAAGAAATTTAAATTTACTGAAGACTACTTGAATGTATTTGAGTTATTAAAGAAAAAACTAATCACAACACTTATAATAGTTTCACCTGACCGGGAGAAACCATTCGAATTAATGTGTGATGCTAGTGATTATGCTATTGGAACTGTTCTTGGACAAAGATATGATAAGATTTTTAAAGTTATATACTACGCTAGTAGAACTCTTAATGATGTTTAAATTAACTATACGGTTACTGAAAAAGAGTTATTGGCTATTGTGTATGCTTTTGACAAATTCAGATCTTATTTAATTGAGACTAAATGTAGTGTGTATACTAATTACTCTGCTATTAAATATCTGTTACAAAAGAAGGATACTAAACCAAGATTAATCAGATGGATACTTTTGATGCAAGAATTCGATTTTGTGATAATTGATAGAAAGGGAACTGATAATCAAATTGCTGATCATTTGTCGAGATTAGAATATCATGAATTATCTGACACCAACAATGAAATTACAGACAGTTTCCCTGATGAACAACTTTATAATATTAATGAGTGGAAAATACCTTGGTATGCTGATATAGTTAACTATATTGTTAGTGATATTTTGCCACCTATGCTAACACTGCATTAACAAAAAAAATCATTCATGATGCAAAATTATATTTTTTGGATGAATCATATTTATATAAGCAATGTAAGGATCTTATTATTAGGAGATATGTGCCTTATGAAGAAACTTAACTGATTATTCAAAAATGTCATGATTTTGAATTTGGAGGACATTTTGAGACTGAAAAAATTGTGCATAAAATTTTGCAAGCTGGATTTTATTAGCCTACTCTCTTTAGAGATGATTACAGATATATCAAAACATGTGATAGATGCCAACGAGTAGGTGTCGGCATATTTTTAGGTTATGTGTATTATTTTAAAAAGGGGGTCGCCTAACAGAAATTGTCGGTGAATTTTAAATTTTAAATTTAATTTAAATATATATATAATTTGGAAAGTAGCATTTGATTTTGAAAATAATTTTAAGTTTGAAAATTTTAAGATATGAAATCAAACTGATCTCACATCCCGAATAGTTTACATAAACGAGCACCGCACCACAAACCGTGTATCTATCCGAAGAATAGACATACTTGCTCGATGATAGGGCTCGATTAAATAAACTAAAAGATTTGTGACATCCGTTTGGTCCGCGAACCAATTTTATAAGCCGACAAGTTCCCCCGCTTAATATGAAAGCATTAAACGGGGTTTATATTACTCGGGTTCTTAAAATTCTCTATAAGGGCAAGCCCTATAGTTAATTACATCTTAAGTGACGGGAATCACCTAAGAAAACTCTCGATAATAATCAGTAATTCTGCTCTCAAGAATTTCAAAATTTAAGTTTTCAAAAGGATTGAATTTTGGAATTTCAAAAAGGAATGGATCAAGTTTGGAACGTTTTGTTTTGCGAATTCAAAGGAAGAAAGGTAGGAGAAATTACAGATTCGAAGTGAACTTCGGTAATTTCCGAACTATCCTATTGTTTAGCTTGAATTTAGGAAAGTCCTAATGTTTATTTAATGTTTTGATCTTGCCAATTTTAATTAATTTGGACTTATATTCATATGAGACAATCATATAAATAGCCTTGAAGATGTGAGGGTTTATGTCGTATCGGACGACTACCTCGGAATCCTAAAACCGGTTAGGGCTTAATTTGCAATGCAAATGCCTAACAAAAGGTTGAGGATTTATGTTGCACTAGGCAAACTACCCCGAAATCCTATGGCTTGGTTATTTAATTCTAGGAATGTTTAGTCGATGTAGATTCAAGTTTTCTGATGACGATGGTCATGCTGCCCACCATGCTCCGAGCTCCTTGTTGTTGTAGGGGTTTAGTTTTAGAAGTCATAAATCAGGAGATGAGAGAAGTTTTCTGGTTTAGAGAAAATCTTAATTTTCAAGTGTTTTTCATGTTTTAATTATAACAAATCTTAAGGTTGATTATAACAACACCGGTTAAGATCCCACGGTTCCATCCTTCATCGTTATTTTAATCGGATTCACTTAGTCCAGATGAATTTGCTAAACTCAGCTGAATGAGTTCCACACTTTCATTTAGACCGTGGGAAATCCCGTTAGCAACACGTAGGTTACATCATGCGAGGTATTCCCGATCATCCAACAAGACATTTTGATTTAGTTATAATTATAGTTTTGTGTTATGTTTGTGATTAAATTTTGAGTTGTTTTATATTTTGAAATGTTGTGGCGGTGAATTTTATCTTGCAATGACTTTTAATTTAGTTTTGGTTTCAGTTTTAGGGACTACCCTAGAGGTGTGGGTTTTCATGCAACAGTTGTTTATCATGCAAGAAAACTAAAGTGCATTTGTAATAAAATAAATTACAAGAAAAGTAAATTGCAATAAAATAAAAGCGTACCTGGAGGGTCTTCCCGTCATCCCAAGCTGCACTTAAACACAATTTAGAATATTTAAGCAAGTTCCTAGGTAAAGCTAAGGGAAGGGTTACGGTTTTCTACCAAATTCCTAATCCTATAGCTTAGTCATTTCCTATGACGTCTAGGTTCTTGTGTTTTGCTTTGAGGACGATTTTCTTCATCAAAGAACAATTAAGTTCAGTTGTTCTTATAAACATCCTATCATATTGAGGAAGTGCTTAAGAACAATCTTAAACATCTTTTCAATATTGCTAGAATTGTTTTAAGTCTAAAAGAATTTAATTATACAAATGAATTAATCGTCCGAGAATTTCAAGTTTTGTTGTTATCTTGCTCAGTGAACTAGGACATTTGAATATCCTATAAGTGAAGTAACACTTCATTTAACATTCTCGTTTAGGAGTTATGACAATAAAAGTTTTCGAGGGCAAATTAGTGTTCAAATGGTTTCGTGGTTTAATTTAATTTCAATTAACGGGTTTAAATTTGGAATAGTGTTCAAGTTGCTTTATATTTATTTTTGAATTTCTTTATGTCTTAGGTGATGTTATTTTTAATTTAATTTAACTTTAATTTAATTTAATTTAATCTGGTTTAATTTTAATTTTAATTTTAATTTTAATTTGTTTTAATTTTAACTTGATTCCATTATTTAATTTAATTCAATTTTAGTTTGATTTGATATGATTTAATTTAATTTAATTTAATTTGATTTAATTTAATTTAATTTAATTTAATTTTAATTAATTTAATCTAATATGTTTTAATTTAATTTTATTTAATTAATTTAATTTAATTTAATTTTAATTAAATTTAATTCAATTTAATTCAATTTAATTTAATTTGTTCAATTTAATTTAATTTAGATTAATTTAATTTGTTTGATTTAATTTAATTTAATCTTTAATTTAATTTTATTTTTAATTTTAATTTAATTGAAAATTTTAAAAAAAAAGTTTAATAATTTATCTTTAATTTAATTTAATGTTTAAGTCCTTTAACATTTTAAAACTTAAATTTGAATTATCATTTTAATTGGGGATTAAATATTATTGAGATGATTAATTTAGGGATCCTTAGATTAAAGAACAAATCTCTTCTTAATAATATCCCTATTTAATAATTCCAACTTTATTATTCTTCCAAATTTAATCAAATATTTAATTAAGGTTTATTTTAATTATTTTTAAATTGTTTAATAGGTTTCTATCCCTTAATTATTTAAATTTCAATCATCCAAATCAGATTAAGATCAAATATTTTACTTTTTAATTTTATTAAACCTAAAGTTTTAATTAAGGGTTAAAATTTTAATTACCATTTTGCCCTTCAAGCTTAATAATTTCATAACTCACTAAATTGAGCCTAAATGAACTTGAAATTTTTATGTGACTTCACTCATATGCCAATAAGGACATGAGAGGAGAAAATGTGATTTTTCTGTATTTAATTTATTTATGTAATTATTTTTGGTAGAAAATAGGGAATTTCCAAGGAAAATTTAATAATATGACCAAGGGAAAGTCTCCACCCTTAAGACAATTATGGGACATTCCTAATGACCAGAGGACCACTTGGACCAATTTTGGTGATTTTTTGAATTATATTATTTTTATTATAATTATTTTAAGTTTTGGAGTATTAATAAATTTAAAAATAAAATAAAGATTAAAAAATGAATTTTATATTTTTCAAAAATCTCTCTGATATCAAGGAAATTAGAGAATCAATTTTTACAATTTTCTGATTTTTCTTTGATTTATTAGAATTATTTTAGTGGAAATGTTAAAAAATATATATTTTTTTAATTTTAAAATTACCTTAGGGCTTTAAAATTTAATATCTCACCAAATAGACCTAAGAAAAATATGGGGTTTGTTCCTAAGTGATTAGAATTCAAAATGTGACATTTTGGTGAATTTTATTATTTTTGTGATTTTTTTATTTTTTTATTTTATTAAAATATTAAAATAATACAAAAAATCAACTTTTTAGAAAATTGAAATTTTAATTTTCTTAAACTCCCCTGATATCGAGAGGCTTCAAAACTAATTTGGTGAATTTTTGAAAAGTATTTTGAAAGTTATGAATTTTTAAAGTTCAAATTGACTAAGTGGCTTAACCAACCCATTTAGTAAGGCTGACCAAGTCCAATTGACTTCAAATTTTTATGGTGGGTTCCTCTGATCCTAAAGGTCAGTGGAGAATTGATTTCAAGTCAATTTGATGTATGGTTAACTCTAATTAATTAGGGACCTATTTTGGGTGTTTAAGCCAATTAGGGTTATTTTAAATGAACTAATTCAAAACCTATTTTTCCTAGGGTCCTCCGGTCATAAGAAACATCACCAAATTTTCCTAGAATTTATTTCACAACATGCTAATTATTAGATTTAAAATACTCAAAACGAGTAACATGAATTTAAAAAATCAATAACTTCTCATAGGGATGGCCTCTGACTTTGGAAAATTCAGGGAATGTTCCCAAATTCAGAGGCTTCAAAAGCCATATGGTCTCATGCCATGGTGAATTTCCTATATGCATGGAGAATTAAAACAATGAAGTTGGTAAATAAATCATTAAAAATAAAATACTTGATGAAATTAAATGATTTATTTTCCACATTATTCTCCTCTGTTCACTGAGCAAGAGGGTATTTTTATTTTATTTTTCTACTTTTTCTACACAAAGTTATGAATTTTTGAAGTTTTAGGGAATTAAATAAATAAGAAAATACCCTAATTTTCTATTTATCCACGCGGCGCCGCGTCAACCTCGGCAGCTCCGAAACGCCGCGTGTCGCGCTGCCATTCGACGCCGCCATCCAACTCAGAGCTCCCGGGGCCCGCTGTATCGTTCCATCTCCTCATTCGGCGCGATCCTGGCCGTTCGTCTGCGCATGTATGGAATGAACGACATCTTTTCATCGTCCCCAAGCGTTCTCACCCGAGAGCCGTCCACACTAAAATCCTAAGAACTCACTCATTTCTCAATGGATTTTCGTGTTCTTATGCTCTATGGATTCGTCTTGAAGAGACGAATACATCTATACAGTGATCATGTATTGAAAGTAAAGCATTTGAAATGGAGAATCTCCAGAAGCTCGGGATGAAGAATTAGCTCATACCTTTGCTCAGAGAAGTGTGGCTTCAATCTGAGGGTTGTGTCACCTTCGATTGGATCCCAGCAAGCTCCAGATGAAGTCTCCTGGTCTGGTGAATCGCCTAGGTATGATTTCGACCAAGCCCGATCACAAAGCTTGGAGTCTGGAACAACTGGGTGGCCTGGAGATGGGGCTTTCAATGGGAAACTTCTCCTCTTGGTCTAGTGAAGGTGTAGGGCCAGTCAATTTGAAGATTGGCTCACTGTGGCAAAGTGTCCTGGTTTTTGGGTGAAATTTCAGTTGGGAAATTGGGTTCTGTTGGTGGGGATTAGGGCAAATTGACACTGGGGATCAACTGCTCTAAGTATGGAGTAGGGTTTGGAACAATTTTGGCGAGTTTCGGCAAAGTTTGTGCAACTCTCCTTCATGGCCGTGAGGGGTCGGGTTTAAATAGAGGTGGTCGGAGAGCCTCACGGGGATGGCCGAGGGTTGGGATTAGCACTGCAGGTCAAGGGAAGAACAGCTGCAATGGCCATCGGGCATGGGGCAACTCAGCAAGGTGGAATTTTAATGCTTGGCTCCTTCCCATGTCTCGGCCATGGTGTTTTCCGGCGGCCCAGGTGGCTGGCCGGCAGGCATGGGTCACCCTCAGGGTCAGGAGGTCCAGGGCTTGAAGTTGGTGAAGGCAATTGGGCTTGGACATGTGTAAAGTGTTTGAATCAAAGTAGAATGGGGTGAGGGTATATTTTGGCTCAAATTTGTCAAATGCATGGATTGGACTAGGTGCACCTTCCCATGGCTAGTTTGGGCTGAAGATAAAGTGGTTTAGGTCAGCTTAATTAGTGGGGAAGGGTCACCATCCAAGTACAATTAAGTTTAAGCATGGTTTAGTGGAGTCATGTAAGTGGCTAATCCCCCTTAAGAGAATATGGAAAGGGCCTCCTCCTCTTGCCATCTTGGGTATGGTGAGGTGGAAATTAGATTCCATGGCTCTCATGGCTGCCATGTGGCTCATGCATGGCTTCATGGCTCACATTTGGCTTGGAAAAAGCTAAGTCAACTTTCATGAAAGAGGTTTTTTAGGAATTTTGATAATTTAGGAGTGATTCGATGGGATTTGGCACATGGCTTGATTTGGAATCATTTGATGATTGATTTGAACTTAGGGATGATTTTAATTAAGGGTATGATGAGAAGAATTTGTCATATGGGCTTTAGCATGAAATTTGGGCTTTTAGGAAGGTTTAAGAAAGTGGGCTTTTGGTTTGAAAATAAATTTATGGATGCGAATTTTGTGAAGGATTGGGCCAAACAAATGTTGTGTTTAGTTCATAGATGTGTCATGAGTGATTTGAAGCAAGTTGGGAGTGATTTGGGTTTGAATTGGGTTGAATTTGGGCTTCCTTGGTGAATGGGCCAATATGGGTCAAATTGGGTTAACTTGGGCCAATGTTGGGTTAGGGTTGAAATTGATGTAAAATAAATGTTGGGAAATGTTTATGGGAGTGTTTCAAAGAGGTTTTGACTTTGGTTGGGTTTTGATTTTGAGATTTGGGCTTATTTGGGTTATGTTTGGGTTTAGGTCAAAATTGGGCCTTTTAGCTTTGGGTTGAATTTGAGTGGGGTTTGGGTCTAAATTTTGGGCAAATCATGTTAATGTTTTGTTTGTAGGGATGTTAAGGGAGGTTTGGAAAAGATTTGGGGTTAATTGGAGTTGAATTGGGTGAGTTTGGGTTAGGTTTGGGTCATGGGTCCAAATTGGGCTTTAAGGCCAAAAGTGAAATTGGATCCAAATGTCAATCAAATTGGACTTGGATTTGGTCTAGATTGGTGTTGGGAATGTTGAATTGAAGTTTAGAATTGAATTGGACCAGAATTTGGGTCAATTGGGTAGGTTTGGTTTGACATCGGGTTCACTTAGGGTTAAAATGGGTTAAATTGGGGGTTTTGACAAAAGTAGGGTAAATTGACAAAATTGGCCCATGGTGTAGTTGAACAAAATAAAATTGGGAATATTTGGGATTTTCTAGTATTTTCTAGGATTTTTCTGAATTTTTGGATTTTTGGGTTAAGAGGGGCATTTTGGGTATTTGGAGGTATTGGGAGGTATTTTTGGAATTTTTGGTATTTTTGGGTATGGGTGATCAATTTGAGTGGTGAGGAAATGTTCAAGGTTAGTTTTGAGGAATTTTGGGTGATTTGGAAATTTTGAAAAATTTTGGTAATTTCAAGGGTTTTGGGTAGGCTAGGCGGGTCAAAAATTGAAAATTTGGAAAATTGAAGATTAGGTGAATGTAAGTGGAATAAAATCATTTTGGTTGAGCCATGAAGCCATATCAAGCCCACATGAGCCATGAGGGGACTCATTTGAGGCATCCACTATGTTGTTCCTAACCCTCTTAGCCAAGGGCTTAGGGGTTAAGGACCATCCATGTGGATCACCTTCATGAGTCAGGAGATCAAGTTGGGTATAGGTGTGTTTTAGGAGGTGTGTGAAAGTGTAGTGTATAAATGTAGTGTCCGTGTAAGTCGCCCTCACTGCACCGAGCCACCTGTGGCGGTCCTAAGGCCAAAGAGTCCTTTAGGAACTCATCCTTTAAACTTCCACATTCGATTTCAACCCTCTAGGTGATTAGGGGTCTATAGTCAAGTTCGTGGAGTTTGCAGGAGTTAAGAAGTGGTTTGAGTTTCTAAGAGGTGGGTCCCAATTCTAGTCCTCTAAGATAGTCAAAGGAAAAGCCTAAGGCTAGATCCTAAGTGCTAAAAGAGGAAGAGAAGACCTCATCAAAAATGAGGTCAACAGTAGGTAATATATCTAGAAGAAATGAAATGCCTCTGAATTTCATGTTAGAAGTTGAGATCTTTGATGTTTGGGATTAGATTTTATGGTACCATTTATTCATTCATTTGGGAACTTATATATATTGATTGCAGTTGATTATGTATCAAAGTGGATTGAAGCACAAGCTTTACCCCATTGTGGTGCTAAAATTGTTTCAAGATTCTTAATGAAAAACATTTTTGCAAAATACAGAATGCTGACAGTGATTATTGATGCACGGGACTTATATTTTGCAAGAATTTATGAACTCAAATTTATATATTTATAATGATTTTTTTAAGTCCAAGCATTCAACGCAAGTATACGTATCGTATCAAGTAGTACAGGGCTCTAATGGAGTCCTGGTTATCGATCCCACAGGGAAGTTCGAAGTATAAGAAAGCGTTTACATTATAAATAATATAGCACTAAAATCCGATATTTAAATAACACTTAAGGTTTAACACATACTCCTACTAACACTATGCAGAAAACAGTAACAATTAACTAAACTATAATTACTTCTAACAACTTTAAAAACAGAATTAACTAACAGACACACTAAACTAAGTATTTGAAAGGTTTTTGATATTTGAGAAAAGTATCAAAAATAGATATTCGAGAAATTTTCCGCCTTCCATGAAATTTCGGGAACGGAGCTTAGTCGTTTGATTCCCCCAAAATTTCCTAATTTTCCATTTCCTATCCAAGAAATTTTCCGCCTTCCATGAAATTCCGGGAACGGAGCTTAGTCGTCTGATTCCCCCAAAATTCCCTAATTTTCCATTCCTTATCCGATAAATTTTTCGCCTTCCATCAAATTTGAAGAACGAAGCTTAGCCGTCCGATTCCACCAAAATTCCTTAATTTTCCATTCCCTATCCGAGAAATTTTCCACCTTCCATGAAATTCTGGGAATGGAGCTTAGTTATTCGATTCCCCTAAACTCCCTAATTTTCCATTCACTATACAAGAAATTTTCCGCCTTCCATGAAAGTACGAGAATGGAGCTTAGCCGTCCGATTCCTCAAAATTCCCTAACTTTCCATTCCCTATCCGAGAAATTTTTCGCCTTCCATGAAATTCTGTGAACGGAGCTTAGTCGTCTGATTCCCCCAAAATTCCCTAATTTTCCATCTCCCTTCCGAGAAATTTTTTCACACCCACAAAATCTTGAGACTGGTAACTAAATTCTAGTTCTCACCCTACGAGATCAGTACTTAAATTCTGACTCCCACTTTTTGAGGTCAGTACTGAAATTCCAATTTTCCCTTTGCACCCACTTCTAACTCAAAATTTCTCACAAGATTAAAATTTTCTAATTCAAAGTTCCACATATTCTGAAATTTCTGTAAATTCAATTAAACTTAAAATTAAGATTCAAACTCAAAATTTAAATTGAAATCAAATTCAAATTTGAAATCCCAATTCTAAATCCAAATCCCAACTTCAAATCAAATCGGATCGGACTCCTTCAGAAATTGGAGGCTTGAAATCCATAGCTTCTCTCATGAAGGTATTCCATTTCCCTTCCCCTGCAGAAGTTTTTGGGATTTGAAAGGTTTCAACCAAATAATCCCCAGCAGAAACATCCTTGCTAAATTATGTGTTTGTCTTGACTTTTAACTTGGAAAGTTGTGTGGTTTTGTTGATCTCATTGGTCAACACAAATACGTGCAGTGTGCTTGCCCAGCACAGCACACCTATGGGGGGGTCCATTTGTTGACCTGACTTTTGGTTGAGGTCTAGTCTTTCTTTAGAATAGCCTAGGGTCTCTCTTCTGGTGACTTTCTTAAAAGACTTGTCATGGAACCCCTCTCCATAAAAATTCAAACTCTTCTCACTTCTCTGAGAATTTTCATATGCTTAAGGCCTAACCTCTATCTTTTGGGAGGAAGAGACCAGGCATGAGGAAGCCCATGAGAAGTCTCCTATAGGTGGTCAGACCTTAGGATCTACCCTGGGAGGTTTGGAGCTTACACCACAGTTACACTACACACTCACAACCCTAAACAAAGCACATCTCCTCTAATCACCTTACTCTTTGGAAACTCAAGTAAGTGGTTCTCCGAAGCCGTTAGCCTCCAACTAGGGTTTGGCTAGTACCAACACATAAAGAACCAAATGAGGGTGGCCCTTGGTTCATGGCTCAACCTAAACAATGCCATATTACTCACTTTCAACCAGTCCCAATTTTCCCAAAGATTTCAAATTTCTAACCCCTTGCCCCAAAATACCCACAAACATACCAAAAATACCACTTAAACCCTAAAATTCCCCAAAATTTCCAAATTCACCTAAATTACCCATTTTTCTTCAAAAATCATTCCAAAATACTCCTTACCACTCAAATTAACATAAATTACCCAAAATTGCCAAATTTTCCAAACTAATTCCCAGAATGACCAAAATGCCCCTCTTAGCCCAAAATTCCAAAAATTCCAAAAAATTCCATAAATTTCCAAAACCTCCAAAATATTCCCAATCTCATTTCTCTTAACTACCACATGACACAATTTGGCCAATTTAGCCCAATTTGACCAAAAGCCCCAATTTGACCCATTTAACCCAAAAGTGCCCAAGTTGAACCCAATCTACCTAATTGACCCCAATCTTGCCCAATTTCAATTAAAAAATTTAATTCAACATCTCCAAGTTTAATCTAAATCAAATCTAAGCCCAATTTGACCCACATTTGAGTTCAATTTCACTTAAAATCCATAAGCCCCAATTTTACCTAAGTGACCCAAATCCCCCAAATTGACCTGATGCCAATCAATTTCTACCCAATTTGAATTCTAAACTCTTCATGACACTGCTCGATATTTAATTGAACCATCAATTGCCCCCTAATTTGAGCCCAAGTCTCACCCAAATCCATTTATAGTCCAGAAACCCCAAATTTTGACCCAAACATGCCATTAGCCCAAAATCTCCCAAATTGATTACCCTACTCCAAATATTTGCACTCAATGGATGTTGAGAACCCTTTATGACATCCCCCTAGACCATTTGGAACCTTCAATTGGCCTTAGACCCAACTGTAACCTAACCTAAACCTAAGTTAATCCAACTTTCCCATAATTGATCAAAATCCCAAATCAAGCCAAATTTACCTCCCAAACCAATCCAAAACCACTCCAATTCTTCTTTAAACCATTTATGACAATGATATACACAATATTGCTTAATCATTTGGGCTCAACCAAAGTTCAAACCTAAGTTAGCCCAATTTGAACCCAAGGTGACCCAAATGAACCCATGACCAAATTCAATCAAATTGAACCAAATGTGACAAAACCAACCCCTCCACAGCCACTAAACTGATCCTAGGAACCACCTTAGATGCTATTAGCCTAAGCTAGTGAGCCATGGACCAAAGGATCCTCAATTTAGAGGATGTCCTTCCATATTTGCTTATACCGTATGGATCCTTGCCAAAACTGCTCACCAAACTTAATTGCTCCCACTTGATGGCCTGGCTGACCTAACCACTGACTCTCCTGACCCATGGCCAGCTCCCCTATCCTTGCTAGCTGGCCTAGTCATCGGAGGAGCCCAAACCGAGAACCACATCCAAGCCAAGCAAACCCAAACTCCACCCTATGGCCAAGTCAAACTTAAATTGCCATTAGAGCTTATCTGCACCTAGGCAGTTGAATCCACCGATCACCAGCCCCTGAGCTCATCCCAATGGCCATGGCCATAAATAGAGCTCTCCACGGCCAAAACCAGGTGCTGAATTTTTCTCAAGGAAACTCCACCAAATTGCTTCCAGAGCTTCCCTGAGAGGTCCTAAGAGTGATCCCACTGTCTTCAGCCACTGATTCCCTCTGTCTGAGAGTAATTTCACCACTGAAATCTCAGTTGGAAATAGGAAAAATTTCTTCAAAGATCCACAGTGCACCAAACTTCAATTAACTGCACCCACACCTTCACAGCATTGAAAGAAGAAGGTCCCCCATCAAAGCCCCATCACAGAAGGCCTCTGCATCAGACTTTGGTCAACACTTGAAAACGGCTTTGGTCGAATTCAGGTCCAAACATTTCACCACAGCACAAGGTTCCATCTGGAGGTTCGTTGGGACCAATGGAAGCTGCCACAACCATCTGATTGAGGCATTCCCTCTCAGAAAATGGTATTGAGCTCACTCTTCTTCCTGAGCTATTCTTCATCCTCCATAATTGTACATTGTATTTATTACCATATAAGCCGTATGGATAGGTTTGTCTAGGCTAGATGAATCTTTAGAAACAAACCCCAAGTGATTTGATTGAGTGTCGAGAGAGATCTTAGTTCTAGAAGGTGGACGGTTCTCAGTGCACACCAGTTGGAGATGAAGACATGCGGTCGTCCGATCGGACGTGTATCAAATGGAGGGCTAGGATTGTGTTGGATGAATCCTTGAAGAATAAAGCATGCACTGACTCAAAAGGCGGCACCTAGCCAGAAGGAGACGCGCGTGCTTTCAAGCCACCATAGGTTTACGTGGCGCTGCGTCACTTAAGTAGAAAAATATAAAATTTATGAATTATTTAAATCACCTGAACTTTAAAATCTATATCTTGGTTTAGAAAAATCATAAAATTAAAATAAAAATACTTTCTTGCTCAGTGAACAAAGGAGAATAATGTGGAAATGGTTTGAAATTTATTTGATGCATGTATGATTTTTAACTAATTAAATAGCCCCTTCAGTCATTTAATTCTCCATGCATATAGACATTTTACCATGGCTTGCCATTTTAACATGATATAGCCTCTATCATGGCAGACCTTCACTGATTTTCCAAGGTCAGAGAAGGCCTCTATGAGGAGATCTAAATTTTCCAAGTTTTTGCATCTTTTTTTATAATTTAATTCTAAAAAATAGAATGGTGGTTATAAAAATCCAAAAAAATCATGGTTGTTTCCTATGACCACAGGACCCTAGGATAAAATTCTTATGGGTTAAATCATCAAGAAATGGCCTAATCATCAACTTGGTTTAAAACTGAATTTAAATTAATTTGAGTTCATTAAATATGGAAATCACTCAAAATTAATTCTCCACTGTACTTTAAAGGTTAGAAAACTCCCCATAAATATTCCATAGTATTTGGAATTCATTTGATCACCTAAATGAATTTTCTAAGTGAAATAATAATTTTGAACATTAAACTAATTTTAATAATTAAAATACAACTCAAAAAAATGTAAAATAGGTTTTTGGAGTTCTATGTGATTGGAGGATTTTTCTAAAATTAAAATTGAGATTTTTACAAAATTTTCATTTTAAAACATATTTTAAATATTCAAATATTAAATAATAATAATAAAAATCACAAAAATTTTAAAAATCACCAAATTGTCACATTTAGTTTCCTAATCACTTGGGAACCATCCACATAATTTTCCTAAGCATCAAAATAAAAATATCAATTTTTAAAGGCTTAAATTAATTTTTAAAAGGCTAAAAAGGAATTTCCTTAATTTTTCACTAAAATAGTTCTAATAATTAAACTAAAAAACAAAAAAATACAAAATTGATTTCTCTGGGTTCCCTGGCCTCAGAGGGACTTAAGAAAAATATAAATTTGAATTTTCAACTTTTAAAATATTTTATAATTAATTAAAACTCCATAATTTTTAAATAATTCTAATGATTAAATTAAAACTCAAAAAATAATGAAATTTGGTTCAAGTGGTCCTCTAGTCTGTCTACCTCCAACAAAAATTTCAAAGTCATATGCTTTGTTTTGGACAAGTTAATGAATTTTCATTAAAAACCCCTATTTTTTCATTAAAATAAATATATAATATAAATTAAAATTTGAAAAATCACATCTTCTCCTCTAATGTTTTAATTAACCTATAAGTGGGGTCACATAAAAATTTCATAGTCATTTGAGCTAAATTTAATGAATTATAAAGTGATAAAGGCCTTTTGGGGCAAAATTGTAATTTGGAAAATTTTAGCCTTAATCAATATTTAGGCTTAATCAAAATGGAAAAGGGCAATAAATGACCTTAATTATTATGTTGGATGATTGAAACATTAAGAGATAAATGGTAGAAACACATTGCAATTTTTTTACATAAAAATTAAATATTTAAATTTCCATTATTATTATTTTGGAAGAAAATTAGATTAAAAAAAAGAGCCTTAAGGTTAGGGGTTGATTTTGGAAGATATTCCACTAATTTAATACCCCTTCATTTGGTGTTTAAATGCTAACTTAATATTCTGAAAAGAATCATAATCATGAAAGTCATGAAATTTCCTTTTCTAAAGACATGAAAATAGCCACTAAAATCTTAAGGGCTTAGTAGTGAGCTAGGCTTAATTAAAGAAATTAATTGGTAAGAACTAGGAAAGAAAATAAAATTAATCTTAAACTACCAGTTGAAACATTATAAGCCCATCAAAATTTGATAAGTTCTTCCATAAGTTAAGTTTGCCTCTAAAGTCCCACTCACATAATTTCTAAAGTAAAGTACCAAATGATAGTTACCCCATCTTTCGGGATGACTAAATCATTGGCTCACTAAGCATAAGGGTATGAAATAAATAAATCATTTAATAATTATGATAAGTTCTAAAGACCTCAAGGAAGCTCAAAAGGAATGTGAAGTATATGGGTCTCTCCTGGATCTTTAAGAAGTCTTCTGGACACCTTGTAGGATAACTGGATCTATCACATTTATTAAATGAAGAAATCTCTTAAATAAAGAAATAATACCCACTAAGTTATGACATAGAGTTTGGTAGGCTTGTGATGAACCTTGTCAGCATATTTTTAGGTTATGTGTTTTGAAAAGGGGTCGGCTATAGAAATTGTCGGTGAATTTTTTAGATTTTAAATTTAATTTAAATATATATATAATTTAGAAAGTAGTATTTGATTTTGAACATAATTTTAAATTTGAAAATTTTAAGATATGAAATCAAACCGATCTCACATCCCAAATAGTTTATGTAAACGGGCACCGCATCACAAACCGTGTATCTATCCCGAAGAATAAACACACTGCTTGATGATGGGGCTCGATTAAATAAAATAGAAGATTTGTGACATCCGTTTGGTCTGTGAACCAATTTTATAAGCAGACAAGTTCCCCTGCTTAATATAAAGAAATTAAGCGAGGGTTTATATTACCCAGGTTCTTAAATTTTCCTATAAGGGCAAACCCCTATAGTTAATTACATCTTAAATGACGGGAATCATTTAAGAAAACTCTCGATAATGATCAGTGGTTTTGCTCTCAAGAATTTCAAAGTTTAAGGTTTTCAAGGATTGGATTTTGGAAATTTCAAGAGGAATTAGCTCAAATTTGGAACAATTTATTTTAGGAGTGCAAAGGAAGAGAGGTAGGAGAAGCTAAGGATCCAAGAAGAATCTTGGCAACTTCCCAAGCTATCCTATTGTTTGGCTTCAACTTGGGAGTATGTTTAATGTTATAATCCTGCCAATTTTAATTAATTAGGACTTATATTTGTGTGATATAATCACACAAATAGCCTCGAAGATGTGAGGGTTTATGTCATACCAAACGACTACCTCAGAATCCTAAGACAAGTCAGGACTTAATTTGCATAATATGATTATGCAAATGCCTAACAAAAAGTTGAGGATTTATGTTGCACTAGGCAAACTAGCTCGAAATCCTATGGCTTGGTTATTTAATTCTAAGGAAAGTTTTGCTGAAGTAGACCTGAGTTTTACTGAAGACGATGGCCGTGCTGCCCACCATGCTCCGAGCTCCTTGTTGTTGCAGAGGTTTAGTTTTAGAAGGTGAAAATCAGGAGATGAGAGAAGTGTTTTGGTTTAGAAATCTTAAAATCCAAATATTTTTAATATTTTAATTAAAACAAATCTTAATGTTGTTTAAACATAACCGATTAAGATCCCACGGTTCCGTCATCCTGGCACCGTTATTTTCATCAAACTCACTTAGTCCATATGAATTTGCTAAACTCAACTGAATGAGTTCCACACTTTCATTTAGACCATGGGAAATCCCGTTAGCAACACGTTGGTTACATCATCCGAGGTATTCCCGATCATTCAACGAGACGTTTTAATTTAGTTGCAATTGTAGTTTTGTTGTTCTGTTTGTGATTAAATTTTGAGTTGTTTTATATTTTGGAATATTGTGGCGGTGAATTTTATCTTGTGGTGACTTTTAATTTAGTTCTGGTTTCAATTTTGTGGCTATCCTAAATGTTTTAGTTTTCATGCAACAATCTTGTCTAACATGCAAGAAAAAGTAAAGTGCAGTGCATGCAAGTAAATTGCAATAAAATAAAAGCGTACCTGGAGAGTCTTCCCGTCATCCCAAGCTGCACTTAAAACACATGTTAAGACATTTAAATATTTATAACAGGTACCTAGGTAAAGCTAAGGGAAAAGGTTCTGGTTGTCTACCAAAATCCTAGTCCTAGTGCTAGTCATCTCCTATGATGTCTAGGTTCTTGTGTTTTGTTTAAGGATGACTTTCTTCATCAAAGAACAATTAAATCTAATTGTTCTTCCAAAACATCCCATCATATTGAGGAAGTGCTTAGGACGAGTCCTAAACATCTTTTCAATACTTCCGAGATTATTTTGAGTCCAAGTAAATTTAGTTGCACAGGTGAATTAATCATCCAGGAGTTTAGTTAAGCTTTGTCTCTCGCTCGATGAACTTGGGCATTTGATTACCCGATGAATGAAGTGACATCTCACTTAATACTCTATTTAAGAGTTATAATAATTAAAGCTTTTAGGGGCAAGTTGGTTTGTTGAAAATGTTAATCATTCTTAATTTGAAGTTTGAGTTAATGGTTTAAAGTGATTTAGTTTAATTATGAGGTTTTAATTAATAATTTTAAGTTCGGAATAGTGTTCAAATTATTTTTTATATAAATCTTTATGCTTTAAGTGATCTTAATATTTTAAATTTGTTTTACTTTTATTGTTGAATAATGTTAATTTAATATAATTTAAATTTAATTTAATTGAATTTAACTTAATTTAATTTAATTTAATTTCAATATTTTAAATTTAATTTAATTGTTAAAATGTTAATTTAATTTAATTTTAATTTTAATTTAATTTAATTTTTTTACTTAATTTAATTTAATTTAATTTAAATCTAATTTAATTTAATTGTTAAACCATTTAATATTTTGAGCTTTTCTTTAATTTAAGGGTTATTTATTTTTAATTTTAAATTTATTTAGTTTGGATTATCATTTTAATCTTAATTAAGAGTTAAATATTATTGAAGTGATCTATTTAGGGATTTTTTTTATTAAAGAATTAATATTCTCTCAAGTTATATCCCTATTTTTAATAATTCAAATTTTCATTAATCTTTCAACATTTAAATTATTTAAATAATTAAAGTTTCATTTTTCGTTTATTAAATGTGATTAATGGGTTCCTACACTTTTAATTTCCCAAAGTTTCAATCATCCAAAAAAGATAAAATCAAATATTTTACCCTCCATTTTAATTAAACCTAAAATTTTAATAAAGGGGTTTAAATTCTTTAATTACCTTTATACCCTTTTAGGCTTATTTACTTCATAACTCACTAAATTGAGTTCAAATGAACTTGAAATTTTTATGTCACCTCACTCATATGTCAATTAAGACATTAGAGGAGAAAATGTGATTTTTCGGAATCTAATTTATTTATATAATTATTTTTAGTGAAAAATAAGGGATTTCAAGGAAAATTCAACAACATGACCAAAGTAAAGTTTCTGTCCTTAAGAAAATTATGGAATGTTCCTAATGACTAGAGGACCACATGGACCAATTTTGGTGATTTTTTAAATTATATTTTATTTATTAAAATTATTTTGAGTTTTAGAGTGTTAATTAATTATAAAATAAAATTAAATTTGCAAAATGGATTTTATATTTTTCTTAAATCTCTCTAACCTCAAGGAGTTTAGAGAAATAAATTTTACAATTTTCTAATTTTTCTTTGATTTATTGAAATTAATTTAGTGAAAAGGTTGGAAAATACATTTTTTAATATTAAAAATTGTTTTAAGCATTTAAAATTCAATATCTTTACTTTGAGACTTGGGAAAAATACTTGGTTTGTTCCTAAGTGATTAGGAGTCAAAATATGACATTTTTATTATTTTTAATATTTTTATGATTTTTATTATTTTTTAATTATTTAAAATATTAGAATATGATTAAAAATGAAAAATTTTAGAAAATTCCAATTTTAATTTTTATAGACTCCTCTGATATCAGAGAGCTTATAAAACCAATTTGGTGATTTTTTTATATGTATTTTTGTAGTTATGAATTTTTAAAGTTTAATTTTGATCATGTGGTTTAATTAATTCATTTAGTGGGGCTAATCATTTCCAATTGACTTCAAATTTTTATGCAAGATTCTCTGTATCCTAAAGATCAATGGAGAATTGATTTCAAGTTATTTTTAAGGTGTGGTTAACCCTAATTAATTAAAATTCAACTTTAGGTATTTAGGCTAATTAGGGTTATTCTTAATGAATTAAGCCTAACTCTAATTATCCTATGGTCCTCTGGTCCTAATAAACTTCAATAAATTTTTCTAGAATTTATTAAGCAATATGCTAATTATTAGAATTAAAATACCAAAAACAGTGACATAAACTTGAAAAATACATAAATTTCCATAGAGATGGCCTCTGACATTGAAAAATTCAAGGAATGTTCCCAAGATCAGAGGCTTCAGAAGCCCTATGGTCTCATGCCATGGTGAACTGTCTATGCAAATGGAGAATTAAAATACTGAAATGAGTAATTGATTAATTAAAAATAAAATACTCATCAAAATAACTTGATTTCTTTTCCACATTGTTCTCCTCTGTTCACTGAGCAAGAGGGTCTTTTTAGTTTATTTTTATGATTTTTCTACACAAAGATATGGATTTTCTAAGTTCTGGGTATTTAAATAAATAGAAAAAATCCTATTTATCTACTTATCTGGCTCAGCGCCACGTCAACCTACGGCGGATCGAAAGACCACGCGGCGCGCTCCCATTCGACGCCGCCATCTAAGTCAGCCGCCACACATCTCGCTGCCTCGCTCCTTCCTCTAATCCGACGCAATCTGAGCCGTTCAACTGATACACACGCGATCGGATGGCGCCTGGTCATCGTCTACGACTAGTGTGCACCCATGACCGTCCACATTAAAACCCTAAGAACTCTCTCATTTCTCAACGGATTTTCGTGTTCTTACGCTCTATGGATTCGTCTTGAAGAGACGAACAAATCCATACTGTTTAAATGTCATTAAATTAATTGAAATGAAATGAAGAATTGCTAGAAGCTCGGGAGGAAGGAATGATCCATACCTTTGCTCTGAGAAGTGTAGCTTCAATCAGAGAGTTGTGTCACCTTCGATTGCACCCAAGGAAGCTCCAGATGAAGTCTCTAGCTCTGGGGAATTGTCTAGGTATGAAAGTGTCCACATCCGATTTCAAATCTTGGAGGCTAGAGTAACTAGGTGGCCTGGGGAGGGGGCTTTCACTGGGAAACTCCTTCTCTTGGTCCTGTGCAGGTGTGGGTGAGTTTAATTTGGATTTGGTGGAGGTTTAGGAGATGTCCTGGTTTTGGGCTTGAATTTGAACTCAGAAATTGAGCTCGGCTGGGGGAAATTAGAGCTAGAATCCAATGGGGATCAAGTACTCTATGTGTGGAGAGTGGTCTAGAACAATTTTGATAGAGTTTCAGTAGGATTTTGTTCAACACCTTCTTTGGCCGAGAGGTGGTGTGGTTTAAATAAAGGTGGCTGGAGGGCTTCCCAGGGGGGTTTAGTGGCTTGGATCAACTACTCTGGTGAGGAGAAGAACAACCATGGTAGCCATTAGGCATGGGACAAGTCAGCGGGGCAGAATTTAAAAATTGGCTCACGTGGGTGCTCTCGGCCTGGTGGTTTCCAGCGGCTGTGGTGGCTGGCCGGCCAGAGTCGGGTCACCCTCAAGGTCGGGGAGGTCGTGGTTGGGGTTTAGTGCGATCAATCGGCCATGGACATCCGTAAAGGAGTTGAATTGAAATGGAATGAGGGGAAGGTTATTTTGGGTTCAAATGAGTTAACCCATGGTTTTGGGCTAGGTTCACCACCCAAGGCCTGGTTTTGGGCTGAAAAGAATCACTTGGGTCAGCCAAGAGAAAATGGTGTGGTCTCCATCCATGTTGAGGTGGCTAAACTTGGTTTAGTGTGTAGCGTGAATGGGGTTAAAAGTGCTTAAGGAAGGCTTAAGAAAGGGGCCCCTCTTCTTGCCATTAATGGCTTGGTGAGGTGGAAAGGGGCTCCTAAGGCTTGCATATGGCTTATGCATGGCTTCATGGCTCCATATGGCTTAGGGATGGCTTGGCTTGATTTCATGAAAGTGGGTTTTAAGGATTTAGGATATTTAGGGGTAATTTGGCACATGGCTTAGTTTAGAAAAGTTTAATGATGAATTTGAAACTTAGGGAGTGATTTAAATCAAAGGGGATGATGAGGGGAAATTTCATGTGGACTTTAGGATAGATTTTGGGCTTTTAGATTTATTTTGGATGGGCCTTTAGAAAGGTTTAAGGAGGTGGGCTTTTAGGTTTGAAAACAAATTGGTAAATGAAAGTTTTGTAAAAGATTGGGCCAAACAAATGTTTGGTTTTGTTTAGGGATGTATCATGAGTGATCTAGAATAGGTTTGAAATAATTTGGAGTTGAATTGGGTTTAATTTGGGATTTTTTTGGTAAAGGGGCCAAAGTGGGTCAAATTGGGCTAACTTGGGCTAAGGTTGGGCTAAGGTTGGATTTGATGTAAAATTAATGTTGAGAAATGTTTATGGGGGTGATACAGAGAGTTTTCAACTTTGGTTGGGCTTTGATTTTGGGATTTGGGACCATTTGGGTTAGGTTTGGGTTTAGGCCAAAAATGGGAATTTTGACTTTGGGTTAGGTTTGGGTGGAGTTTAGGTTCAAATTTAGGGCAAATCTTGTTAGCGTTTTGTTTTTGGGGATATCAGGAAGGTTTAGGAAAAGATTTGGGGTTAATTGCAGTTGAATTGGGTTGGTTTGGGCTAGGTTTAGGTCATGGGCCAAAATTGGGCCTTAGGCTTCAAATTGGCATTGGATCCAAATATCAATCAAATTGGGCTTGTATTTGGACTAAATTGATATTGGGGATATTGAATTAAAGTTTAGAATTGAACTGGACCAAAATTGAGATCAATTGGGTTGATTTGGTTTGATATTGGGTCCACTTGGGTTAAGAATGGGTCAAATTGGGGGTTTTGGTAAAAGTGGGTTAAATTGACAAAATTGGCCTATAGTGTAGTTGAACAAAATCAAATTGGGAATATTTGGGATTTTTTGAAATTTTTTAGAAATTTTCGGAATTTATGGATTTTTTTGGTTGAGAAAGGCATTTTGGGTATTTGGAGGGTATTGAGGGGTATTTTTGGAAATTTTGGTTTATTTGGCTATGGATGATCAATTTGAGTTGGGGAAAATATTTAGAATTAGTTTTGAGGAATTTTGGATAATTTAGGCAATTTTACAAATTTTGGGTAGTTTCAATGGCATTTGGTAGGCTTAGCGGGTGTAGGGCCCCGGGGGTCAAAAATTGAAATTTTGAAAAAATGAAGATTGATCAAGTTTGAGTAGAATGGAATCACTTTGATTGAGTCATGAAGCCATATCAAGCCCATAAGAGCCATGAGAGGACTCATTTGAGGCATTCACTATGTTGTTCCTAACCCTCTTAGCCAAGGGCTTAAGGGTTGAGGACCATCCATATGGATTACCTATATGAGTCAGGAAGTCAAGCTAGGTATGAATGATTTTAGGATTTGGAATGTGTGTGAAAGTGTAATGTGTGCAGGTCAACCCTCACCAGACCAGGCCACCCAGGGTAGTCCTAAGGCTAAAGAGTCCTATAGGGAACTCATCCTTTAAACCTCCACATTTGATCTTAACCCTCCAAGTGACTTGGAGGTTTACAATCAAACTTATGGGGTTTGCAGGGAATTTAAGAGGTGTTTAAATTTCTAAGTGGTGGGTCCCATTTCTAGTCCTCTAAAATAGTCAAAGGGAAAGTCTAAGGCTAGATCCTAAGTACTAAGGAGAGAGAAGAGAAAGACCTCATCAAAAATGAGGTTATTTTCGTTCGTTTTTCTCTCTTTTATTTTAGAAGGAGTCGCCAGTCTGTCGATCATCGTATACTTCCCACATTCGAATAAATCTCCCACCCGAATTAGATAAGTGATTCGAAGAGGAGAGGAACCGAATAAGAAGGGACATACGACAAAATGACAAACAAGAGAAAACACAAAACGTGGAGAGCTTACGTGCGATAAACCTCGCAAGGATAGGTTTAAGAGTGTTCGCCCAAACAACATCGAGCGAATGCATCTTAAACCGATATCCGCGAAAGAATACCTACGTAAACTACCCATAACCGCAGAGTCGGTGTAGGTGCCTGTTCTGGGGCCAAGAGTGCTCCTAAGGGGACGTATCCCACTTAATTAATTACATCTTAGGGTGTACCCGAGAATACTCTTGATCCGAGGGGGGTTTGCTTAACTCAGTAGTGCCAACTAGCACAGGGCTACAAAAGGAGGTTATTTCACAGTGGGATGTTCCGAAGCTTTCAAAGTTCCTCGTTAGACCACGGGGTGGAGAATGGATCTCCCACTATCCCCGCAAGAGTAACGGACTCATCGACATACGTAACTCCGCGAAAGAACCATATCATCCCAATGGAGAACCCCAACACGTCAAAGCACATCCGGCCGTAAGGGCGAGAGGACAAATCGTCGTATCCCAAACGGGCGGCGATTCATCGGCGTTAGGCCATCGAGATGATGCCAACGAAGACAAAGGAATGAAATGGCTCAACAAAGATAGTCAAGAGGATGGAAAGAGTATTCCTAAAAAGGTAGATGTAGCTAAGTCAGGGTACGACAGACCCATCATTCCAAGCAATTAGGACCCTAAGTCCACCCGGTCGCGAAGGTAGTCGACCCAACACGTCCTGAGATCCCCGGTCAACAATCCTTGAATTGCGACCCTAACGGGGGACCTCGGTAGCCCTAAGGTCAAAAGGAACGAAACTCTATCCTATGACAATAAGTTGGAGTTCCAAGAGGTGGGGCTCACACCTGCCGAAATGGCGAGGATGCCACAGGAAGGAAAAGAATGGGAGGTTCAGCTACAAAGATGTAAACACTCCAACAAGAGGGCTTATACCCGATCTGGGTCGGGGAGCCTCCTAACATCCTAAGCGAGCTGGGACAACCACATATTCAAGATTATGCTGGGCCAGTCAGATTGAAGAAGTACGGGGACTTCTCCTCGGGACATGCAAATATGATGCAATTATCTAAGAGAGTCCTAAAGTATTGTGGAGGCCCTATTAGGTATGACTTGGGTGATAGCCATGCAATGCAACCCGTTTTTAAATCTGGCCCGAAGGCCATGCAGGAAAATAAAAACAGACTTTAAAATCTTGAATCTTTTAATCCTAAATTTTAATTTTATCTTGAATATTTTATTAGGATCTTTAAAGCAGGAAATAAACAAAATAAAGCGCTTCCCGTATCACGTAAAGAAACAATGTAAAACGATTCAAACATGCAAGTCATGCAAATAAAAGCAGAAAAGCACTCCAAAAGAATAAATAAAAGAGACCAAATGCCGCTGGACCGGCAACATAATCCAGAAAAAGCAGTAAAGACGGCCGGACTCCGCATATACATGCCCGGTCCTAGATCTATACAAAAATATAAGATTCAGACTTAAGGTACGGGCCACGAGTCGTTGCTTCCGGTCCCGGCCACATGGTTCGGTGCGTCGTCCGCCTCGAAACCCGTGCCCGTACCTTATTTCCGATACGGACTCTTCCTAAGGACTCTATTAAATACATCCGGAAAAGAAAATAAAGACTCGACCCGCATAAAACAAGTATTAGCGGGCACACCATGCAACGTGAAATAACAAGCCGTGCCTTGTAATCGGGGGAGCTAACGACGACTGCAAGCAAAGGGTTAGAAATCATTACGAGCTCCCCATGATAAGCACTCGTGTGAGTGTGTAAATAGGCACGGCTCCTACGTAAAATCGCCCGACATACTATCACACACAATAAACATGCAAGCACATCGACGAAAGCAAGAAAAGTGACACGTGGCTAAGCACAAGACAATACAAGACATAACAATAGCCGGAGGTGTCGAAAAGACTACCTAGCATCCTAAATCTTAGCCTAGCACACCATCTAACGAAAAGTGCATTAACCTAGAATCTAAGTGCGGGCAAGTCTGGGTTTAGTATGACTTTGGCGGGGTCGCCATGCCGGCCTCACCCTGAGGATCCAAAGGGTCTAATAAGTGTCACCCGGGATGAGCTTTTAAAAATGACGGCCTCATATACGGCCTAAATTTGCTATATGCTTAAATTTAAAAATACGATAGACGTGATAAATAGGAAAATATGTAATTTTATATTTTAGAATAAGGGCCATTAAATGCGAGCCCGTAACATGCATGGGTGACACAAATTAGATCCTTTGGATCCCTAGCACAGATCATACTCGTGTCGATCCCGATGACTTAACTCACGGAACTCACTGGGATCAACCCAGCAAGCGACGCTCGTTAAGGCATCGCGACCGACACGGGAGTCACTCTCCTAACGGGTCTGGCTCACTATCAATGCGAACAGGCAAATGCAAATGTAACTGATCAAAATGTGCAAGTAACGAGTGTATCGCGAGGCAGTGACTCGAGCAAAGACGAGCATACTGTGATGGCAGAGGCCCAAAGTGGGTCTGTCGAGGCGACAATGACCCGAAGGGATGGGCGTGCCATGGTGGCAGTGGCCCGAGGTGATGGGCGTGCCATGGTGGCAGCGAGCCGAAGAGGGTGTGCCGAGGCGGCAGTGACCCGAAATGATGTGAAACTCGTACATATGACCAATGCAATATGGCTAAACCTATGTGCGACAATATGCAGAAATGCATACATACACATGCAGGATATGCAACGACGCAAATGGCTGGTCGACCCGCTCGAGTATCCGGTCGGACCAAAATATCGTGTCAACCGGCCCGGATAGCCGATTAGAGCACGAGTGATATCGACCGGCTAAGATAACCGATCGATGTGCAAATATGAAATGCAAGGTGCAGCTGGTGTCAGCCGGTCAGGGACGACCGATCGGGGTGCACATGGAGAATGCAAAGTGCAAAAATATGACACGTGGGAAATGCGAAGTGCAAAAGGGTACCGACTTGGCCGGGACGACCGATCGGGATGCAAATGTAAACTGTAACGTATAGGTGCAAGCGTGCAACATGCAAATGTGCCAAGTGACATGCGAGACATGCAAGTGTGATGAGGAGCCATTCCCGCACTAACGACCTCGCCCGGGGAACCTAGGGTCAAAATATGAAAAGAAACAGCAACTGCCGCCTTTGCTCCGGCGAGGCAAATTGGATACTTTCCCTTCGGATTTCGGAGAGGGAAACTATCCACGGCATCGCGAAATGGGCTAGCTACAAAGCTTTTCCCATTTTGCAAACTCCTCTAAACTTTGCAAAGCGAGCCGACTGAAAAGCTTCTCTCGTTTTGCCAAGTCCGACCTCCCAGCTTTTCAAGGTAAAACTGGGGAATCCAAAGCAAACGGAGTGAGGGACTCCGACCCATCGGGATTAGTGCTAAGGCTCAAAATAAATGGGATCCGCTCAGCTTCCGAGGGGGATTAGGCCACACATGTAAAGTAAGCCTATCCTAAAGGCTAGCTCTAGGAAACAGACGATCCATCACATAGGCGCGTCGCCGCGCCGGCTCACGCCGGCGCACGCACCCCGTGCGGGCGATCGAACCCGCACGCCTACCAACAACAACCTACGGCCGACTATGAAGCAAAATGCAAGTTTCAAGAGATTATACCGCCGCGGTGTTTGCACGATGCCCGTTGATGATCGAGGAAGTTTTTCGCACGCGGCAGGAGGTCCTCGCAATCTCCCTAAAAGTAACGACGTCCGCTATCCGAAGGTTGGCTTGACAACGAAGCACGCCGAAAATGAAGGAGGTGCGATGGAGAGCCCGGAATATATGATTATTTTGCTGGTTTACTTCGGCGCAAGTTCGTCACCGGCGAGGCGGAGGTCCGGCGAGCTAGAGGATGACTTGGACTGAAAAATGAGACCGACGAGGGAGAGCTCTAAACGGCGGGATCTCGTCACCGGAGTTGGAGCAAGCCGACGAGAAAGGATGCCGCGGATGCGGCTGGCCGAGAAAGGGAGAATGGTGCTGACGCTAAGCTTCGCCGGAGGCTGGAAGGAAGGTGTAGGTCGCCGGCGGCTGCGCCGGTGTCGCCGCCAAAGTGAAAGGAGGCCGGCGGGCTTGGTTCCGCGAGATCTGGAGGAGAGCTAGAGAGCTTCACGAGAGAGAAAGGAGCTCTTGGATCCTTCTCCTGAGAGAAAAAAATGGAGTAAGCTTCCCCCGATAGAATAGCCCAGAGAGCCTTTTTGGAGCCGGTGTGCGTGAGTTATATGAGTATAGGATATTATTTATTATTATATTTTTTTTTTGGCTGCTTGTAATGTGTAAGAGAGAGAGTGATAGGCCGGCCATGCCTAGTAATAGGCGTGCGTGTAGCTGCTTTTAGCAAGATAGACCAGCTTTTTCTTTTATCTTTTATATATATATATATATTTATATAAAGTATAGTATAAGTCAGATGGAGAAGCAGGTTATCCCCATGCGTGCATTTAATAGGCTATTATGATATCCCCATGCGTGCATTTAATAGGCTATTATGATATCTTTTTTTTGTTATATTATATATATATATATATATATATATATATATATATATTGGAGAGAGAGGATGAGGCAATGTGAGTCACGCGTGAGATTAGAATAATAGGATGATGCCCAGCTCTCCCTTCCGATAGCTGCATGCGTAGAATGTGATATTGGTAGCATAATTTAATGAATATATATATATATATATATATTTCATCATGCGCATGAGAGAGTTTTAATATGTATATTAGATTATTATTATTATAGAATAATAATAATAATATAATTATCCTCCCCGTATTTTTCACTCAAACACATCATCGTGATGAAATAAACGTTCCCCTTAGATAAAAACGACATTTCGGACGCAGTGGTGTGGTCTATTTCGTCATTCGGGGTTATCTTAACAAGCTCGCCGGTGGATGGGCCAATTTGGGCCAATTTCCAGCGTGATGCGACGAGTAACACCTGTCGGCTCGACGGAAGTCATCTGATACGTGAAATGCCGACCGGTCTTTGCCTAGCAAAAGCCAAAGCCCGGCGGAATGGTCCTGGCTACGTACCCCTCAACACGTGCCGCAAGTTCCTGGGTGGGTGTTTAAACTACAGGATGTTACGGACGAACCGTAAACTATCCCGAGTCATGCAGGTGGACACTCTACACTCGTGACATCAAAAATTGATGCCAACAGAGGTCAACAAACCTATCCATAGGTTTTTACTTCCCTGCAAAATATAAATATTTACTACAAAGATAATAAAGTCTCAAGTGGAGGAACAAGAAAACTAACCAGGTACACTTTTATAGTTTACAACGCTTTCTTTTCCTGCACTTTCATTACTTTTTCTTGCTTATAAGCTTGCATGTTAAATAATAATTTCATCCTGTATGAAAACCAAAACTACTAAGATATCCATAAAACAAAAACCAAAATCAAAATTAAAAACCACAAGAAGATAAAATTCACCGCCACAACATTCAAAATATAAAATAACTCAAAATTTAATCACAAACAAAATAAAAATCATAATTGTAACTAAATTAAAACGTCTCGTTGGACGATTGGGAATCCCTCGGAGGAGGTATCCTACATGTTGCTAATGGAGTTTCTCTCGGTTTAAATGAAATTATGGAACTCATTAAATTGAGTATAGTAAATTCATTTGAACTAAGTGAATCCGATGAAAATAGTGGTGCTGGAATGATGAAACCGTAGGATCTTAACTGGTGTCGTTATAATCAACTTTAATGTTAACATAATAAAAAATTAAGACACCTCAATTTAAATATTTTCCAAAACATGAAACTTCTCTTCTCTCTTATAATTGCCACTTCTTTAAACTAAACCTGCCATGACGAGGAGCTTGGAGCATGCATGGTGGGCAGCATGGCCATCTTCAACAGCAAAACTCCTTAGAAATTAAAACAATAAACCATAGGACTTTGAGGTAGCTTGCTTAGTGCAGCATAAATCCTCACCTTTTCTTTAGGACCTTACATAACTATGTTGTGCAACATAAGCCCTAACTAGTCTTAAGATTCCAAGGTTGTCATCGGATATGACATAGATCCTCCTATCTTCCAGGCCATTCACGTGATCAGTATCAATTGAATGTAAGTCCTAAACAATAAAATTAACAGGATGAAACACCAAATAAATATCATAAATCAAAGCCAAACCATAGGATAGTTTGAGAAGAAATCAAGCTATTCCTTGAATCTATATCCTTCCCCTAGCATTCTCTCCTTAGGATTCCGATAAAATGAAATGTTCTAAAACTTGAGCCATTCACCTATTGAATCTCCCGCTATAGCATTTTCTTTGAAAACCTTACCTTTGGAAGTCATGAATATAAACCTTTCCCGATCTATATCAAGACTTTTCTTAGATGACCGCGCTATCTAAGATGTAATTAACTATATGAGCTTGCCCATATAGGAAACTTAAACAACCCATGTTATTATAAACTCTATCTAATTCTTTGATATTATATAGGGGAAATTAACAGTCAATAATGGTTCACAGACCAAACGAATGTCATAAATTCTTTACTTATTTAATCAAGCCTTAACTCAAGCAATGTATTTATTCTTCAGGATAAATACATGTCTTGTGGTAAAATGCTTAATTATTTAAACTATTATTTATATGAGATCGGTTTGATTTCGTATTCTTAAAAAAATAAATATTATTTTCAAAATCCATATATATATTAAATTAAATCAAAATTTTATTTTATAAAAACTATATTTTAAAAAATATTTTCAAAAATTCTAAATACATCATTAACACCACCATACCCAATTAAACAAAAAAAAAGAAAGAGAAGAAATTTTTAACGACCAACAGTCTTACATCACGTGGCTTTGAGAGAGAGAGAGAGAGAGAGAGAGTGAAAAAGAGTCTTTTCTTGTAATAGTCGGGTGATCGACGGGTGTATTCCTCAGAGAAATAAAATCCTCTACAACTCTGAGGACTAGGAAAATTTACCGAACCACATAAATTTGTGTGTTCTTTTCTGATTTGAAAATTTTTCTCGATCTGATTTTTTGCTTTATTGTCATCATTTTATTCACAACAGAAACCGAGGAAAGCTCCTCCTCCGCTGCAACATATCTTTTCTTAGCTACCTCAGCCTGTGTCCCTGCCTCTTTGGCCAACCCAGCAGAGACCTCAGCTCGCTCCTCAGCAGCAGGCCACCCAATCTCGACACGATCCAAGGCGATTGATTGAAAGTGAGAGGTCTCATGCTTTTAGATGTTATCGGGTTGGCTTCTTATATAAATCTAACAGCTCTAACCTCTAGTGGGACCTCACGCGTGCCTGCGAACATATGATCTCTAAGAACACAAAAGGGTGGATGTCAGTAGGTAGGCAACTGATATACTAGTCAATCAATCAGTCAACCATGGTAAATTAGCCTTCATATGAGTTTCAAATATTTGCCCCTGATCCCTAATAAGGGACCCAATCTAAGGGAGAGCCCTTCATTTTCTTTAAAGGCATGGTAAGCGGAGGTGTTGATTCTGCCCTTGGTTCTTCCCCTTTGTGATGCCAAGTCTCGGGGTATTTTCCCTTAAGACTAGTTGTCGGCATATTTTTAGGTTGTGTGTTGTATTTTTGAAAAGGGGGTCGCCTACAGAAATTGTCGGCGAATTTTAAATTTTAAATTTAATTTAAATATATATATATATATAATTTGGAAAGTAGCATTTGATTTGAAAATAATTTTAAGTTTGAAAATTTTAAGATATGAAATCAAACGATCTCACATCCCGAATAGTAAATAAACTAGAAGATCTGTGACATCCGTTTGGTCTGCGAAACAATTTTATAAGCTGACAAGTTCACTTGCTTAATATAAAGGAATTAAGTAGGGTTTATATTACCTGGGTTCTTAAAGTTCCCTATAAGGGCAAGCCCCTATAGTTAATTACATCTTAAATGACGGGAATCACTTAAGAAAACTCTCGATAATGATTAGTGGTTTTGTTCTCAAGAATTTTAAAGTTTAAGGTTTTCAAAGGATTAGATTTTTGGAATTTTCAATAGGGAATGGATCAAATTTAAAACAATTTATTTTAAGAATCCAAAGGAAGAGAAGTAGGAGAAGTTGAGGATCCAAGAAGAATCTTGGAAACTTCCCAAAATATCCTATTGTTTGGCTTCAATTTGGGAGTTTATTTAACGTTTCAATCCTGCCAATTTTAATTAATTATGACTTATATTTGCATGATGCAGTCATGCAAATAGCTTCAAAGATGTGAGGGTTTATGTCGTACCAAACAACTACCTCTGAGTCCTAAGACCAAGCTAGGGCTTAATTTACATGACATGATCATGCAAATGCCTAATGAAGAGTCGAGGATTTATGTCGCACTAGGCAAACTACCTCGAAATCCTATGGCTTAGTTATTTAACTCTAAGAAAAGTTTTGCTGAAGTAGATCCAAGTTTTGCTGATGACGATGGTAGTGCTGCCCACTGTGCTCTAAGCTCCTTATTGTTGTAGAGGTTTAGTTTTATAAGTCATAAATCAGGAGATGAGAGAAGTGTTTTGGTTTAGAGAAAATCTTAAAATCCAAGTGTTTTCAGTGTTTTAATTAAAACAAATCTTAAAGTTGTTTAAATAGAACCGATTAAGATTCCACTGTTCTGTCATCCCGGCACCGTTATTTTCATTGAATTCACTTAGTCCAGATGAATTTGCTAAACTCAACTGAATGAGTTCCACACTTTCATTTAGACCGTGGGAAATCTCTGTTAGCAACACGTGGGTTACATCATTTGAGGTATTCCCGATCATTCAATGAGACGTTTTAATTTAGTTGTGATTGTAGTTTTGTTGTTCGTTTCGTGATTAAATTTTGAGTTTTTTTATATTTTGGAATGTTGTGGCGGTGAATTTTATCTTGCAATGACTTTTAACTTAGTTTTGGTTTCAGTTTTAGGGACTATCCTAAAGGTGTGGGTTTTCATGCAACAGTTATTTATCATGCAAGAAAAGTAAGTGTGATGCGATTAATGAAATTGCAATAATGTAAATTGCAATAAAAGTAAATTGCAATAAAATAAAAGTGTACCTGGAGGGTAAGATATTGAATTTTAAAGGCTTAATTAATTAAAGTTAATTTTGGATTTCAGTGGAGAATTATTTTTAAGTTAATTTCATGTGTAGTTGACCCTAATTAATTAAAGTTCAATTTTGGTTGTTTAGGCCAATTAGGGTTGTTCGATGTGAGTTAACTCAAAACCTATTTTTCTAGGTTCCTCTGGTCATAAAAAACTTCACCAAATTTTCCTAGAATTTATTTCACAACATGCTAATTATTGAAATTAAAATACTCAGAACAGTAACAAGCAATTGAAAAATCAATAACTTCTCATAGGGATGGCCTCTGACCTTAGAAAATTCAGGGAATGTTCCCTAGATCAGAGGCTTCAAAAGCCCTATGGTCTCATGTCATGATGAATTGTCTATGCAAATGGAGAATTAAAATACCACAGAGAGTAAATAAATCATTAAAAATAAAATTCTTGATGAAATGACTTGTTTTCTTTTCCACATTACTCTTCTCTGTTCACTGAGCAAGTGGGTATTTTTATTTTATTTTTATGATTTTTCTACACAAAGTTATGAATTTTTTAAGTTCTGATAATTAAATAAATAAATAATACCCTATTTTCCTACTTATCCACGCGGCGCCACGCAATCCTCGACAGCTCCGAAAGGCCACGCGGCGCGCTTTGATTCGGCGCCGCCATCTGAGTCAGCTGCCACGGGGCCCGCGATTCACGTACCATCTTCTGGTCCGACGCCATCTGAGCCGTCCGTCCAATACACGTGCGAATGGACGGCATCCGTTAATCTTCCCCGATCGACTTCACCCGAGAGCCGTCCATCTCTAGGCTTGATATCTCCTTTGATACTTAACCAATTTCTACGTTCTTATACTCTATGGATTCGTCTTGAAGAGACGAACACATCCATACAGTTTATGAGGCATGAAATTAACACAATCAAAATAGAGAATGTTCAGAAGCTCGGGAAGAAGAGAGAGCTCATACCTTTGCTCAGAGAAGTGTGGCTTCGATCTGAGAGTTGTGTCACCTTCGATTGAGTCCAAGTAAGCTCCAGATGAAGTCTATGGCCCCGGGGAATTGTCTAGACTTGAATTCGACTCAGACCCGATTCCAAAGCTTGGAGGCTGGAGCAAATGGGTGGCCTAGAGAGGGGGCTTCCACTGGGGAACTCCTTCTCTTGATCTTGTGCAGGTGTGGGTGAGTTTAATTTGAGTTTGGTGGAGAATTGGAAAGTGTCCTGGTTTTGGGTGGAATTTTGGCTGAGAAATTGAGCTCTGTGGATGGGGATTAGGGAAAATTATCACTGGGGATCAATTGCTCTAAGTGTGGAGGATGGTCTGGAACAATTTTGGCAGAGTTTCTGTATGGTTTTGTGCAACTCTTCTCCTGGCCGAGAGGGGTGAGGTTTAAATAGAGTTGGCTGGAGGGCCTTCCAGGGGGAGTTAATGGCTGGGATCAGCTGCTCTGGGCAAGGGAAGAACAGCTCCAATGGTCATTGGGCATGGGGCAGCTCAGCAAGAGAGAATTTCAATGTTGGGCTCTCATTGTGCTCTCGGCCATGGCAATTTCCGGCGGCTGTGGTGGCTGGCCAGCCAGGCATGGTCACCCTCAGGGTCAGTGAGGTCAGAGCTTGATTCCTGTGAGTTCAATTGATGGTTGCCATGTGTAAAGGTGGTGAATTGAAATGAAATAGGAAAAGGGTGATTTTGGCTTGGTTTGGATCAACCCATGGTTTTGGGCAGGTTCACCTCCCCATGGCTCCGCTTGGGTCGAAGAGAAAGCTATTTGGCTCAGCTTAATTAGTGGGGAGAAGTCACCATCCAAGTACAGTTAGGCTTAAGCATGGTTTAGGGGAATCATGGGAGTGGTTAATCACTCTAAGGGAATATGGAAAGAACCTCCTCCTTTTGCCCAAGATAGCATGGTGACATGTAAAGGGGCTTTCATGGCTCCCATGTGGCTCATGCATTGCTTCATGGCTTGCCTATGGCTTAGGATGGCTTGGCTTGGTTTCATAGAAATGGGTTTTAGGCATTTTTTGATGAATTTTAAGGAGATTGTCATGTGGCTAAAATTGGAATGATTTGATGATAAATTAGGACTTTAGAGATGATTTTAAATTGAATGTATGATGAGGGAGAGTGTCATATGGGCTTTGGATGAACTTTTGGGCTTTTGAAGTTTGGTAAAGGTGTGCTTTTAAAGTGGGCTTAGGATGAGGGAGAGTGTCATATGGGCTTAGGATGGCTTGGCTTGGTTTCATAGAAATGGGTTTTAGGCATTTTTTGATGAATTTTAAGGAGATTGTCATGTGGCTAAAATTGGAATGATTTGACGATAAATTAGGACTTTAGAGATGATTTTAAATTGAATGTATGATGAGGGAGAGTGTCATATGGGCTTTGGATGAACTTTTGTGCTTTTGAAGTTTGGCCAATTGCTTGCACCAAGTCCCAGCTCTGACCCACCTGACCTTGAGGGTGACCCATGCCTGGCCGGTCGGCCACAAGACCGCCTGAAAACACCATGGCCGAGAGCTCACATGTGAGCCAACTTTGAAATTCTCACCTGTTGAGCTGCCCCATCCCCGTGGCCATTAGTAGACTGTTCTTCTCTTGCCAAGAGCAACTCGATCCCAAGCCCTAACTCTCCCGGGAGGCCCTCCACCCTCTCTTATTTAAACACCAACCCTCTCGGCCATGAGAGGTGCCGAAACAAACCTTAAGGAAACTCTGCCAAAATTGTTCCGACTACTCCCCATACATAGAGCATTTGATCCCCACCGAAATCCCCTCGCCATTTCCTCTCTGCGAGCTTAATTTCGAGTTGAAATCCAAGCCCAAAACCAGGACACTTCTCCACAAGGAGCCAATCCCCAAATTGATTGGTTCTACACCTTCACTCGTACCAAGAGAAGGTGTCCACCAGCAAAAGCCCCATCTCCGAGCCACCCGGCTTGCTCCGACCTCCAAGCTTTGTGATCGACTGTGGTCAAAATCCTACCTGGACAATTCACCGCGACCAGGAGACTTCATCCGGAGCTTGCCGGGATCCAATCGAAGGTGAAACAACCCTCGGATCGAAGCCACACTTCTCTCGAGCAAAGGTATGGCCTCACTCTTCTTCCCGAGCTTCTGAACATTCTCCATTTTTATTGAGTAAATTTCATCTCACATAAACTGTATGGATGTGTTCATCTTCTCAAGACGAATCCATAGAGCATAAGAACATGAAAATCCATCGAGTATCGAGTGAGATATTAGGGATTTAGTGTGGACGGCTCTCGGGCGAGGACGCTCGGGGACGATGAACGGATGCGCGTCCATTTAATACACGCGCGGACGGACGGCTCGGATGGCGTCGGACCGGGAGATGGTACGCGAACCGCGGGGCCCGGCTGCCGACTCGAGCGGCGGCGTCGAATGGGAGCGCGACGCGTGTGCATTCGGAGCTGCCGAGGCCGGGTCGGCGCCGTGTCACTTAAATAGAAAAATAGGGATTTTTTTCTATTTATTTAATTCCCTAAACTTCAAAAATTCATAACTTTGTGTAGGAAAATCATAAAAATAAAATAAAAATACCCTCTTGCTCAAGTGAACGGAGGAGAATAATGTGGAAAAGAAATCATTTAATTTCATCAAGTATTTTATTTTTAATAATTTATTTATTGTTTGCATTCTTTTAATTCTCCATGCATATAGGAAATTCACCATGGCATGAGACCATAGGGCTTTTGAAGCCTCCGAATTTGGGAACATTTCCGAATTTTCCAAAGTCGAGGCCATCCCTATGAGAAGTTATTGATTTTTCAAATTTATGTTACTGTTTTGAGTATTTTAATTCCAATAATTAGCATGTTGTGAAATAAATTCTAGGAAAATTTGGTGATGTTCCTTATGAACAGAGGACCCTAGGAAAAATAGGTTTTGAGTTAGTTCATTTAAAATAACCCTAATTGGCTTAAACACCCAAAATAGATCCCTAATTAATTAGAGCTAACCATACATCAAATTGACTTGAAATCAATTCTCCACTGACCTTTAGGATCAGAGGAACCCACCATAAAAATTTGAGACCAATCGGACTTGTTAGCCTTACTAAATGGGTCGATTAAGCCATTTAGTTAATTTAAACTTTAAAAATTCATAACTTTCAAAATACTTTTCAAAAATTCACTAAATTGGTTTTGGAGCCTCTCTGATATCACGGGAATTTAAGAAAATTAAAATTTCAATTTTCTAAAAAGTTGATTTTTAATATTATTTTAATATTTTAATAATTAAAAAATAATAAAATCATAAAAATAATAAAATTCACCAAAATGTCATATTTTGAATTTTAATCACTTAGGAACAAACCTCATATTTTTCTTAGGTCTATTTAATGAGATATTAAATTTTAAAGCCCTAGGATAATTTTAAAATTAAAAAAATGTATTTTCTAGCATTTTCACTAAAATAATTATAATAAATCAAAGAAAAATTAGAAAATTACAAAAATTGATTCTCTGACTTCCTTGATATCAGAGAGATTTTTGAAAAATATAAAATTCATTTTTCAACCTTTATTTTATTTTTAAATTAATTAACACTCCAAAACTTAAAATAATTATAATAAAAATAATATAATTCAAAAAATCACCAAAATTGGTCCAAGTGGTCCTCTGGTCATTAGGAATGTCCCCTAATTTTCTTAAGCAAAGAAACTCTCTCTTGGTCATGTTATTAAATTTTCCTTGGAAATTTCTATTTTCTACAAAAAATAATTATATAAATAAATTAAATATAGAAAAATCACATTTTCTCCTCTCATGTCTTTATTGACATATGAGTGAAGTCACATAAAAATTTCAAGTTCATTTGAGCTCAATTTAGTGAGTTATGAAATTATTAAGCTTAAAGGGCAAAATGGTAATTAAAATTTTAACCCTTAATTAAAACTTTAGGTTTAATAAAATTAACAAGTAAAATATTTGATCTTAATCTGATTTGGATGATTGAAATTTAAATAATTAAAGGGTAGAAACCCATTAAACAATTTAAAATAATTGAAATAAACTTTAATTGAATAATTGATTAAATTTGGGAAGAATAATAAAATTGGAATTATTAAAATAGGGATTTGTTGGGAAGAGATTTATTCTTTAATTTAAAAATCCCTAAATTAATCATCTTATTAATATTCAATTCTTAATTAAAATGATAACTCAAATTTAAAATATTAAAAGACTTAATCATTAAACTAAAGTTAAATTATTAAACTCTTTCAAAAATTTCAATTAAAGTTAAAAATAAAATTAAATTAAAAATTAAATTAAATTAAGTAAATTAAATTGAATTAAATTAAATTAAATCAAATTAAATTAAATTAAAGATTAATTAAATTAAATTAAATTAAAGATTAGTTAAATTAAATTAAATTAAATTAAATTAAATTAAAATTAAATCAAATTAAATTAAATTAAAGGAAATTAAATCAAATCAAATTAAATTAATTTAACATCAAATCAAACTAAATTAAATTAAATTAAATTAAATTAAATCAAATTAAATTAAATTAAATTAAATTAAATTAAATTAAATTAAAATTAAATCAAATTAAATTAAATTAAAGGAAATTAAATCAAGTCAAATTAAATTAATTGAATTAAATTAAATTAAAATTAAATTAAATTAAATTAAATTTAAAATTAAATTGAATTAAATAACATCACCTAAAACAGAAAGAAATTAAATATAAAGCAACTTGAACACTATTCCAAATTTAAACCCATTAATTGAAATTAAACTAAATCACAAACCATTTGAACACCGATTTGCCCTCGAAAGCTTTAGTTGTTATAACTCCTAAACGAATATTAAATGAAATGTTACTTCACTTATAGGACATTCAAACATCCTAGTTCATCGAGTAAGATAACAACAAAACTTAACTAAACCTCGGACGATTAATTCATTTGTGTAATTGAATTCATTTGGACTTAAAATAATCCTAGAAATATTGAAAAGATGTTTAAGATTCTTCTTAAGCACTTCCTCAATATGATAGGATATTTATAAGAACAATTGAACTTAATTGTTCTTTGATGAAGAAAATCGTCCTCAAACCAAAACACAAAACCTAGACGTCATAGGAAATGACTAGCTATAGGATTAGAAATTTGGTAGAAAACCATAATCCTTCCCTTAGCTCTACCTAGGAACTTGCTTAAATATCTTAATTGCGTTTTAAGTGCAGCTTGAGATGACGGGAAGACCCTCCAGGTACGCTTTTATTGCAATTTATATTATTGCAATTTCTTTAATTGCATCACACTTACTTTTTCTTGCATGATAAACAACTGTTGCATGAAAACCCACACCTTTAGGATAGTCCCTAAAACCGAAACCAAAACTAAGTTAAAAGTCATTACAAGATAAAATTCACCGCTACAATATTTCAAAATATAAAACAACTCAAAATTTAATCACAAACAGAACACAAAACTACAATTACAACTAAATTAAAACGTCCTGTTGGATGATCGTGAATACCTCGGATGATGTAACCTACGTGTTGCTAACCGGATTTCACCGTGCCTAAATGAAAGTGTGGAACTCATTTAGTTGAGTTTAGCAAATTCATCCGGACTAAGTGAATCCGATAAAAATAATGATGCGGAAGGATGGAACCGTGGGACCTTAACCTAGGTGTCGTTATAATCAACTTTAAGATTTGTTTTAATTAAAATATTGAAAACACTTGGAAATTAAGATTTTCTCTAAACCAAAACACTTTTCTCATCCCCCGATTTATGATTTCTAAAACTAAACCTCCGTAACAACAAGGAGCTCGGAGCATGGTGGGCGAGCACGGCCATCGTCATCGAAGAAAACTTGAATCTACATCAAGAAAACTTTCTTAGAATTAAACAACAAAGCCATAGGACTTCGAGGTAGTTTGCACTAGTGCAACATAAATCCTCAACCTTCTGTTAGGCATTTGCATTGCAAATTAAGCCCTAACCGGTCTTAGGATTCCGAGGTAGTCGTCCGATACGACATAAACCCTCACATCTTCCAGGCTATTTGTATGATTATATCATATAAATATAAGCCCTAATTAATTAAAATTGACAAAATTAAAACATTAAATAGACATTAGGACTTTCCTAAATTCAAGCCAAACAATAGGATAGTCGGGAAATTACCGAAGTTCACTTCGAATCCGTAATTTCTCCTACCTTTCTTCCTTTGGATTCTCAAAATAAAATGTTCTAAACTTGATCCATTCCCTATTGAAATTCCAAAATTCAATCCTTTGAAAACTTAAACTTTGAAATTCTTGAGAGCAGAATTATTGATTATTATCGAGAGTTTTCTTAGGTGATTCCCGTCACTTAAGATGTAATTAACTATAGGGGCTTACCCTTATAGGGAATTTTAAAGAACCCATGTAATATAAACCCTCTTTAATGCTTTCACATTAAGCAGGGGAATTTGTCGGCTTATAAAATTGGTTCGCAGACCAAACGAATGTCACAAATCTTCTAGTTTATTTAATCGAGCCCCACCATCAAGCAGTGTGTCTATCCTTAGGGATAGATATACGGTTTGTGGTGCGGTGCTCGTTCATATAAATTATTTGGGATGTGAGATCGGTTTCATCTCATATCTTAAAATCTTCAAATTTAAAATTATTTTTCAAAATCAAATACTACTTTTCAAATTATTTATTTAAACTAAATTAAAAATTCGCCGACAACTTCTGTTAGGCGACCCCCTTTTCAAAATAAATCACACAACCTAAAAATATGCCGATAAGGAGTCATAAGATGACTCATTTAAGGCATTCACTATGTTGTTCCTAACCCTCTTAGCCAAGGGCCTAGGGGTTAAGATCCATCCATATGAATTATCTACATGAGTCAGAAAGTCAAGCTAGGCATGAATAGTTTTAGGATTTGGAATGTATGTGAAAGTGTAATGTGTGCAGGCGAACCCTCACCAGACCAGGCCACCCAGGGTGATCCTATGGCCAAAGAGTCCTATAGGGAACTCATCCTTTAAACCTCCACATTTGATCTCAACCCTCTAGGTGATTAGGGGTTTACAATCAAGCTTGTGGGGTTTGCAGGGAGTTAAGAAGTGGTTGAGTTTCTAAAGGGGTACGTTCCATCTCTAGTCCTCTAAGATAGTCAAAGGAAAAGCCTAAGGCTAGACCTAAGTACTAAAGAGAGAAGAGAAGACCTCATCAAAAATGAGGTCAACACTAGTTCTAGATCTGATCTACCCATGAATCACCGATCGGGTGGCCTCATTCCTGGCAGAAAAATTGATGAATGAGCCTCCTCAACTAGAAGCAGCCGACTTTCTCCACATTTCCTCTAAAGAACCTTTCTCACCTAATTATTCTCGAATGACAGAGACAGTTCCCCAGCTTCCCCATGACTGGAGGTCTAGAAGGAGCTGCATCCAACAAATAAGAATTATACTTAGCAAGGGACTTACACTTCTTAACAATAATGGTCACTTCCCTGGTAGGGAATCTTTGAACAACGACCATGGTAGCTGAAATTTCAATGAGGGACTCCTCACCTAATAGGCTAACTCTTTTTCCTGTTACCTTAACCACTCTCCCTTCAACCATCGCCACTCCCAGTTGGACTTCATCCTCCCTTGCTTCATCCTTAGTCTTCCCCCTGACTAATAGGGTCTCCAATTCCTTTGACCGTCTTACCTCCGAAACATCAGGGTAACCCATAACTCCACCGTCATCTGATCGAACACAACCAGAAATAAAACACAATCTACTGTTGCGGGGTTGGTTTGTTGGTTAACTGAGAGCAGCGACCCTTGGTACAAGCTTTCTCGCTTGGGAGTGGTCGATAATCTTCTGCTTCTTCTTGAAAAGATGTCAGATGGAGTTGTCATGACCCCCCAACCTTCGACAAATGAAGCAATGACGAACCTACATCTCTAATCACTCACCTGGTGTTCTAGGTCGGTGAACTGGAACTTACCGTTTGTTTTGAACTGGGCATAAGGAGAACACATGAATAAATAGATCAACGGACCATGGAATTTTTCTACGCTAGCAGAACGTAATGTAGGTCATGATCACCAACATGGAATTCAGCTTAATATGTGCAAGGATAACCCCATACTGATTGACAATTGATTGGAGTTCGAAGTACAACAGTAGTTTCATCTTAAACCAAACTAGTCATGGTACACCACTAGGTCATTACTGTATTTCCTGGTCTCCCTTTCGTTAGAACAGGCGTCTTGCAACTTAATGAGCGAATGAAATATGTATGTTTTTTTTAATAAAAGCAACGCCCAATGATGATAGAACGAATTCCTCATCCGCAACCACCAAGCTGAAGGCTCGAGGAGTCCTCTTCGGAGCCACATGAGTATAAATGAAGTAGACAACAACAAACCAGAAACAGAAAGAGAATAAAAAAGATTAAAAAAGAAAAAGTGAAGGCGTACTCATGGGTCTCTCAACACCTATTTATAGAAACATAGTGGAAGAAGAAATACCTCTCATGAAAATTAAGAAAAATGTCTTTTCAAAAAAATCGATAAGTGCAAAAATAAATATTTTATTTTTATTTTACATAAAAAGACATGATTACACAAGGATTTAGTATGACAAGAAATATTTTACAAGTTGATTCGGGCCACTTCAGCCAAGATTAAATCATTCCTAACTAATCTCCTAAATAATGTTTGACCACCTAGCTTAAAATGATTTTTTCGATCAACCTTAGACTTGACCCTCACAACAAGAGCATCCTCTCGAAGCCCATCAATCTCACGAAGAAGATCGGCTATTTCCATGCACATCTCCTCTAACGTGGCTAAAAAGTATCAATCCTAGAGGACCAAAACCACCTTTAGTTCCATTATACAATATAATAAAGGCCTAAGATACAACCAAACGCTCCTCAAAAATTTCGCCCTGACCCTTGTAGGGATCAATTAGATGAACCACCATGTCCTCTTCACCACCGATCAGCCCTTGAGAGCTATAATCATTCATAAGGTCGGGTCGACACCACTAACACTAACCGCCAACTTTCCAAAGAGAGGATCCTCATCTACAAGAACGAGAGGCTACCAGCAACCATCGCACTATTAAAAAAAAAACAAAAGAAAAGGAGAAGGAAGAAAGGAAAGGGAACAGTTCACCCGGGATCTGATTCAATTGAAATCATGTGGTTCCACCCACGTTGCAGGATGGGATATCATCTATTAAAGCCATCTCGCCAAACGGAGATCACCTTCATCAACTAGTGGAACGTCATGCTAACCTACTTTTATGAGGATCATTTCAAAGTCAGCTTGAGATAGGAGATATACTAATGTTGACTTCCTAGATCTCATTGATGGACATTAAACCCTAATGTTTAGGTAAAACACTATAAATCCTTTTTAACCGAAATTTTAATGACATCTTAAAATGATCAAATTAATAATGACAAACCTTGATCTGATCAATTATTGACCTAACTGGTCAACCTTTGATGAAAAAGTCAACTTTCGATGAAAAAGTCAACTTTTGATGAAAAAGTCAACTTTGGTCAAACTGGTCAATCCATGACCCAATGAGCAACCCATTGACCTAACTGGTCAACTTTTGAACAAAAAGTCAATTTTGGTCAAACTGGTCAATCCTTGATCCAATAACTAAACCATTGACCCAATAGGTCAACCTTTAAAGAAAAAGTCAACTTAGGTCAAACTGGTCAATCCTTGACCCAATGACCAACACATTGACTCAATAGGTCAACCTTTACCCAAAAAGTCAACTTTCATCAAATTAGTCATTCCTTGATCAAATGACCAACCCATTGACCCAATATGTCAACCTTTGACCTAAAAAGTCAACTTTAGTCAAAGTGGTCGATTTCTGACCCAATGACTACCCCATTGACCCAACTGGTCAACCTTTAACTCAAAAAGTCAAATTTGGTCATATTGGTCAATTTTTGACCTAATGACTACCACATTGGTCAAATCCTGACCTAACCAGTTAACCATGACCTAAAAAACCATCTCATTGATATCATAGGTTAAACCTTGACCTAAATAGACCAAATTGATTAAATTGGCCAACCTAAGATCTAAAAGATTACCACATTGATATCATTGGTCAACTATTGACCTAATCAACTCAATATTGGCCAAGAAGACAAATATAAAATCTAAAAGTCACTACATTGACCCTTGGATTGACCTAAACATTAAAATTGGTCAACATGACAAAATTAAACCCTAAATGACAAAATCTTTGGACCTAATGACCAATTAAACCATGAAAAGGTTAAGAAAGTCAAAATATGTCACCTTTAGACTAAAATGGGTCAACCTAGGTCAACATAGGTCAACCAAGATCAACTTTAACCAATATTAATCAAATTTTGTCAAAATGCCTAATTTTGAACCAAAAATGATGAAATTAATCAAATAATTAATTCTAAAATTATTTTGATTAATTTATTGGCTAGTAATATAATATCCAATATTTTTTATTAATTTTATAATTAATTAAAAATGGAAATACAATTAAAAAGCCATAAAATGACATTTTGAGACATGACATCATATGTGACATAAAAATCCCATAATTTATTTTAAAATCAAAATTAAATTATGGAGAAACGCTAGTGAGTCACCCATGACTCATTAAGACCCATTATGACATAAATTAACCATGGGACAAATCAATTAACCATCATGTTTAACCTTGGGTTAAGGGTCATCATTACACAAAAATGAAGTGGCTTCTCCCCCTCCATCTCAAAGCCATGACTCATCTCCCCTTGACAATGAGGTGGCCGGCTACTTTGAGGATGATATGACATGCCTCATGGACCACCCAATGAGAAGAAAACACCATCTTCAATTCTCTTTTTACCATGGTTAACCAAAATGGAAATTCATCATGATAACATGATGAGAGAGCTTCAAAGGTGGCAATCAAACATAATGTTGATGGGAGATGATTTGGGTGAGTCACCATGCACCTCTACCATCATCCAATCAAGGAAAAAAGCTTAGCTACACCACCCTTTGAACCATGGTTAACACATCATGACAATACATAAAAAATGAAGAAGATGAAGACTTATGTGGCATCCTCCCCAAGCTTCACCAAGAGTATGAAAAAACTCACTTGGGTAAGGTTCATTCAATAGGATATAATCAACCATAACCACCTCACGAGGAAACTAACAAGGAAAAGCCAAATTCATGTGTTAAAATCTCACCAAGAATGAACTTGATATGGATATGCCTAAGAAAGTTTAAGTGTGATATTTCTCAATCAAAGAACTCATCCATAGACATTATTAGTATGAGAAAAGCTTCCCTAAATGAACCTAAGCTCCTCCCATAACCATCCATGGCTATATAAGGACCCAACCCGAGAGCATAAGAAGAAGCGAGGAAAAATTGGAAAACCCTAGAAACTGCCCAATTTCCTAACACCAAAAATTCTCTCTAGGGTCTAGGAAATTGATTCCATATGAAATCAAGCCACAAAGCCCACTGAATCTCCTCCACAAGCCCACTGAATCCCCTTCAAACTGACCTTCCTAAATCCATTTAGGGACTAAATGAGGAGGATCCCAATCAAAATTGGCCATCCCCATAGCCTCTAAGACATCAATCAATCACATCCACCAAAATCAATCCCCATTTGATCAAAGTCATACAAAGACTCAATTTGAACTTAAATTGAGTTGAGGGAAAGCCTTCTCAGGACCAATTGAAGTTTCCAATCCATCCAATTTGAAGCTAGACTCACTGAGGCCAAGGTATGCATTTTCCACTTTAATAGCATTCGGGTTTCATACTTTGTGAAACAAACCTTGTGACAACCCACACATCACTGTATGGTAGGGTTCGTCATCTCAAAACCATCCTATATAAACAAATTTCACTTGATTTCTTCAAGAATCGAGAGAGATCACATTCCTAGATCATGGACAGTCTGCGAAATATAAGGGAATGAATAGGATGAATGGATACCATCTGTTTCTGTGTTTTGAAAACGGACATCTATGATTAAAACCCGCCAACTCTGCTACTCGGATATTCACACAGAATCTGCCACATTCGACCTGTCCGAGGACACACGATAGCTAAAGATTTATCTGGATTTAATTAAATCCAGATAAACCTTAAAATAATCAAAATTACATATCTTGACATAGAAAAATCCTAAAAATATGACAAAATAGCACTGAACTTCGCTTGAAGAGGGGAAAATTATGAGACCAAAATCATAATTTTATTCTATGTATTTAATTTTTAAATAATTAAGTACTCTTTCGAGTACTTTAATTATTAAAAATTATTTACAAAACAAAAAAAAATTTACGGGTTTATCACTAGGTCCTTAGGAACCTTCCCTGATTTTCCTTAGGCTAAAAAAATCCACTAAGACATAATTTCCTAATTTTCAAGACACTTTGTAATTTTTTTTTAACAATTATTATTAAAAATGAAAATTAAGGAAAAAAATTGGAAAATGGATAGGAAGTTTAAGGTGGTAGAAAATAACCTTAAAATGACAATTCTTAAGCCATTAGACAATTTTAAATGAAATTTTAAAATAAGGGTTAAAAATTATTAATTATAAATTAATATTTTAAAAACCAAAATTCCTCTCCTCACGTTAGCCCATTTAACAATGGACTAAGTCAAAATTGAGTCTAACCCTAAATAGATTCAAGAGAAGCCTTAATTAGGTCTAATACATGAAATTAGATCTAATTAAAATCTTAATTAACCTATTAAACCTTAATTACATTAGGTTTAATACAAAATCAGACTTTATTGAGTTTAAAGACATATTAAACTTAATTAACTCATTAAACCTTAGTTACATTAGATTTAATACAAAATCACATTTTAATTAAGTTTAAAGACACAATAAACTTAATTAACCCATTAAACTTTAATTATATTAGGTTTAATACTAATCAAATCTTAAAATTAAACCCTAATCAGACTTAATCAAATTGTAAAGACATCAATTAGGTCTAACCCATCAGACCTAATTAAATATTAAGTCTTGACCACATTAGGCTTAATCAAATACCCTAATCAACCTATAAACCCTAAACCCATATTAAACCTAATTAATTAACTTAAACCTTACTTACATTAGTTTTAAGTAACTTTCAAACCCTAATTAGGTTTAACCCATATTAAACCTAATTAATCAACTTAAACCTTACTTTCATTAGGTTTAAGTTACTCTTAAACTCTAATTAGGTTTAACCCATATTAAACCTAATTAATCAACTTAAATCTTACTTACATTCGGTTTAAGTATTTTTAAACCCTAATTAGGTTAAACCCAAATTAAACCTAATTAATCAACTTAAACCTTACTTACATTAGGTTTAAGTAACTCTTAAATCTTAATTAGGTTTAATCGACTTTAAACCTAATTAATCAACTTAATCCTTATTTACATTAGGTTTAAGTAATTCTTAAACCCTAATTAGGTTTGACCTATATTAAACCTAATTGATTAACTTAACCCTTAATTACATTAGGTTTAAGTAACTCTTAAACCCTAATTAGGTTTATTCCACTTAAATCTAATTAATCAACTTAAACCTTACTTACATTAGGTTTAAGTAACCATTAAACCCTAATTAGTTTTAACCCATATTAAACCTAATTAATCAACTTAAACTTTACTTACATTAGGTTCAAGTAACTCTTAAACCCTAATTAGGTTTAATCCACTTTAAACCTAATTAATCAACTAAAACCTTACTTACATTAGGTTTAAGTAACCATTAAACCCTAATTAGTTTTAACCCATATTAAACCTAATTAATCAACTTAAACTTTACTTACATTAGGTTCAAGTAACTCTTAAACCCTAATTAGGTTTAATCCACTTTAAACCTAATTAATCAACTAAAACCTTACTTACATTAGGTTTAAGTAATAATTAAACCCTAATTAGATTTAACCCGTATTAAACCTAATTAATCAACTTAAACCTTACTTACATTAGGTCTAAGTAACAATTAAACCCTAATTAAGTCTAAAACATTACTTAATTAAACTATTAAACATTAACTAATTAAGGTTTAATCAAACTTAAATTCTAATTAGGTCTAATACATTAAACTTAATTAAACTATTAAACCTTAACCAACTAAGGTTTAATCAAACTTAAACCCTAATTAGGTCTAACAAATTAGACTTAATTAAACTATTATACCTTAACCAACTAAGGTTTAATCAAACTTAAACCCTAATTAAGTCTAACACATTAGACTTAACTATTAAAACTTAACCAACTAAGGTTTAATCAAACCTAAACCCTAATTAGGTCAACACATTAGCCTTAATTAAACTATTAAACCTTAACCAAATAAGGTTTAATCAAACTTAAATCCCAATTAAGTCTAACACATTAGACTTAACTATTAAACCTTAACCAACTAATGTTTAATCAAACCCAAACCCTATTTAGGCCTAACACATTAGACTTAATTAAATTATTAATCCTTAACCAACTAAGGTTTAATCAAACCCAAACCCTAGTTAGGTCTAACACATTAGACTAAATTAAACTATTAAACCTTAACCAACTAAAGATTAATCAAATATAAACCATAATTAGGTCTAACACATTAGACTTAATTAAACTATTAAACCTTAACTAACTAAGTTTTAATCAAACTTAAACCCTAGTTAAGTCTAACACATTAGACTTAATTAACTATTAAACCTTAACTAACTAAGGTTTAATCGAACCTAAACCCTAATTAGGTCTAACACATTAGACTTAATTAAACAATTAAACCTTAACTAAGTAAGTTTTAATCAAACCTAAACACTAATTAGGTCTAACACATTAGACTTAATTAAATTATTAAACCTTTACCAACTAAGGTTTAATCAAACTTAAACCCTAATAAAGTCTAACAAATTAGACTTAATTAAACTTTTAAACCTTAAGCAACTATGGTTTAATCAAACTTAAACCCTAATTAAATCTAACACATTTGACTTATTTAAAATATTAAACCTTAACTAGTTAAAGCTTAATTATACCTAGACCTAAACCTAACTTTTGTCCAACCCATATTGGACTTAAGTCAAACATAACTTAGGCTCAACATGACATGAATCTAAGTTAACCTAAACCAAAATTAAGTCCAACCCATATTGGACTTAAGTCAAACCTAACTTAGGTTCAACATGACATGAATCTAAGTTAACCTAAACCTAACTTAAGTCCAATCCATATTAAACTTAAGTCAAACCTAACTTAGGTTCGACATGACATAAATCTAAGTTAACCTAAACCTAACTTAAGTCCAACCCATATTAGACTTAAGTCAAACCTAACTTAAGGTTCAACATGACATGAATCTAAGTCAACCCAAACCTAACTTAAGTCCAACCCATATTAGACTTAAATCAAACCTAATTTAGGTTCACCATGACATGAATCTAAGTCAACCCAACCTAACTTAAGTTCAACCCACATTTAACTTAAGTCAAACTTAAGCTTAGGATTCAACCTGACATAAACCTAAACCCAAGACAAACCTAAATTAAGTTCAACTCAAATTGAACTTAAGTCAAACCTAAACCTTAGGTTTAACCTAATTTAAACCTAAGTTAAACTCAACATAAATTTTAGGTTCAACCCAAATTGAAGCTAACTTGACATCAACATTAGGTTTGACTTATATTGAACCTAACTTAACCAAAATTCAACTTGAGTTCAACACAACTTGAACCCAAGTTAACCTAAATGTTGGTTCAATCTATATTGAACCTAACTTGACCAAATGATTAAACCAAAAATATTAGATTCAAATGACATTGAATCTAATTATTAGACTTCTAATCAATTTAAGACTTTTAGATTCAAATAACATCGAATCTAAGATAATAAAATCTGACTTTTTATTAGATTTAAAGTCTAATCGACATTAAACATAACATTTTCATCAATAAAAATAAAATATAAACTTTGTAGATTTTAGATTCAAATGACATTAAATCTAAAATATTAAAATCTAACTTTTTTGTTAGATTTTAAGCCTAATCAACATTAAACTTAAAAAGACATCGAAATATAACTTAAGTTTAATCTACATTTCTTTAAATTCTAACACTCTTTTTCTTGCATGTTAAGTCTTTCCATATTATAGGGTGTGTTAACTTTATTTTGTAGGATGATCAAGAAGAATCAATGACATTAAATTCATTTTAGATTTTCATTGCATGTTATAGGGTGTGCAAACTCTGTTTTGCAGGACGACATTTCGAAGATGAGACAAACGACAATAAAACAAAACAAAATCACAACGACATCAAAACAATGACATTGACAAAACAAAACAAAACAAAAAAACATTAAAATGACAAAACCAAGATAAAACAAAATCAAAACTTTTAGGATAACCACCAAAACAAATAACAAATTACAGGACAAAACAATTAAAAATGACAAACAACAAAACAAAACAAAAATTGACAAAATCAAATTTTTAAGGTAGTACGACATATCACCCTTAGGATTGAACATTGACGTTTCTTTCCTTGAAACTTCTTAGAAAACAAGTGATTAACATTAATCAGAAGATTTATTAGACAATTATAATTGTCTAAGATGTAATTAACTATAGGAGCTTGCTTCTATAGGGGATTTAAAGAACTCAGGATAGATATTATATCTAGAAATCTCTGGTTACCAAAACTTCATTATCCTTATATAGAACTTCTAGGATAAGATATTCTAGAATATTATTTTAAAAGGATTATCACTGACATCTCTTTTTATACTGTTTTCTAACCTATTAGCCCTTATTTTCTTCAAATTTCTTACTATCTGAGGATCCTTTTACGAGATCCAAAGAAATAAGATTTATTGAAGATTAGGGCAATATTATAGTTAAACAGAGTGGCGACTCCAAACAATGACATAGACATCCACTCCAAGAAAATCTTCGACATGGCTATGGACGCCATCAAGAGATTTTATTTGGTGACTCCCCTTGGGATTATCTTTCTTATCATCTCTTATTAAATCACTTGTTTTTACTTTATTTTTTTGTCCTTTAGGACCACATCTTTTCAAAATCCAACTCTTTTAAATGGTATTTTTGACAAAAAAATAAATTCCCAATTTATAAATGAGTCCATAAAAATTTATTCTCTTTAAATTTTCAGAAAAGATGCATTGGAATCCTCTGATTCAATCTTTTCTTATTATCAAGATTTCAACACACCAATTGAGTAAGACATTTGCCTTTATCAGAATGATTTTGGATTATTTAATGAAGTTGAATTTACATTAGAAAATTTGTATCAAACTGATATGCAATCATTCGAGGATTTCAATTTGGAACCTTATGAAGATTTTCTTAACTTCACAGAAGACATACCTCAATACATGTCTGAAGAACAACATACTTGTGAATAAATGGAAAGAAAAGTTGACAAAAAAGGAAATAAAATTTGTGCTGAACAAGAAAATGACATCCCACCTCCATCCATATATGAAATTGGATCTTGTTCCAAGAATACTCCAAGAATTCGTTCCCAACATAAGAATAAAACTTGTTCTCTTAAAAGAATGAAAAGGTGGAATGAAAATGTTAATTTTGAAACATCTGAATTCGAACAAAGTGTTTTCGGGAACCCTTCCTTTTCAAAAAAAATCGATATGTTCAGATACCTATTGAATATGAGGAAAATATTTTCCAACCAGAAAATTCTCCGTCAATTCATGTCGTATACTCTGCATTTAAAAGATTAGCATGGAATGACAGGTGTTCAATTTCTTGTCTATTAGATAAAATGGGATGTGCGGTCTCTACAATAATTCAAAGAAGGATTCATTCAATTGAAGATCCTACTTAAAAGGGGATCAACAATTCCCATCAGACAGTCAGTGTACTCGGGTACAAGTAAAATTTTGTATAGGCCCAAGAATAAAATATGTTATTGTCACAAGAAAAAGAACTAAGCACAACAAATTAATATCAGATGCAGAAGATACATCTGCTAAAATGACTGCTTTGGTCCAAGTTCTACAACATGGAGACCCTTCTTACTCACAAAACAATGATACACTTTCTATGACAACTCGTCCTATACTAAAAAAATGTATGGATATGAGAATCGTCAGGAGGAATCTTGGATACCATGAGTACCCCTTGTCGGCATATTTTTAGGTTGTGTGTTTTATTTTGAAAAGGGGGTCGCCTAACAGAAGTTGTCGGCGAATTTTTAATTTAATTTAAATAAATAATTTTGAAAAGTAGTATTTGATTTTGAAAATAATTTTAAATTTGAAGGTTTTAAGATATGAGATTAAACGGATCTCACATCCCAAATAGTTTATATAAACGAGCACCGCACCACAAACCGTGTATCTATCCCTAAGGATAGACACATCGCTTGACGGTGGGGCTCGATTAAATAAACTAGAAGATTTGTGACATCCGTTTGGTCGCGAACCAATTTTATAAGCCGACAAATTCCACTCGCTTAATATGAAAGCATTAAACGGGGTTTATATTACTCAGGTTCTTTTAAAATTCCCTATAAGGGCAAGCCCCTATAGTTAATTACATCTTAAGTGATGGGAATCACCTAAGAAAACTCTCGATAATAATCGATAATTCGCTCTCAAGGATTTCGAAGTTTAAGTTTTCAAGGATTGAATTTTGGAATTTCAATAGGGAATGGATCAAATTTGGAACATTTTGTTTTGGGAATCCAAAGGAAGAAAAGTAGGAGAAATCACGGATTCGAAGCGAACTTCGGTAATTTCCCGACTATCCTATTGTTTGGCTTGAGTTTAGGAAAGTCCTAATATTTATTTAAATGTTTTGATCTTGCCAATTTTAATTAATTAGGGCTTATATTTATATGACGAATCGAAAAAATAGCCTCGAAGATGTGAGGGTTTATTGTCGTATCTGGACGACTACCTCGGAATCCTAAGACCGGTTAGGGTTTAATTTGCAATGCAAGTGCCTAACGAAGAGTTGAGGATTTATATTGCACTAAGCAAACTACCTCGAAGTCCTATGGCTTTGTTATTTAATTCTAGGAAAGTTTTCTTGAAGTAGACTCGAGTTTCTGCGATGACGATGGCCGTCTTGCCCACCATGCTCCGAGCTCCTTGTTGTTGCGAGAGGTTCGATTTTAGAAATCATAAATCGGGGGATGAGAAAAGTGTTTTGGCTTAGGGAAAATCTTAATTTCCAAGTATTTTTTATGTTTTATTTAAAACAAATCTTAAAGTTGATTATAACGACACAGGTTAAGATCTCGCGGTTCCATCCTTCCGACATCATTATTTTTATCGGATTCACTTTGTCCGGATGAATTTGCTAAACTCGACTGAATGAGTTCCACACTTTCATTTAGACCGTGGGAAATCCCGTTAGCAACATGTAGGTTACATCATCAGAGGTATTCCGATCATCCAACGGGACGTTTTAATTTAGTTGTAATTGTAGTTTTGTGTTCTGTTTGTGATTTAATTTTGAGTTGTTTAATATTTTGAAATGTTGTGGCGGTGAATTTTATCTTGCAATGACTTTTAACTTAGTTTTGGTTTCAGTTTTAGGGACTATCCTAAAGGTGTGGGTTTTCATGCAACAGTTGTTTATCGTGCAAGAAAAGTAAGTGTGATGCGATTAATGAAATTGCAATAATGTAAATTGCAATAAAAGTAAATTGCAATAAAATAAAAGTGTACCTGGAGGGTCTTCCCGTCATCTCAAGCTGCACTTAAAACATAATTAGAATATTTAAGCAAGTTCCTAGGTAAAGCTAAGGGAAGGGTTATGGTTTTCTACCAAATTCCTAATTCATAGCTAGTCGTTTCTATGACGTCCGAGTTCCTTGTGTTTTGGTTTGAAGACAATTTTCTTCATCAAAGAACAATTAAATTCAATTGTTCTTATAAGCATCCTATCATATTGAGAAAGTATTTAAGAAGAATCTTAAACATCTTTTCGATATTGCTTAGAATTGTTTTAAGTCCGAATGGATTCAATTACACAAATGAATTAATCGTCCAAGAATCTCAAGTTTTGTTATCTTGCTCAGTGAACTAGGACATTTGAATATCATATAGGTGAAGTAACATTTCATTTACTATTCTGTTTAGGAGTTATGATAACTAAAGCTTTTGAGGATAAATTGGTGTTCAAATGGTTTGTGATTTAGCTTAATTTCCATTAATGGGCTTAAATTTGGAATAGTGTTCAAGTTATTTTAGATTTATTTTGAATTCTTTATGTCTTTGGTGATGTTATATTTAATTCAATTTAATTTAATTTAATTTAATTTAATTGAGTTTTAATTTAATTTAATTCAATTTAATTTAATTTATTTAATTTGATTTTATTTATTTAATTTAATTTAATTTAATTTAATTCAATTTAGTTTGATTTGATGTTAAATTAAATTAATTTGATTTGATTTAATTTTAATTTAATTTGATTTAATTTAATTTAATTTAATTTAATTTAATTTAATTTAATTTTATTTTATTTTACTTAATTTAATTTGATTTTATTTATTTAATTTAATTTAATTTAATTTATTCATTCAATTTAATTTAATTTGTTTATTTAATTTAATTTAATTTAATCTTTAATTTAATTCAACTTTTAATTTTAATTTAATTTAATTTAATTTAATTCAATTTAATTTAATTTTTTAATTTAATTTTTAATTTAATTTTATTTTTAATTTTAATTGAAATTTTAAAAGAGTTTAATAATTTAATTTTAGTTTAATGATTAAGTCTTTTAATATTTTGAATTTGAGTTATCATTTTTTAATTAGAAATTAAATGTTATTGAAATGATTAATTTAGGGATTTTTAAATTAAAGAATAAATCTCCTCCTAATAATATCCCTATTTTAATAATTCCAATTTTATTATTCTTCCAAATTTAATCAATTATTTAATTAAGGTTTAATCATTTTAAATTGCTTAATGGGTTTCTACCCTTTAATTATTTAAATTTCAATCATCCAAATCAGATTAGGATCAAATATTTTACTTGTTAATTTTTTATTAAACCTAAAGTTTTAATTAAGGATTAAAAATTTTAATTACCACTTTACCCTTTAAGCTTAATAATTTCATAACTCACTAAATTGAACTCAAATGAACTTGAAATTTTTATGTGACTTCACTCATATGTCAATAAAGACATGAGAGGAGAAAATGTGATTTTTCTGTATTTAATTTATTTATATAATTACTTTTGGTGGAAAATAAAGATTTCCAAGGAAAATTTAATAACATGACCAAGGGAAAGTTTCTGTCCTTAAAAAAATTAGGGCACATTCCAAATGACCAGAGGACCACTTGGACCAATTTTGGTGATTTTTTGAATTATATTATTTTTATTATAATTATTTTACGTTTTGGAGTGTTAATTAATTTAAAAATAAAATAAATGTTGAAAAATAAATTTTATATTTTTCAAAAATCTCTATGATATCAAGGAAATCAGAGAATCAAATTTTACAATTTTCTGATTTTTCTATGATTTATTATAATTATTTTAGTGAAAATGCTAGAAAATACATTTTTTTAATTTTAAAATTACCCTAGAGCTTTAAAATTTAATATCTCACTAAATGAGACCTAAGAAAAATATGAGGTTTGTTCCTAAGTGATTAAAATTCAAAATGTGACATTTTGGTGAATTTTATTATTTTTGTGATTTTTATTATTTTTTAATTATTAAAATATTAAAATAATATTAAAAAATCAACTTTTTAGAAAATTGAAATTTTAATTTTCTTAAATTCCCCTAATATCAGAGAGGCTCCAAAAAAAATTTGGTGAATTTTTAAAAAGTATTTTGAAAGTTATGAATTTTTAAGGTTTAAATTGACTAAATGGCTTAATCAAAACAATTAGTAGGGCTAACCAAGTCCAATTGACCTCAAATTTTTATGGTGGGTTCCTCTGATCTTAAAGGTCAGTGGAGAATTGATTTCAAGTCAATTTGATGTATGGTTAGCTCTAATTAATTAGAGATCCATTTTGGGTGTTTAAGCCAATTAGGGTTATTTTAAATGAGTTAACTCAAAACCTATTTTTCCTAGGGTCCTCTGGTCATAAGGAACATCACCAAATTTTCCTAGAATTTATTTCACAACATGCTATTTATTGGAATTAAAATACTCAAAATAGTAACATGAATTTGAAAAATCAATAACTTTTCATAGGGATGACCTACGACTTTGGAAAATTCAGGGAATGTTTCCAAATTCAGAGGCTTCAAAAGCACTATGGTCTCATGCCATGGTGAATTGTATACATGCATGGAGAATTAAAAATATGCAGAGAGTAAATAAATTATTAAAAATAAAATACTTGATGAAATTAAGTGATTTCTTTTCCACATTATTCTCCTCCGTTCAGCTGAGCGAGAGGGTATTTTTATTTTATTTTTCTGATTTTTCTACACAAAGTTATGAATTTTTGAAGTTTAGGGAATTAAATAAATCAGAAAAATCCCTAATTTTCTATTTATCCACGCGGCGCCGCGTCAACCTCGGCAGCTCCGAACGCACACGCGTCGCGCTCCCATTCGACTCCGCCATCTGAGTCAGCAGCCCGGGCCCCGCGGTTCTCGTACCGTCTTCTGATCCGACGCGATCCTGGCCGTCCGTTCCCTCGTGTATTGAATGGACGGCATCCGTTCATCGTCCCCAAGTGTCCTCACCCGAGAGCCGTCCACACTAAATCCCTAATATCTCACTCGATACTCAATGGATTTTCATGTTCTTATGTTCTATGGATTCGTCTTGAAGAGACGAACACATCTATACGGTGATCATGCATTGAAATTAAAGCATTTGAAATGGAGAATCTCCAGAAGCTCGGGATGAAGAATTAGCTCATACCTTTGCTCGGAGAAGTGTGGCTTCGATCCGAGGGTTGTTGCACCTTCGATTGGATCCCAGCAAGCTCCGGATGAAGTCTCCTGGTCCGGTGAATTGTCTCAGTGGGATTTCGACCAAGCCCGATCACAAAGCTTGGAGGGCCGGAGCAACCGGGTGGCCCTGGAGATGGGGCTTTTGCTTGGTGGACACCTTCCTCAGTGTCAGTGAAGGTGTAGAACCAATCGATTTGGGGATTGGCTCACTGTGGAGAAGTGTCCTGGTTTTGGGCCTAGATTTCAACTTCGAAATTGAGCTCACGGAGAAGAAATGGCAGGGGGATCTCGGTGGGGATCAAGTGCTTCGTGTATGGGGAGGAGTCCGGAACAATTTTGGCGTAGTTTCCTTAAGGTTTGTTTTCGGCACCTCTCATGGCCGAGAGAGGTGGTGTTTAAATAGGAGAGGGTGGAGGGCCTCCCGGGGAGAGTTAGGGCTTGGGATCAGCTGCTCTTGGCAAGAGAAGAACGGCTCCAATGGCCACGCGAGGATGGGGGCGACTCGGCAGGTGAGAATTCCAAGTTGGGCTCACATGTGAGCTCTCGGCCATGGTGTTTTCCGGTGACCCGGGCGGGCGGCCGAGCAGAATGGGTCACCCTCGGGTCCAGTGGGTCGGAGTAGAGGTTTGTGAAGTCGATTGGCCATGGACATGTGTAAAGGGTTCGAATCGAAATGGAATGGGAAAGGGCTAGTTTTGGGTCTAAATGGGTCAACCCTTGGTTTTGGGTTAGGTTCACCCTCCAAGGTCAATTTGGGCTGAAGGGAAAGTCACTTGGATCGGCTTGATTAGTGGGGTCAAGTCACAATCCAAGTACAATTAAGTCTAAGCATGGTTTAGTGGAGTCATGGAAGTGGTTAATCACTCTTAAGAGAATATGGAAAGGGCCTCCTCCTCTTGCCATCTTGGGTATGGTGAGTTGGAAAGTAGATTCCATGGCTCTCATGGCTCCCATGTGGCTCATGCATGGCTTCATGGCTCACCTTTGGCTTGGGAAAAGTGAAGTCAATTTCATGGAAATGGATTTAAGGAAAATTTTGGTATTTAGGGGTGATTTGGCATGAGGCTTGATTTGGAATTATTTGATGATGAATTTAGGACTTAGGTAATGGCTTTAATTAAGTGGATGGCAAATGGAGATGTCATGTGGGCTTTAGGGTAGATTTTGTGCCTTTTGAAATGGTTTTAGATGGGCTTTTAAGATGGTTTAGGAAAGTGGGCTTTTGAATTTTAAGATGGATTTTGGAATGAAATTTTAGTAAGGGCTTGGGCTAAATAATTATTGGGTTTAGCTCATGGATGTGTCATGAGTGACTTGAAGCAAATTGGGGGTGATTTGGGTTTGAATTGGGTTGAATTTGGGCTCTTTTGGTGAATGGGCCAATATAGGTCCAAGTGGGCCAAGTTGGGCCAATGTTGGGCTAGGTTTGAAATTGATGTAAAATCAATGTTGAGAAATGTTTATGGGAGTGTTTTAAAGAGGTTTTGACTTTGGTTGGGCTTTGATTTTGGGGTTTGGGCTCATTTGGGTTAGGTTTGGGTTTAGGTCAAAATTGGGCCTTTTAGCTTTGGGTTGAATTTGAATGGGATTTGGGTCCAAATTTTGGGCAAATCATGTTAGTGTTTTGCTTGTGGGGATGCTAAGGAGGATTTAGAAAAGATTTGGGGTTAATTGGAGTTGAATTGGGTGAGTTTGGGTTAGGTTTGGGTCATGGGTCAAAATTGGTCTTTAAGGTCAAAAGTGAAATTGATTCAAATGTCAATAAAATTGGGCTAGAATTTGGTCCAGATTAACATTTGGGATGTTGAATTGAAGTTTAGAATTGAATTGGACCAAAATTGGGGTCAATTGGGTAGGTTTGGTTTGACATTGGGTTCACTTGGGTTTAAAATGGGTTAAATTGGGGGTTTTGGTAAAAGTGGGGTAAATTGACAAAATCAGCCCATGGTGTAGTTGAACAAAATGAAATTGGGAATATTTGGGATTTTTTGAAATTTTCTGGGAATTTTTGGAATTTTTTTTGAATTTTTGGGTCAAGAGGGGCATTTTGGTAATTTGGAGGGTATTGGGGGTATTTTTGGAATTTTTTGTATTTTTTGCTGTAAATGATCAATTTGAGTGGTATGGAAATGTTTAAGATCAATTTTGAGGAATTTTGGGTGATTTAAGAATTTTGGAGATTTTGAGCTATTCAGGGCTTTTGGTAGGTTAGGAGGGTCCGGGTCCCGGGGGCCAAAAACTGAAATTTTGAAAAAATGAAGATTAATCAAATTTAAGTGACATGGAATCATTTAGGTTGAGCCATGAAGCCATGAAGCCATGAAGCCATGAAGCCATATTAAGCCCATATGAGCCATGAGAGGACTCATTTTGTGTATTCATTATGTTGTTCCTAACCCTCTTAGCCAAGGGCTTAGGGGTTAAGGACCATCCATGTGAATCACCTTCATGAGTCAGGAGGTCAAGTTGGGTATGGGTGTGGTTTTAGGAGATGTGTGAAAGTGTAGTGTATAAGTGTAGTGTGTGTGTAAGTCGACCACTCGTGGACCGAGCCACCTGTGGCGGTCCTAAGGTCAAAGAGTCCTATAGGAACTCATCCTTTAAACTTCCACATTTGATTTCAACCCTCTAGGTGATTAGGGGTCTACAATCAAGTTTGTGGAGTTTGCAGGGAGTTAAGAAGTGGTTGAGTTTCTAAAGGGGTAGGTTCCATCTCTAGTCCTCTAAGATAGTCAAAGGAAAAGCCTAAGGCTAGATCTTAAGTACTAAAGAGAGAAGAGAAGACCTCATCAAAAATGAGGTCAACACCCCTGCAGACAGTTCTCAAGAGCGAATTTGTGAAAGGCATCCTATGAAATCATTCGAAGAAAGATTGAAGAAATTGAAAAATGACGTTAAATAATTCTCAATACGAAGGAGGGATAATTCTTCAAATAATTCAAATGAGGACGTCGTTCAATTAAATATGGTGGAAACAAGATCTACCTTTCTAGCATGAGAATTAAGTGAAGAAGATACGATAGAAGAGTTACGAGCGGTTATTTAACAACGAGATGAGCAAATCAATCATCTCGAACAAAAAATGGAAGAATTAATGATAGCTATACAAAATCCACCAACAAATCCATTGCCTGCTGTTGAAATCATTAGGCTAGAGGAGATATACATCTCGGAGAACAAAAGAGAGCCAATAGAAATTGAAGAAAGCAATCAAATGAAAAAGGTTCTCCTCAAAGTGGAATTCCATAAAAGGAAAGTACACAATTGGTAGAACAAAAAATAAAAGAAACAATGACTTAGGTAAATGCTAGATCATTAATTCCAAAGGGTAGACCATATCTAGAGAAATTTGATTCTATTCAATGCTCTAAAGGTTTTGTTCATCCTCTCTTCAAAATGTTTGATGGGACCGGTAATCCTCGTCAACATTTTGCACGCTTCAGAGCAAGTTGTTGTAATGTGGGAGGAAGTGATGCTCTTCTATTATGTCAATTTGTCAATAGTCTTACAGGAGTTGCCTTTGATTGGTATGCGGAACTTCCTAATGGGTCTATTAAGACTTTTGTAGAACTTGAAAGTCTTTTCATTCAGTGGTTTGCTGGAGCACAACACCATACGATAGTTAGTGATTTGGTAGTAGAAAAGTAAACGTCAGGAGAGAGTTTAGTGGATTATATTTTGTGATGGATAAATCTCAGCATGAAATGTGAACCGCAACACCAAGAACAACACACTGTTGAAATATTGCTTAAAAATATCCACGGTACTATAACATTTATACTCAAAGGATTCACAATAAAAACATTCAAAAAATTACTCAGTAAAGCTGTCAATCTTCAAGAAGAAGTTAAGCAGATGAGTGTAATAGAAAGACCGAAAAGACAAAGTCTGTCAAAACATTTGAAAAGAAACTGGGAAACGTTGTAGAAAAGGGTAAAAAAGTAATGGAAGTTCAACCTGAACAAAAGAAACAATGACAGAACCAATCATTACCACAAACTTCTTCTCAATTACATCTTCAACAACCAATTCCAGTATCGACAGACAAGAGAACGATGGCTGAAAGAATGAATAAAGAATACCCATTTAATACAGAAGCCGTTAGCAAAATATTCCGTAGCCTGCTGAAAATACCAGAATTCAAGCTTCCTGAGGCTAAAAGGCCAGCAGAAGTTGACATGAAGGACAGTCCCAATTATTGTCCTTATCACAGGATGCTCGGGCATAAAATTGAAGAATTCTTTGTCTTCAAAGACTGGTTAGAGTGTAATTTTAAAGAAGGAAACATAGTAATCCTGAAAGAATATTTGAATGAACCTAAAAAACGTTCAGTCAATATGATTTCGGTTGATAAGCTTAATTCTGAAAATAAAAATAAAGACAACACTGTTCAAGGTAAATCTTCTGAGGAGATCCTTACGGATATTCAAGTCACAAAATCTTCCAAGAAAGGAAAGAAAATGAAGAATAAAAAATCAAAAAGGATTAGAGGTCTTCCAAACATTGGAACTACAGTTCTTTTTGTATTTCCTAACTCTTATGTTCCTCCATCTTCTACTAGGATAGTTGTATCGGATGAAGGGAGAAAATCCCTCAGGCCGTTGACCATGTATGACTTCCTTTTTACCAGTACTATGAATAATAATACTTCAAGTTCTGCTTACATTTTATCTACTTTTGGAGATAACTCTGAAAATGATCATTCAAATTTTAATTCTAAGACAATATTCAAATCGTAGATGATGTTGATCAATCTAATGATAACCAAAATGACAATATCATTAACGATAATTTTGACAATGATAAAGACGAAAGTAATACTGTCACACTCCAACTATAAGGGACCCCAATTTCCATAGAATTGGAATCTTCTGATTCAGAGACGAAAGAGTCAGATAATAAACTTGAAGAAATAGTTGAAATTAATTTGCGAAGTAGAAAAGTTCTACCCTCCATAATGGCTTCCCAAGAAAAGGAAAAGCAAATAGTTAAACCGGAAAAGATCTCTCCTCCAATACATCCACAACTCCCTGAAAGAAATGAGGATGATCTTCACAACAAGGTAGACTATAATGTATTAGCTCACTTGGGAAAGTTAGTAGCAAAACTGAGTATTTATGATGCTCTTATACTCTCCAAAGAAATGAGAGAGTCATTGATAAAATCTCTTTTAGATCCAGACATTTGCTTAGCTTAACTTGCTAGCATCACTCAAAATGAAGCTTATCCATTAGAAGAATCGACAAAGATTACCTTCTCTAAAAATGACTTGTTACTTGGGACGACTGAGCATAATCATCCACTATACATCACAGTGAACATAAATGACATGACACTTTCAAGAGTGCTTATCGACCCAGGTGCCTCGATTAACATAATGAATTTAAGAACTCTTGCATATTTGGATATTGATCGGTCCTAACTATCAAGAGATACAATGATGTTACAGGGATTTAATCAACAAGGATAACGAGCTCTAGGATCAATAACATTGCTCCTAAAGATAGATGACTTTGTGACAAAGACAAACTTCCATATCATCGATTCTGATACCTCTATTAATTCTTTACTTAGCAGACCATGGCTTCATGAGCATAAAATGGTTCCTTCTTCACTACATCAATGCATAAAATATTTACAAAAAGGACAAGAATGTCATATTATAGGAGATCTGCAACCATTTTCAAACCATGAAATTGGTATACATGAAGATGTGACATATTAGGCTCCTATAAAAAAATAATATTCTCCAGAGAGATAATAGTGGATATAAAAGAAAATGACAAAGAAAAGAAAATAAATGTAAAGGGTTATTCTTTAACAAAGGCGAAGGGTGGTGATTCTCATCAAACTCATACCCGAGGCCAAGGTCGGGGATGAGGACGAGGGAAAGAAAACCCAACTATCACAATGAAAAAACCATTGAAGTTCAAAATTCACCTGGACTTTGAAGAAGATACAAAAGAAGAAATGACATCAGTGGTTCTAAAAGAGCATCAATTTAAAATACCTCTTGAATAAGAAGACAAAGAAAAACAATTTGAGTCTATGTTTGAGAAAATTAATCATTATATACACTCTATGACTCTAAATCTAATCTCTACTGCTCAGATTGAGAATTTAGTGGTCAAAGAAGTATATGGTGATGATAAAAAGCCAATTAAGTTTAGACTTGGCTCTGATTCTTCTAGTACTGAAACTGATGTAAAATTAGAAGATGAAAATCTTCCAAAATCAATGAAAATTCCTTTTGAGTTGTATTCTCCTTGGGCTTAAAAATTTATTCAAAATAGTTTAATGCTCAAACAATGGTCTTTAAAACAACCACATTTCATTGAACAAATGTGGGATAATAATAGACAAAATCCTAACTCTAAAGAAGGTATTGGGTTTGGTACTCTCGAACCCCTAGTTGATACAGAATTTTGCCTAGTCATCACTGAAGAACATAACTCTGAACCAACATATGATTTTCTAATTGAAGATGATCTTCCAAAATTGGAAGAAGAAATTAAATCAACAGTTGATGAATTAAAAGAAATAAATCTAAGAACTGATGAAATCCTTTAAACAAACTTTCATTATTTCATTTCTTAACGACATAGAAGCAAAAGAATAAATTCAACTGTTGACAAAATATAAAGACTGCTTTGCCTGGACTTATGATGAATTGCCTAGGATAGCACCAGAAGTTGCAGTCCATAAACTTGGGATAAATCAAATTGCAACCCCCGTTAAACAATCTCCAAGAAGGATGCGTGTTGAAATAGAACAACAAGTCATTGTTAAAGTTAAGAATTAAATTGAGACCAATTTCATACGAGAATAAAATTACCTGATATAGCCGGCCAATGTGATGTCAGTTAAAAAGAAAAATGGTCAGATCAGGGTCTGTATAGACTTTAGGTATCTAAGCAAAGCATGTCCGAAAGATGAATTCCCTTTACCAATCCTAGAATTAGAGATCGATATAGCATCTAAACACACAATATTTTCCTTTATGGATGGATCAACAGGATATAATCAAATAAAAATGTTTTAAGAAGATGAAGCAAATACAGTCTTCAGGACACTCATAGGGATATATTGTTACAAAGTTATGCCATTTGGATTAAAAATGTTGGTGCAACCTATCAAAGAGCCATGACACAAATTTTTGATGAATTAATACACAATCAAGTTGAATGTTATGTGGATGATTTAGTTGTCAACAGTAAACAAAAAGATAATCATGTGTACGATTTGAGAATTTTCTTCGAACGATTACGACACTATAATCTTAAAATGAATCCCTTAAAATGTGCTTTCGGTGTTACTTCAGGGAAAATTTTAGGATTTATTTTCCAACATCGTGGAATTGAAGTTGATCCTCTTAAAATTGAAGCTATCCTAAATATGCCTCCTCTTAAGAATTTAACTCAATTGAAATCATTTCAAGGAAAATTAGCATATATATGACGTTTTATTTCTAATTTGTCAGGTAGGTGTCAGCCTCTCACTGCCCTAACCAAAAAAGATACCAAATTTGTGTGGGATGAAAAATGCCAACAATCCTTTGAAAATATTAAAAAATACTTGACAACACCTCCTATCTTAGTAGCCCCCATGTTAGGAAGACCTCTAATCCTTTACACCGTGGCATTAGAAAATTCCCTTGGAGCATTACTAGCACAAGTAAACGATGAGGGAAAAGAAAATGAGTTGTATTATTTAAGCCGCTGTTTGGTTCCGACAGAAATAAAATACCCAGCTATTGAAAAAAATTGCTTGGCCTTGATTTTTGCAGTTCAAAAACTGAGGCACCAAGAGTTAACGCACTACAATGTCTAATGACATGACTGACACTTTCTGGAAGATTAGCAAGATGGACAATGATACTGATCCAGTTTAACATACGTGCTGTCAAAGGACAAATCTTGATAGATTTTTCAGCAGCACACCCAATTCCAACTGGATCACCTCTCAACGATGATTTACCTAATGAAAAAATATTAATAATAAAAAGCTCAAGCATGCAATGATGGGAATTATATTTTGATGGAGCATCATCTGCTCGAAAAGACAAAGACAAATATACAATCATACCAGGAAAAGCTAGAGTAGGATTAATTTTCATCACTCCAGACAAAGCAATGATGCCATTTTCATATCATTTAACTGAACCATGCACAAATAATGAAGTTGAATATGAAGTGCTCATAACTGGTATCGAATTGATAATATTAATGGAAATAAAAAATATCAACATCTACAAAGACTCCCCATTGATCATTGATCAAATTGTGGGTAAATATAAAACATTGAAACTTTGACTTGAACATTAATCCCGTTACACTCTAAAATTGCTTCAGCAAATTCCTGATGTAACATTCTTCTTAAACCCTAGATGAGACAATTCTTTAGCAGATGCTTTGGAAAAACTTGTAAAAGAATTTGCTTGTTCAGAATAAGACGACATTAATTTCTATAAAAGGACGACAAGTTCTTTCCCAAATTGACTTGGATAATCTACATAAAATCAGTGAAAATATGACAACAACAATTGACGAAGAAAAGGATGATTGGCGACGACCAATTATTCAATATTTACACACCGAAAGGTTACCCAAAAACAACTCTATCGCAACTTAAATCAAACAAAGAGCATTATCATATGTTCTAGTGAATGATATTCTTTACAAATGATTTTCTAACCAAATGTTCTTAAGATGCTTAAATCAAACTGAAGCTCAAGAGATTGTTAAAGAATTTCATTCAGGTCTATGTGGTGCACACCAATCTGGGCCTAAAATGAAAATGAAAATAATGAAAATGGGATATTATTGGCCAACAATGATGACTGATTGTCTCAAGCTCGCAAAAAAGTGATATCAATGTCAACTACATGGAGTGGTCTTACATCAACCGCCAAATGTACTATATCCAGCTATTGCATCTTGGTCATTTGAATGATGGGGCACCGAAATAGTAGGCCCTATAGACCCTCCATCGTCTAAAGGCCATAGATTTATTCTGACAGCCACTGATTACTTCTCCAAACAGGCAGAAACAATATCGCTTAGAGAAGTCAAAGCAAAACAAGTTCTTCATTTCTTCAAGACTCATATTATTTATAGATTTGGAATACCTCGAAGGGTCATATCAGACAATGGACTAGACTTTAAAAATACAAAAATGAATAATTTTATTCAAAGAAAATGGGATAGACTGGAGGTATTCCACAATCTATTATCCTAAAGCCAATGGTTTAGCTAAAGCTTTCAAGAAAATATTGGTACAAATTTTGAAAAAGACATTAATTAATAATCCAAGACAATGGCATGAACGACTAATAGAAGCTCTATGGGCCTATATGACTACATACCGAACACCAACACGGTCAACACCGTTTTCTTTGGTATATGATTTTGAGGCTATTTTACCACTTGACGTTCAAATTCCTTCTCTCAGAGTTGTTGTTGCAAACAAAATAACTGAGGAAGAAAGTGTCAAATTACGACTTGAAGAACTTGAATGTTTAGAAGGCAAACATCTTCAAGCTCAACAAAATCTGGGACTATATCAAGAAAAATGATATGAGCCCATGACAAATTGGTTCGTCCTAGAACCTTTCGAATCGGTGAACTAGTTTTAGTTCTTCAAAGACATATACTCGCTCATCGAAAAAATAGGTGGGAAGTTTGAACCAATATGGGAGGGCTCATATGTACTTGAAAAGACATATTCAGGAGGATCTTACCAATTAGTATATTGTCAAGGAAAAAAAATCTTGCCCCCAATCAACTGACGTTTCTTGAAAAAATATTATGCAACATGAAGATTATGAACAATGACTTGCTTATAAACTGGGAAAAGAATAAAAATGGTTTGCCTTGTTTATGTAAATTTCACTTTGTCTCTTGAAATCTATTTTGTGCTTACTAAGTAGATACTTATAAGCATAATTCCTCAAAATAAAACAAAAAAAAATTCTTAATTTAAAAAAAACATTCTGAAGATGAAAATTAGTTTGACATGTTAAACTATCCTGTCACTTACAGGAAAATGTCTAACAATAGACTTCTTTTCACTTTTCGAAATGAAGTGACCATGGCATTGGACCGTCGACACATTGACAAAGGGGCGAGAATTCATTTTGACCTTGTCTTCTAAACTTGAATTGATATATCAAGGATCATTGATATACCTTGTTAATCAAGATGAAGTTGAAAACAAGACACCTGTAATATAGTTCAAAGCTCGAGAACAATATGGCATCATGGATGAACAAAAATCAGTCATTCACAAACGAAAATTCAATACTGGGAAACTGAAATCAGTAGTAATGGGTACAACTTAAGGAATCACGGGAGCATCTGTTGCTAGTATCAACAAACTGACGTCAGGAATTACTCACTCTCAAAGGCGAAATCTCAACGAGTGATTGAAATGACAAGAAGAAAGGCAATTACAGGACATGAGATGTATAAAAGATGATACAAACCAACTTAAATTTTCAGTCCCCAAAATTCCACCTAGTGAATCCTATCCCATTTTGGTGGTATAAAATTTAGAGCCCGAGGAAGAAGACACAATTGAAAGGACCACTTTTATCTTGACCCCATACATATCGACTTTGGACTTGACAGTGTCAGAAAGACAAACTGATAAAAGAGATATTTCTGAAGAAGAAGTACGGTGAATTCAAAACATCAGACGATACTCTTTTGAGCAATTGAAACATATCAATGGACAGACTATCAACATACTAGAAGGCATTAAATTGTTTATATATATATATATCCATTTGGATTACCCAATCTAAGAACTTATTAGTATCATGGGTTCCATCATTGAATGGAGCTTCAAATTTAACTCTCTTAGAGAGGTCTTTAAAGTCATCATTATTCTGATAAAAACGGTCTCTTCTACCTCCTTTCCTAAGATTAGGTTGTATTCTATGAAATTGGTCTTCTCGTAGCTCTAAGTATGAATCTTTTTCATTTAATTGTGTAATATGAATTTGGGTAAGCTGTGTGTCAGTGGGTTTATTATTGGAAGAAGATTTATGATTTTTTGCAATTGATCTTTTAAATCTTGCATTTGATTTTGGTCTCATCAAACAAATCTCTATTCGTAGTATCATTTTCATGAATCCTAAGATCTAATGAATCAACCATTTGAGTTAAACTTTTAATTTGATCATGGAAAACTAATTTTGGTCCCTTGACTGTTTTTTTCTTTTGGTGCAAGAGGGAAAAGACTATAGATGAGAGAGAGTGTGAAAAAAGTAAAGTATATATGTAAAAATAAAGTGAATCTTCAGCTACATGAACTTCTAGGTGAGGAGGGGGGTAAAATGATTGTTTACTCCCTAAGCTCTCCTTAGGTAGTTTAAACTATGTTGATAAAGTCCTTTTTAGCCTTAAATATACTAACGTTTATACACAAATACTCTTATGAAAGAGATTTTAAATGCAATTTTCCTAGACCTACAAACCTCAAGTCCTTAAGATGAAAACGTTTTTTGAGTTTTCACATAATGTGCAGCTAGTTTATCATAAAAAGTTGACATAAAAAGTAAAGCAAAAAACATAAAATTTTGATTGCATCATAGTAAGGTTGTATTTCCTTTAAGTGGAGTACCCCTTAACAGTTTTCACTCAATAAAAAAAAAGTATAAGAATGTAAGTCAGGCTTTATAATGGAGTTTGCTAATTAGACTTCGTGCTTGCACCACAATTTTGGAAGAAATATAATAGATGTTTAAAATAAATATACCTATCATTAGAAAAAACTCACTAACATCATCCTTTTTTGAAGTAACTCTCATGCTTGTAGAGACAAGTCCACCACAAAGAATTTCTTTATAGATGTCCAAAAGCTCTAACACAATCAACCCCTTCCCAGATTCACTTTGATACCAAATATAATGGATGTGGGCAGCCTTTTGATGAGATAAAGTACTAAAATTTACTATTTATGTTTGGTTTTAAGTCTAAAGATATGATGTAGAGGTTTTGGTGGAATGTTAAAATTTTAGAGGGAACAGTGGCTAGAATACCAAGAATAGTGTGGATTATGCTAGTTTGGGCTGATTTGAAATTTTTTTTTTTTTTGGAAAAGTGGCTTAATAATGTGTAAGTAGTTAGAAATGATTATTATTGGTTAGTATAGGATGTTTATTTATGAGTTGGAGTAGATGGTGGGTTTGGATGTGTTTACAATGGTGTTTAGGGTTAAGGAACAAGACTAAGTCTTAATATGCTCTTGATTGGCCTAGAGCTATGAAAAGGGGTTTGGATTTGTTATGAGGCTTTTCTTGTTGTTTTGTTGATATTATAATAAGCTTCGGATGTGGAATGATGAAGAGTTTAAGAGCAAGTGTTATGACGGATTAGTGAATAACATAAAAGAAAAACAAAAATAAATACATTCTCACCAAAGAAATGATAATACTTGAAGCCCTCAAGCACTTAAATTTTTCATTCAACAACTGATAAAAAACATTACATATAAATTTATAAAGATTACAATAATAAAAAGTCAAGAGGAACTTTAAAGGGTGGTAGTTGGTCATTAATGGAGAAATGTGCTAACCACATTCCTAATTTATTGTTTCGTTATGATGAGCCAAAAAAGGCTCCAAATTTGAAAATTTAAATATTCTAGAAACTGAGATTGAAATATAAATACTAAAATAAAATTCAAGTCTTTCATTTGATATGGATCTTGTGATGGGCCTTAAATGGGTACTTTCTTGGGTTCTTGCTTGGATTCTTAGAAGTGGACTTTTGGCTTCATTTTGATAATGTGTTGCATCATCATGATTGCTTAATGTAACACTTGTATGGCCCTCTACGAACATTCATAGTTCGAAGGATGGCTGCCTATTTGATTTTGGTGGCGCACTCTTTGTCTGATAGAATAACCCTTTCTAAGGACAATAGATCCATCCAAAGGACCCCTCAAAAAAATCGACCGAGCAATTGTTACTCGACCGATTGATTATAGCCGAATGAACAAAAGCCAAACGACTAAACCAAGTAGTTATAAATGTGAAACAACGTCAGAGACAGTTACATATAGGGGTGTCAACAAACCGAACACGAACGAACAAAGCTAGTGTTCATGTTTGAAATGTTGTTTGGTTCGTTTAACGAACAAATGAAAAAAAATTATTTGTGTTTGTCTTGTTTGCTTATCGAACGAATCGAACACGAACTTCTGGCGAACCGAACATGAACTATTCACGAACAACTAGCTTTTTTGACAACTCTAGCTTTGATAGCATACTTCCTCAAAATGAAACAAATTGATCGTGTATTCCATACACATCAGGTAATCCATACTTCCTCAAAATGAAGCAAACTGAATAAGGTGTTTAGGGTTTTGTTTAGGATTTTATTTTAATATATAATATAGTATATTAATCATAATATTATAATATTTATATTAATATAACTATTACTATAATATTATTTTTGTTATTAATAATTTATGATATATTATAATTTATAGAAGTTTAAAATATGATAAATTTTTATAATATATAATTATTTTTAAAATATCATAAATTTTTTATATATAATTATTTTAAATTATTTTATATATAATTATTTTATATTTCGAACAATAACGAACCGAACACGAACGAACACATCACTGTTCGTGTTTGGTTTGTTTAACAAACCGAACAAAAACAATTATTCGTGTTTGTCTCGTTTGTTTATCGAACGAATCGAACACGAACTTCTTGGCGAATCGAACACGAATTGTTCGCGAACAACAAACTTTTTTAACAGCTCTAGTTACATATATGGAGCGGTGTCAACGTCGGTTACCGGGGTCAAATGACATCAACGTTAGTTACAAATATATAAATATGTAATGGTTTATAAATATATTATAAACATTCCCATTGAATAAAAATGATGAAAACAAAAACTAGCGTTAATTTTTTTAAAAGACTAAATAATAAAATAGTAAGAATAAAAATAGAAATATTAACTAATCACAGCTGGCGGAACTGGCATATATATATATATATATATATATATATATATATATATATATATATATATATATATATATATTGAAAATTTAAAAAGCGGGGCTACATTTCACATAAGCGTATTGATGATTTTTTGTTATGATGTGGTATTAATATGCCATATTGGTTAGTTAAATAGTTTGATTAAAGGCAACTCATAATTATGTTTATAATAACGGTACTAGCTTATTGACCAGCAATTAATTATGCTGCTTGTTTGCTCGTTTAGGGTAACTTATTTGATGCGGTGACATTTTAAAAATACACCAGATATGTTTGGGTAAACTGCGTTTTGGCAGCTTATGTGTTCTCAAAATGCTGCAACTTTTTGGTTACGGTGTAGTTATTAAAAAAAATAAAAATTTGTAATAGCCACCGCACCTAACTTATCAACAGATTATTTTTAATCAGCTTATCAACAAATTATTCAATAAGCTACAGCTGCACCAAACAGATGTAACTAAAATCTGATCTCATAATTTAGTAATAATTTTTAACTCTTTTATTACTTGAGTCACATACATTGTTATTCTAAAAAATATTTAAGGCCACTTTGACATCACTTTTAATTATTATTTATTATTTTTATGATTATATATTTGGTTGATATAAATTTTATGGAGTTTTTACATATCAATCACCTAAACCTTTAAAGATTGACCACTCTTATTTCGAAAAGAAATAAAATGTCGAGTGGTTAAAATATAAATTTTTATTAGGTGGCAAAAACGTTATATTTGAAATTTCAGGTGGTTGATAATTTTTATAAGTTTTATTTTTAAAAAATCAATTTTTTATATATACACTCAGTATTTTTTATAAAACAGCTAGATCAATCAAATGTGTTCTACTTTAATTCAATATATAAATAAAAAAAATCAAAAAAATAAAAATTTTATCAACGAGCACTTCCAAAATTTAAAATAATTTTTGCTTTAGAGCTAAGCTGGGGGCCTCAATTATCAAAAATTTTCGCCCATTTTTAAGTCTTTTTGTTCTCTCAAATGGCAAAAAATTGCGGGGCGATGCCGCGCAGCTGCCTGGCCGCCACCCCAAACGGAGCCTTAATGACAAATGCTGCACTTTCCTAGAAAAATTATTAGCGTTTAATTAGATCAATAAATTTTTTATTTTTTCTTTTTTGCAAATCATGATGAAAATTATTCTCTTTTCAGCCATTGATATATAATTTTCAAAATTTCAGCCCAAAAAGGTTTTCGCATTTAATATAACTCAGTTTTTAACAGTTAAATTTAAATAAAATATGAAATTCTTTATGATAGTTTTTAGAGTGATATAACATTTTATTTTAATGCATATTTTTTTAAACTCTATATTTACATATTATTTTATTAGTATGCTTATATAGATTAGATTTAGTGTCAAAATAATTTCTGATTATTTAAATAGGCTCGTCTCAGAATTTATAGAAGTGTCAAAATAGTCATCATTATTTTAAAATTAAACTCTATTAGTTTTTTCGTGAAGAGGTGAAGACTATTTCAGAAGACTATTTCAGTCTCAATATAAAGAGTCTATAAAAAACTTTGACACTTCTATGAAATTTAGGTTAAAATGCTCCAATATAAATAGTTGGCTACATTTCGACATGTATTTTGCTTAATAAATTAATATAATATTTTTTAATAACATTAAATACTTCTTATATGTTTAATTTCTAAGGGATTGACATAAATATCACTCAATTTTTATGTACCTATACATCAAGCATTAGGAGTATTTTTTTTAATTAAATATTAATATCTTTTATTGCTGGTGTAAATGTAAAGAATAAAAGTGCGGAAAGTTTAGATGTTAAATATATAATTATATAAGAATTTGGTGATATTTATGTAAATACCCTTTATTTTTTTTACTATGAAAGGACTGGTTTTCTGCTTATCACCAATCCTGCTGCCACTACCCATCTCTCCCTCTCCCTCTTCCACTCCCCCTCTCTTCTCCGGAAGTTACCGTACTCAATTCGTAAAAGGAATGGAGAAGATTGAAGAAGTGGTCATTGTTGGCGCAGGAGTTTCAGGCCTGGGCACAGCCCTCGGCCTTCACCGGTGCGTGCTTCCTCTTCTTATATTGATCGCTTGCTTTCCTTTAATTTCTCTGTTAATTTTTTTTGCTGAACATAGGTTAAATCAGTTACTTCTCTGATTGATGATTTCATAGATTTGTTGCAGGAAGGGTATAAGAAGCTTGGTGCTGGAGTCCTCCGACTCCCTCCGAGCCGCCGGCTTCGCTATCGTAACATGGCCCAATGCCTGGAGAGCCCTCGACGCACTCGGCGTCGCCGACTTCCTCCGAGAAACCCACGTCCTCCTTCAAGGGTAATCTTCTATGCCTGACCTGTTTGTTTTTTTTGTTAAAGTTAATTGTTATGCTGACAAATTTTAAGAAGATATATTTTTTAATCCCTTTTATACTTGGAACCATAATAAAAATAATATTAAATAGAGGCAAAAATTAAATTTTTATATAAAATGTACCTATGAGTTGCGTATTACATAAAAAAAGATTTTTTTAATTAAAATGTTAATTTTTTGCCAATTTATAATCACAATTTTTTTTATTTAATAATTAAAATTAATTTTAGGATGAAGTTATGTAGATATAAATGAAATTAAATCACTACAAAGATGTTTTAATTTATGTATAAGTTTATTCTAAATTTAAAATATGTGTAATTATTTTATGATTTGAAAATAAAGAATTAATTTGTTTTTTAAGTTATGTCTTCAATTTAATTATGATTTAATCTATTTTTAATTTTAGTTCTAACTTTGATTTTATATTAATTTAAGGATTTATTTATTATTTAGGTTTGTTGTGATTTGCACTCCTTATTTTATTATAAATGTCTAAATTAGAAGTTTGGCGCATGTTTGAAAAATATATGTTGATGATGCTCAAAGTGGTCCTTCTTGTTCATCTTAGTCTTCTTTAATGCTTTCTCCAGTATACAACAAAATTAAATTTATTTTCAATTTAATTTAAACTTATACATAAATTAATAAATAATATGACTGTGGTGATTTAATTTCATTCATATCTATATTACTTCATCCTGATTTGTTTCTTAATTCACATGGTCTTAGAATTTTTAATTTTCAAATTAAAAAATAGTTTTTATTAATTTGCAAAAAATTAGCATTTTAATTAAAAAATATTTTTTTATCTAAAATGCAGCTTGTAGGTGTGTTTTACATAAAAAATATTTTTTAATTAAGACTAGAGTTACACCGATATTTTTGCCTCTATTTATTTATTTTATTATTGTGATGATTCCAAATGCAAAACCCAATTAATAAATAAAGTTCCATTATGAAATTTGTCCTTTTTATGCTTTGTGTGTGTGTGTGTCTATATATATATATATATATATATATATATATATATATATATATAATTTTTTACCTTTGTTTTTTGGTCTTTGACATTGGGGTTGTTTAGCTACAAGATGCATTTAGTGAACTTTGAAGGCATTCAGTACTAAAACCCATTTTACATGATGGATGTTAAACATAGTGAATTCAAAGCAAATTATTTTATTGGTATTCTTGATATTGATGTTTTAAATGAATGAGAGTAAAAGGCACTATAAGGATAAATAAATCTTGTAAATTCTACTTTGTTGGGATTTACTATACATGAGATTTAGTATAAAATGAAAGTAAAATGAATTTAAGAAGGTATTGGGCTTAAAAATTATTTCGTAAGATTTAACATGAATCTTGGCTCATACTTTCAACCAAACGACCCCTTAGTATACCATGTGTTAATAGTTTTTAAAAATCTGTTTCATCCCACCTTAATTTATTAACCTTTACAATGTTTTCACTTCATATAGTTGAGGAGGGAGGGAGGGGGTGAGTGGAAGATTGTTAAAACCTTAAGGACACTTTCTAATTTAATACCCTAGATTTTTCTCTAAATGATGGAACATCTCATTTCATATCTTGACTGGTCATTGTGAAAGCACTCGCAACTCATTGGTTAAGGGAAAATATTCTATTCTAAGGTATAAGCTTGAGCTACATACTTTGTTTCCAAAATAAGAATGGTTGTCCTCATTTGATTCAAAAGTTATAATAAAATTGGAACTTCAATGAGGCCAAAAGCTTCTTCCAATTGCTACCCAAAAATTTTTAAAGTCAAGCTAGATGTTATAAATTTTTTAGTTGAATTTCTTAACAAATAATGCTAGTCATTCTATATGATTTTCAAATATATCAAATGTTCGTTACAAATGTTTTTTTTAATTATTATTTTGTAAAAACTTTGATATGTTAGCATTGAATTCTTGTTTCATCCCAGCTTAATTTATTAACTTTTACAATGATTTCTCCTCATATAGTTGAGGAGGGAGGGAGGAGGGAGGAGGGAGGAGGGAGGAGGGAGGAGGGAGGGAGGGAGGGAAAATGATTGCTAAAACCTTAAGGAGGCTTTCTACTTTAATAGCTTAGATCTTCTCTAAAAGATCAAACTTCTCATTTAATATCTTGAATTGTCATTGTGAAAGCACGTGTGGCACATTGCTTCAAGAAAATATTATATTTCTCAGTTAGTGAGTCTAAGCTACATCTTTTGTAATTATCATTCACCATTCCAAAAAAAGGAATTGTTGTGCTCATTTGATCTCACAATTATAACAAAATAGGAGCTTCAAAGAGCCAAAAACTTCTTCCAATTGCTATTAAAAAAATCTTCAAAGTCAAGCTAGTTGTTATTGATATATTAGTTGAATTTCTTGACAAATAATGTTTGTCAATCTATAGGTTTTTTTAAATATATAAAATGTTCATAAAAAATGTTTTTTTTGGTAAAAATATGGATATGTTAGCAAGTTCTAAAATATTTGTTTCATCCCATCTTAATTTATTAACTTTACTATGGTTTAAACCGCGCGAAATTATTGGCCTATTTGATGATCCATTTGTATTATAATTGTGAGATCTGAGCATGCTATTATAAACCACTATAGTAAACTTAAAGTTCTTGTTTTAACAAATATTTAACTAAGCCGGTAAAAATTTCAATTTTTTGCAATTCTAGATTTTAATCAATCATCACAAAAATACCTTGAAATATAGGAATAAACTCATTTAAATAAGAAATTTAATACATAAGTACTGTGATAAATGAAACATATTTCTAAATTTTTTGGCCTAAATAAAAAGTTTATCATTAATTGAAATTAATAACAGTAGTGTAAAACATATGCATTAATAAAATCTTAAAAATGAAAAATTGAACCAATTTAATTGGCATTAATTATTCAAAAATAAAATATAAATTTATTATGTTTAAATTATATTTTGGAGTAATTATAAACAAATATCTATGAATTTTAATTGACACCTTATTTATTGAAATATATCTTTATAGACACCCCTATGAATATTCATTTTGTATTTTGGAACTTATTGAGTTTGTCATCTTGAGCTCATCTTCAACCTACAAGTGCTCCAAGATTGCTTTTGAGCTTTCCATTGTTATCCCAGCCGTAGGGTGTTTACAGCTTTTTTCGGCATGAAGAGGCTCCTCCCTTGTTGTTTTCTCCAAGCTCTTAAGATCTCTTATCCATTTATACCTTTCGTTGGATCTTTCAAGTCTAAGTTGAATCACCTCATCTAGCCCAACGTTGCCAACTTACTTCATTTGCCAAACCTCCCTCTAATAATATCCTCCTCCTCTTCCTCCTCCCATACTGGCTACAGCTAGTAGGTTGCCTTTGCTCAAGTGGCTTACTATCGATTAGGCAAGCACTCTTTTTTTATTGTGTACCAAGACAATCAACTTTATTTTCTAAATTACAACATTCAACATATTCCTCCATTATCTTATCAAGGTAAATCGATATTGTACATTCTTGAGAAACTTTTATCTAATTTCGTAGAATGGTATTTTATTTTTGACTTGTCCACTTGAATTCCTATCGCATCAATTGTGATAGATTTTTTCCACTTAAGATTTCACCTCTTTGAGCAGTCTATGCTTTATTCTCTTGGATTTATGCTTCATAATACCTTACATGTTGATATCTTTTGTTGCTCTTTTTTTGAGAAATTGTTTTCTCTGAAATTTTTTAGGACACTATTTGAATCAGTATTCAAGATAATGGATATCTTTAGAAAATTCTGAGGTTTTGCAATTATTCTCACATCTTTGGGCATGGCATTACTTACAGTAAATTTGCCAATGATTCTGTTCATTATATTCAAATTGAAGATCATGTTCACTATACTCAAATTGAAGATCTTATTATCCAAGATTGATAAAGTCTTTCCATGAAGACTTCTATGATGGCCCCTCAAAAGGATTTTTTCATTCTCGTTGATCAGTTGCGACTTAACTTGGAGATATCCATCACTTATTTTTCAAAACTAGTCCTATATCTGATTTCTCTAATGATGTTTCAACATATATATATATATATATATATATATATATATTTATTAGAAAGGAGTGATATAAAATACATTGGATGAGAGGGTCTAAATAAGAACCCAAAGCACCCGGTATACAACACACATCAAAATCTCGTAAAAAGTACATGTATACCTAAAACCATAATAATATAATCTCTATGCCAAAATCTCCAAATAGAGCAAAATTCATAAGCCAAGAACCGAGACTTATAATGTAGTTCCTAGAACTGAGACTCATATTTCTTCTTCCTTACGTATCCTCACTATTCCCTAGACTTTGGAAGAGGCATTCACTCTATAGACAATGATTGTTGTTTTGCAATAGACATTACCCTTATTTCTAAGATTTTTTTGTGCTAATTATATACGCAATGTAATCCCTCATCACATTCTTTTCCTCATAATCAAAATGTGATGCATTCTCAATATCCTCACATTAAGCTCATATTAATGAGCAAGATACTAGTGCGACAATCTTTAAAAAAATTATGTTTGCTCTACTAATTTGAGAATTATATGCAGCTTTATAAAGAATAATTGTATAATTATCCCATAGATTTAATTTTAATTAAGAAGTCAAGGCATTTGGCAAGCTGAATAAAGAGTTTAATTTCCAAAGAACATGGGCTTGTTAACTCAAGTTTAATTTCCTTACACTAATCTAATTTTTGATTGGGTTAGGCTGCTTAGTTTGGGCAGGTTTCTAGCCAATCCTAAGATTCAACATTTGGATTTGTAAATTTCACTTTAGTTAAATTTTATAATAAGATTTCATGACCAAATAAAGCATTAAGTGCATGTTGTAAATAAAAATGATATATTAATACTATTAAAATAAATACGATCCAAAATTAAATCAATCTAAATTAAAATAAATTATTAAATTATTTCAAAATGTTTAACACAGAGAAGATATATCAATAAATTGATACCTCTACTATGACGTAAAAATAAAAATCCAAAGTACTTAATATTTGAATCTACTAAAAGGGATCAAAATCATGATATTTATTTTATAGGATTTCATTCTGTTGGCAATTTTAAAGCTACTCATGCGGGAGTGATGAGCTTCATTGAAGTTCTCTCTTATGATGATCATTGAAGTTTTCTCGATAACTTAGATGTTATAAAATATTATTGCTTATGCAATGTGGAAAAGTTATTAATTATGCATCTAGATAGTTGAAGAACCATGAAAGAAATTAACTCACACTTTACTTAGAGTTAGCATAAGTTGTGTTTGAACTTAAGAAATGGAAGCACTATTTATCTGAAGTCGGGTGTGAGGTGTTTTCGGATCATCAGAGTTTGAAGTGCATCTTTACTCAGAAAGAGTTCAATCTGAGGTAGTGGTGATTGATAGAGTTTATTAAAGATTATGATTTGTATATTCAGTATCATCCGGAAATGGCAAATATAGCTGTAGATCTGCTGAGTAGGAAGGCTTCAAGTAGTTCAAACTTGTTGATTACTTGGCAAGAGAAGCTAATCAAAGGTATGGAAAGACTTAAATTGTCAGTGATAACTATAATGATGAGAATATAACACAGTTAAATCAACTAATTATTCAATCTACTTTGAATGACAGAATCAAGGAGTCACTAACTACAGATAACATTGTTCAGAAGATATTGGATCAGGTTAAGGCTGGTAATTTGGAAAAGTATTTAGAAAAGTATGTGTTAGACATGGATGAACTATTGAGATATAATGTAAGGATTTACGTCATAGATGTTGATCATTTGAGGAGGGAAATTCTTGAGGAGGCACACATATATGATTATAATATTCACCCAATGAGTAATAAAATGTATCATGATCTAAGTATTTGTGGTTAGGATTGAAGAGGAACGTGGTAGAATTTGTGGCTAAGTGATCTACATATTAAATAATGAAGGTAGAGCAGCATAGGCCTGGAGGTTAGTTGTGTCCATTGCCAATACCAAAGTGGAAATAGGAGAAGATTGTATGGATTTTATGGTTGGATTGTATAGATCAAAACAAAGACATGTTGGCTGGATTATTATAAATAGATTTTCCAAGTCTGTCATTTCTTACCCATTAGACAAATAGTTCAAGGGAAAATGTTAGCAAAATTATATGCGATGTAACTGTATGGTCGCATGGGATATCAAAGCTTATAGTCTCAGATTGAGATGAAAGATTTATATCAAGATTATGGATAAAAATTCAAGAGACTTTGGGTGTAAGATTGATTTTTAGTAAAATTTTTCACCCACAGATAGATGGTAAATCAGAAAGGATTATGCAAAATTTGGAGGATCTCCTCCGTTTATGTTTACTTGAATTTGGTGGAGGATGAGTCACATATATCTATAATAAAATTTGCTTATAATTTTAGTAATCCGATAAGCATTGGTATGGCTCCATATGAATCTCTTTGTGGGAGAAATTATAGGACACCTCTGTGTTGCGTTGAAACAAGCTAAAAAAAAAATCATTGGTGCAAATTTAATAAATGATACTTTTGAAAAAAGTTGATTGATCAGAGATATATTTAAGTTGAGTTTGAAGTTAGAGAGTTTATTTTGATCAAAATCAATCTTATAAAATATATGCAACATTTTGGGAAGATGGGAAAGTTGAGTCCAAGATATATTGATCCTTATGAGAAGATTGGAATTGTGACTTACAAATTAGCTTGACCAATTCATATGCAGGGAGTGCATAATATTTCTCATACTTCTCCACTAGGGAAATATTTTGCTGATGAATCATGTAGAGTGCTTGTAGATTCAACTGCTATTCAACTTTATTTGACATATATAGAAGAGTCCGAGAGGATATTAGACTATGATGTTAATAAGCTCCATAATAGGGAGATTCCATTTGTAAAGATTATATAGAAGTATGGATCATAAAATGATGCAACATAGGATAAAATGACATTTATAAATGGAAGATATCCACAATTGTTTAATTGAGGTGTGTATGCTTCCATTTTAATTTCAAATTTTGAGGACGAAATTTTTATATAGAGGTGAGATTATAATAATTGTAATAAATAATTAAATAATTAAATAAAATTTATTAATTATCGAGTTGATTCTAAAGGAAATTTCTTTATGGTTACACTTCAGAAATGATTCTCTCTTTCGAATCAAACAAATTAGTGGAGGGAGAGCAAGAAGAAACTGAGAGCATCTCGTGAGAAGGAAGAATTAGACGACACAAACACTAGCCAAATATCTTGGAGAATGACAAATGTCAAGGGGGAGAAGGCTTCAAATGTATGTTGAAGATCAATGAGTGACTTTGACGCGTGCAGTAAACATCTGAAGATGTGCTTGATAGGTCTGTCGATGGCTTGAAGGCGATTCATGCCATATGGAAGGAGGGGAAGTCGATGCCATGACTTGTGGGAAATGATACGAAGAAGAGAAATAGAAGAAGGAAGAAATATTCATGCACTTAGGAGGTGAAGTTGACATTGCCGCTTAGTAGGCTTGTGCGAGGCTGTAACTGTCGAATCTACATAGGAGATGCATGTGAGACGATTAGGGAAGCCGTAAAGTGAGGCGCCTTGTGTACAAATCCTCTGCGATGGAGAAGAGAAGGGGAGGAAGGAACCTTGGGTCCAATGAAGTGTTGCTCTGTGCTGAAGGAATTACCTGCATGCGAGAAAAGGGAAGAGTTGAATCAAACAACTTCATATATAAGGATGTCAAACTATGCTAGGGAAGACTAAGATAAAGAATTGGGTTTGTTTAATGTAGATGTTTTTATATTAAATTTAAATTGAATTTAAGTATAATTTGGTATAATTTTAAATTAATGTCAAGCAACAAGAAGAAAGGATTTAGAGAGTTCTAAATTCATGAATGTACAAATGAGGAAGAGAAAGTCAGAAAATGTTAGGGGTTTTATTATATTATTTTTTTATTACTTATTTAATTGAAAAAAATATTAAGTGTTAATATTAAGTTTTATTAAATAAGAATTTACAAGCAGAAGAACATTCAAATTTGGAAGAAGAAGAAAAAAGTTGGCAACATCAATCAAGTAAGGGTTTTGCTTTTTAAGTATTCTTTAAATTCAATCAAAGTCATAGATATTAAGTATTATGTTATACAGTAATTCCATGAATCCAGTTTAAGAAAGTAAGTTAAAAGTATTTGATAGAATCATTTCATAAGGTCAAGGTGATTAATAACTTTATTATTTGGTATTGGATTTGATTTATTTGGAAGTTATATTTCATGTTGATAAAAATGAACATACAATAATATTTTAAAAAGAAATATTTCATTTATTATTTGCATTTTAAATATTTTAACGATGTCTCACAAATAAAAAGAAATTAGATGAAATATAAAAATACATTTAAATGATCTTACTTTTATATGAAATGATAAGTAAATGATTAAGTCAATCAGGATTTACCTCTTTATAGTATTGCCCAGGGACACTATTGTACACGTGCGCAAAAAGTAAATGAAAATAATAAATGTATAATATTGAGTGTAAAGTTTTAAGGATATTTATGAGTACAAACTTTTGATATTACATGCAGGTATAACTTTTGGAGGATACTTTCGAATGCGACGATGATCCTGATATGAATTTTTAAAAGAAAGGAGAATATTAAAATGATAAAGTATTTAAATTGAAATGTGGAGGTGTAATTTAAAGTCAAAGTGTACAATTTAATTAATTAATAAATCACATTTCTTTTGTGTATTCATGCATAGCATTTTCATATCCATTTAATGCATGATAAGATTGTAATTGCTCATTAAGTAAATAATTTATTGTTGAAATTAATTGTTTCTTTTAGGCAACACTATATTGTTATAACTGACATGTGGGACTTGGTTTACAGGAAGAAGACTATTGATATGAGATAGTAGGTTGTTTGTTATGGCTCTAATTCCGTGTACTATTTATTTCAGATTGATATTGTAATGTTGTTCGTTGGATTGTGACGTTTTATTTTTCAGACTATGTTGTTTGTTTGGATGATTAATTTTTCAATTAGTATATTTAGTGGGTTTTTGTGGCTCTTTTTATTATTGGAAATTATGATGGAAATACATGATATCTGACTGGAAAAATTTTTACATCAGGACGCTGCACGTAGAGCTACGTGCGGCGTCCCCGATCCAGCCGCACATCGCGGCGAAGGGTGTATGGGGATCCGGCCGCAGTTCAATTTTTTTTTTTTTAAAAAAAAAATTTAACGAGCCGCGATGTGCGGTCGGATCGAGGACGCCGCACGTAGCTCTACGTGCGGCGTCCTGATGTAAAAATTTTTCATCCGTCTGACCCAGTCCTTACTTAGTTAATTCTAAGCTATTAGGCTGTGTCGTGACATTGAGTTCCAATGAGCACTTATCAAACCTACGCTAACAAATCCAAAAATAGCTGGGTTTGTGGAAGCTGGGTTTGTGAAAGCATCAATCTTGTTTTACTTGGCATGTTCTTTGCTCCTTAACTAGATTTTATTTTTTTACAGGCTGGTTATAAATTCTGCGACGACTGGAGAAGTAATAACAGAGCAAAAATTTCCAGGACAAGAGCAGCGGTTAGTTTCTATTATAAACGTCCATTTATATAAAAATTGCATGAGAAAATGTAATGATGTAGAATATATATATATATATATATATATTATATTATTTTCGTTGTGCAGGAAGTTTGAAGCCCGTTCATTGAAGAGAAATCTTTTGCTGGAGGCATTATCAAAGGATCTACCACCTGAAACGATAAGATTCTCTTCAAAGGTTGTCTACATAGAAAAGGTTGGCAAATTGAAGCTCTTGCATTTGGCCGATGGTTCTACTCTTAAAACTAAGGTATATATATATCTCTCTGTTTCTCTTGTTAAGTTTCTGCTAATAAATCGATTTTGGACCAATTTAAGAGCTCATGTGATTTGTTAAAGTCAGGATGAAAAAATGCTTTTGAAGAAAGGATACGTTTATTCAGTTCTATTAATTGGCTAGATGTGGTTAAAAATCAGTATGAATTTTGAGCCCTAGAAGCAGTATTATTAAAATTTCTCAAATAATATATTTTCATTTTCACATATAAAATGACTAAAAAACAAATCAGCATTTTATAAAATCTTTACTACAAACAACCAAATGGATTAAGAATCAATAAAAAAAGGATTGAGCAATATATTAATATTTAGAAGTACGATTTTTAACCCAAAATCTTGTAGCTTATGCATTTAACAATTTTCTAACACAAATTAATGGATTACAGGAGCATGAACTATAGCACCAGTGCAAAACAAAATTTCTCGTAGCAAACAGTACAATCTAAATAATGTCATATGGTTCAGAAAATTCACATTAACTGTCCAAAATTTAAACCAATAGAATGGGGTTTGAAAATTTACTTAGCACATGCTTGATGTTGTAGAGATATTTATTGGGGTGAAGAAGTAAAGAATGCATTGAATTTGAAATATGAGTTAAATTTGTGATATATCAGTTGTGACTCCTATCTGTTGGCATAAGCTTATTGATTGATAGGTTTTTATCCAAATATTATGTTGTCAATATTTCATCCTCCTAATGATTGGTATTAGGCTAGTTGGTCAACTTGGATTGAGTGACATGTAGTTTTTGGCTTTAATGAGCATTGACAACTTCTATCATGGTAAAAAAATAATAATAATAAAAAATAAAAAACAAGTGATTCCAATTCAATCATTAGTTGATTTGTCGGGATTTTGATTTATTTACACTTAATAGTTTTGAGATTTTTTTTCAAAGGGGAATGATGGCCCTTGATTTTTTTCATTCGAGGGTGAGATTGCTCAAATCATTATGGGAGTTAAGAATAGTCACGTAATTATAAAAGAAATTAAAAATACTAGTGTGACTTCTTAATATAATATTAATGACCATGACCCTTACATTTACTTCATGTAACTTCATATTTTAGGTTTATTTGTGTTCATCTACTATTATATCGAGCATAAGCACCTGATTTTCACACTCTTGATATGTGACACTAAGAGTGCATTTGTTTGAACTTTCCAAACCAGATTTTGAAACAAACTGGATTAATTAGCCATTTGATTCGTGCGGTTTGAACTGCATTTTGGAATCTAATAATATCGCGAACCTCGGCTCTATAGCTATGTTCCGCATCCCCATCCTAAAAATTCCTAGCGCTCCCTAGCCTTTTCACGTGAAGCTTTCATCGTCCTCAAATCTCGCTTAGAGCTTTCTTCTATTCGCGTTTCTCTTTCTGCCTCCTTAAGGTATGATTTGGCTGTGACGACATCTGCTTCCATGGTTTGATTGTGTTTTGTCGTTGTTGCTCCAATATTTCTTTGAACGAAAGAGTATTCTTTGAGGGGAAGTTTGATTAGGCTGCAAGTTGTTGAGGTGCTACTTTCCCTTATTTTGGCTTTGAAATTGCTTTGTGTTTCCATTGATATTTTTGGGAGTTTTCTTCATCCTGTCTAGTGTGATACCGAAGCTAAAGGATTCGCGTATGTTGGTTGTGAAAGCTTTGAAATTGCTCTATTGAAGGGTAAACATACAGCAGAAGTTAGTTTTTTATTTTATTTTATTGTATTATTCTAAAGTTCGATAATGATCTTTTGAGGTGGATGAAATACTTGAAAGAAGCTAGTCATTCATGTTTAGTTCTTGATTTTGTTGAATCATTCTAAAATGTGAAGAATTGAATATTTTGACTTAAATCAGAGCGATTCGGTCGGTTTTTGTCAAGCAGGAAAGTTTGGCTCTTTGGCGCAGCGATATGGGCGCCAAGGCACTAGGGCGCAGCACCTTGGCGTTGGGTTATTGGTGCCTGGGCGCTAATTCACATTCCTAGCATTTTTACTGCTAGGTGTCCCTAGGCTTAGTGCACGATCAGAATCTAGTTTCAGTCATTTAAATTAAATATGTTGATCTTCCCCAAGTCTTAAATCACACAAGTAGACACAAACAAGATATTTAAATGAGGTCAACACTTTCTCCTCATCACACCTCCTTACCTTACTTCCAATTTCTAACGGAATCTCCTTCCAAATGACTACTGGGTGCTTCTAATTATTTTAAGAGGCTCAATCTCATAGACAAGATTATCCTTGATACATTGGCTTATGTGTTGCCAACCTCAGTTATTGCTTCATCCCCTAAAGTATGCACCTCTAACAGTCAATAAGAATAATGTCAAGATCACCCTCGTTTTCCTCTACAAGCTGGTTTATTAGATTCACTTGATGAAAAACAAGGTCAGATAAAGATAGTAATAGAATTGAGATGGACCAGTCCATGTCCAAACTCATCTTGTCACCAGTAAATCTTTGAGTTCGATTGATAACTAAGACAGTGGACTAATTTAATCCAACTACAACCAAAGAGCAAATGCAAGTCTTGTCACAACGAGAAGTTAAGGAATCACCACTCATGATTCATAAATCAAAGCAATTCATGATAAACCTAAACAATCAACAAGCAACATGAAACAAGCCATTCCTCAACAAACAATAACACAACACACTACAACAAAAACAGACATAAATACATACCTTGGGTTGCCTCCCAAGAAGTGTTTGGTTTAACATCATCAGCCTAACCAATCCAGATGCTTACTTAAGTTGAACCAGTATTAAGACCTCGTTAATTATAGGTCTTTCTCCACTTATGTAGGTTTATGTCTTTGTCCGTTCACTTTAAACGTCCAACCACTTTTAGGATCCATAATATTGATTGCACCAAAAGGATAAATTTTGATTACATTAGATGACCCCGACCAGCTGGACTTATGTTTTCTAGGAAATAATTTCAATCGTGTATTATACAGTAAAACCTCCTGTCCATATTCAAAATATTTTTAAGAATCTTCCGATTATGCCACTTTTTTATTTTTTCTTTATAATTTTTTGTATTTTCATAAGATTCTTGTCTATTTTTCTCAAGTTCCTTTAATTGCAATAATCTCTTCTCATCATCTTCTTTAAAGTTATAATAAAATTCCTTAACAGCTTAATAAGCTCTATGTTTTAATTCCACAAGAAAGTGATAAGTTTTTTCCCAAAATGAGTCTATATTAAGACATTCTTATAAGAGTTTTATAAACAGTTCAGTAAGCCCATAATGCATCATATAGTCTTAAATATCAATCATTTCTACTATGATTGACAGTCTTTTCTAAAATCTTCTTAATTTCTCTGTTTGATCTTCTGCTAAACCACTGGTTTAAGGATGATAAGCTTTAGTTATTATATGCTTAATTCATATTTAACAACTAGTACCTCAATTTTTCTATTTTTAAAATGATTTCCTCCATCACTAATGATCACTCTAAGTATGCCAAATCTACTGAAGTTCTTTTTTAAAAATTTAGCTACAGTATTAACATCAAAGTTTGGAAGAGCAACTGCCTCAATTCATTTCGAGACAGTCCACAACTATTAAGATATATAAATTTCCAAATCCCATAAAGTCTAAACCCTATACATTAAAAATTTCAATCTTCAAATTAAAATTTAAGGGCATTTCATCTCATAGATATATTATCTAATCTCCGACATCAATCACAAGTTTATATATATATATATATTGAGAAAAGCCCAAAGGGCAGATTTTATTGAAATAGAAAAGATACATAAAGGGTGTATGAGAGGGCCCAAAAGAGACACCCTACCCATACGATACAACGTATAGTAATACCACAACAGAAAAGGATACAAATAAACTCTAAAAATTTTAAAACAAGTAGAAAACAAGTAGCTAGGGACGAGACAGTTTTGTCCTGCTTCTTCCCCTAATTTTAGGAGCGGAGCCAGATAACAAACTTTGAAGTGTCGTGTCATTGCCATGAGTAACCAAAGTGTTATCCATTAATTTCCAAGCTGGAGTGTGCTTCCAGCCTTCTTCTGTCGAGAAGTGTAAACCTATCATTCTTCATCTGAAGTTTGGCTCATGCGATCCTCGGTCTGATTAGATAGTAGAACCAAAATAGAAGGAAAGCCAGCCGTTGCAATAACAATAGGTTTACTATGTAATGTCACGTCTGCACCTGATGCTTCCTGAAGAGGAGCTGCGGGGCTATCCTGATTGGCAGTCCGAACATTATCTCTTGCAGTATGGTCAGGGGAAGGGGCAATTACATAAGATATGAACTCTTGTCTTGCGGTGAGTCCCTCTTCAGGTGGATCCAATGTGTCCAGAGTAAAAGGGAGTTCATGCTTTTGACTATTGGTTCTCAACTGTGGGTGCAATCTGCAACATTTCTGCTGCGGGTGTCCAAATATCTTGCAGTGCTTACAATAGTACGGTTTTTGTTTCATAATGATTTTTTAGCCAATAACCATTGGGAGCAGAGCCAAGCCAGACTTCTTCTATATCTGATAGTATAATATCAAAGATAGTCCCAATTGCATATAAGGTAGGTTGATCTAAAAATTGGAGCTTGAGTTCAAGTAATGAGAACCGAATAGGCGCAAAGGAGGGTTCTTGACTGGGATCAAAATCAAGATTCAATTTGAACAATTTCATAGGTTTGCCCTCAATTGTGATGAATTTCTTTTAAAAATTCTTGTGTAGTCTTCTTCTATGCATAACTGTATCATAACATGCCCACGTGCCAATCCTCAACTAGTTTGAAATCTTCAAAAACCTTCATGATAATCTCCATACTAGGGCAACATAATTGGAACTTACCAACTAATGTGAATTTGTGTTTTTCTGCAATAGTTGAAAATTCAGTGTCAGAGAAGAATAGTGCTAGTTTGCCCGCCTTTTTCCCTATTTTTTTATTGAGATTGCAATCTCCATGTCCTAGAACAGAATCATGGTACATCTGCGGGAATATCGGACTATCGGCAAGGTGGAAAAGAGAGCTGTATCTGTGAATCATTATAACATTGGAGGGTTTGGCGGGGTTATCACTGGCGAGAGCGTCAGCGTAGGAAAGCCCTGAGGCCATTTTTGTGCTTCACACAGTACAGATGTCGTAGCTTGAACTCTACCGCAGTCGAAATAGCCGCAGCAGAGAGCAAGCGAGTAGGACTCGGTGGAGCAGTCGAGCGGCTTTGACGTAGCAGACGATCACCGTAGGCGCGAACGATGCCGCTAGACGAAGCTCAGCAAAGCACGAACGAGCAATGACAGCTTTGCCGCTAGACGAACAAGAAGCGAGCACTCCGCTGAAACGAACAAGGAAATAAGGAAAGACACGATAAAATCCCGTGTGGAGCACGCTAGGGTTCGCGTATTTCCTTATCGTAATGACGACATCATATATGTAATGATATATATATATATATATATATATATATATATATGTATATATATATATATATATATATTCACATCTCTAAACTGAATAAGTCAATAAAATACAGATTGTAAAATTTTAAATTCAGTTCTTTCAACACCGAAATATCTTCCAAAAACAGAATCATGACATTTCTTAATAATTTCTTGGGTTTCTTTTAAGGGTATACATCTTTCAATTATTTGATCCTTACATTTTTTTAGACAAATATGGGTCATCCCAAAAGTAAGATCTAGCATCATGAATGAATTTTTTTCGTTGGTGATATGTTAATCCATAGGGTATAATATCACTAACAATAAAATTCACTATGTCAGCATACCACAGAATACACCATTCAATAATAGTATACAGTTGCTTGTCAGAAAAATTCTTATTAATCTCATCTTCAGAATTGTATGAATTTTCCTAGCCCAGTCTAGATAAATGGTCAAACATGAGTCAAATGAAATTCAAAATACTGAGAAATCGTTCAAAAAAACTTCTATCCCTTTCTCAATCAAGTAGCAGAAAATAGACATTATGCTCCTTTGAAAAGTTACATATGTGTTACATAATTCAAACAACATTCTTCTAAAAAGAAAAGTTTCATAAAGGCTTGTAAATGTAGTTATTTCTTGATCCACAGGAGCTATAGGTATTTGATAATATCCAGAATATCCATTTAGAAAGCAAAAGTATTGGTGACCATTTAGCCTATCCAGTATCTGATACAGAAAATGTAAAGAAAAATAATTTTTCTTAGTGATCGAATTCAATTTCTTATAGTCAATCCAAATTTGCCACTCTGCGACATGTCTGGTAGGAATTAACTAATTTTGTTCATTTACAAATATTGTCACTCCTCATTTCTTAAGAACACAGTGAATAGGACTAGCCCAAGCACTATCTGATATAGAATAAATAATATCTGTATCTAGTCACTTTAATATTTCCTTTTTAACTATTTCTTTCATAATTGGATTTAATCTCTTTTGAGGATCTGTCTGGGTTTATGATTATCTTCAATCAGGATTCTGTGCATACAAATAGAGGGAATATATGCTAAGGTCCATTTAAAAGTTTTCTTATAATTGTTCAGACCTCTTGCAAATGACTCAAATCTGTGGATATGATAACTGGTAATGTAGATGATTTCCCTAAATAAATATATTTTAAATGTGTATGAAGCACATTCATCACAAGTTCAGGAGGTTTCTTAACAGAAGGAATAAAAGTGTTTTTGTAATATCTAAAATATTAAATCTCTCCTGAACAAATTTTAAATTTGCAGTAATCAATATATCCAAATCATCCTGAAAGTCCGTGTCTCTCGTTATCTAGCCGTGACTATTGATTTAACTTCATAACTTTTTTGGACATGGTTATTAAACAAATAATTAATAAAGTCCATCCTAAAATACACACATTCATTTCATTTAGAATGATATTTCATAGATTTTAAGACATTAAATGTAACTTCTTGATCATTTACTCTTATTGTTAATTTCTCATTTTGCACATCTATCATAACTTGTCCAGTAAGTAGGAAAGGTCTACCTAAAATAATTGAAATTTATTTATCTTCCTTCATATCTAACACAAAGAAATCAACATCGAATATGAAGTTATTCATCTTGAATAATATATCTTCTATAGCCTCCTTTGGATAAGTAATCAACCGATCGGATAACTAAAGGGTTGTAGTAGTTGGAGATACTTCTCATAATCCTAGCCTTATAAAAATAGATAATGATATAAGGTTTATACTTGCTCCAAGATCACATAAAGTTTTTCCAAAAGATCTTTCTCCTATTGCGCAGAGAATAGTAAAACTACCAACATCCTTCATTTTTTGAGGAAGCTTTTTTTGAATTACAGCGCTGCACTCCTCAGTAAATACAACTGTCTCGTAATTCCCAAACTTCCTCTGCGGTTAAGAATGTTCTTCATGAACTTTACATAACTTAGCATTTATTCCAGAATTTCAGCAAAAGGAATATTAATAGTTAACCTCTTAAATACTTCTAAAAATTTTGAAAATTATTTTTTCAACTTTTGTTGTCAAAGTCTTTGAGAAAATGAAGGTGATGGTTTTTCTAAGTTAATTTTAGTTGGAGAGACTGGTTTTTCTTGTTCCTTAGAAACATTTTCCACAGGTTTTTCAGTTTCCATAGTCTTCTTTTCAACTTCGATTTCTTTTCGAGCTACATCCTCCGACTCTCTTTCACTTCTTATTTGGACAACTTTAACATACTCACTATTCTTCTCTTTAGGGTTTATATCAGTGTTGTTAGGAAGATTTCCTTAGGACTGATTGCTAAATGAGTTAGCAATTTATTCCAGTTGGTTCTCTATATTCCATATTGATGCTTCTTGACTGCGTTTGATTCCCCATTTACTATATAACCTCCTCCACTGACAACTTTTTCTCCTTAAATTGTGGATTATTGTTAAAGTCTGGAGAATAACAAGGTCTATAGTTGGTACTAACTTGATTAATCCCATTCTCTATAGGATTTGCTTAGTTATTTCCTCATTGTTGGTTTCCCCCACTAGAATTGTTATTCCATTTAAAGTTAAGATGGTTCTTCCAACCTGAGTTTTAGAAATTAGACTAATGGTTATTAGGTCTGTTTGTTAATTGCATTTATAGTCTCAAATGATGAAGTACTAGAATCAACCATTTGTCCAAACGAATTTTCCTCAATTAGTGGACTTACTTGATATTGGTTTATTTCAAATTGATCTAACTTTCATGATATTGTTGCTACCTGAGAAGTATGAATTGAAAGCATGTCAATATCATGCATATTAGCTACCTTTCTAGCATTTACCCTTTCAAAAGGTCATTGGAAATTGTTTGTAGCAATCTCTTCAATCAAAGAGTAAGCCTCATTAAATGGTTTCGACATTAGTAAACCATCACCAGCAGTATCAATAATAGATCTAAGAAATCTTATTAAACCATTATAAAAAGTTCGAATAATTAACCTATCAAGCAGAGCGTAATGTGGATAGTTCCTGAAGTTCCTTAAATCTCTCATGTTTCATATATTGACTCAACTTCATACTGGCAAAATAAAGTAACATCATTTATAAATTTAGTATTTTTTGAAGGTGGGAAATTCTTAGCTAGTAATTTTTGGGCTAAGTCATTTCAAGTTCTAATTGATCTGGGTGCTAATGACTTCAACCACATTTTAGCTTTGTCTCTCAAAGAAAAATGGAAAAAACATAAGTCTAACAACATCATTTGATACACCGCTATAGTGAAATATAGCGCAAAGTTCTAGAAAATTTGCTAAATGTAAATTTGGATCGTCAGACAACGTTTTTCCAAACTAGTTTTTCTGCGTCATTTGGATAATAGCAGGTTTCATTTCAATTATTTTTGCTTCTGTGGTAGGAGTTTGAATATTTAAGTGAATTTCATCTATTGTAGGATCAGCATAATCCCTTAATGGTCTATGCATGCTATGATGTTCATTAATTGGTATTTGGTTATCTAAATTGTTCTGTTGAATATTCGCCATTTCTTCTACAAGTTCGTGACATTTTTTCTGTTTTCTAATTTTCGTAATAGTCATCTCTAGTTCTAAATCGTATGGTACAAGTTCTGCAAATCCTGCACTACAGATACATAACTAAAGGTTCAATTAGTAAGTTTAACACAAACAAAATAAACAAATACAAAAATAATAATTTTTTTTCTTTTTTACGCAAACACTGACAAAATAAAACTATAATATGATTTTTCCAAATATAAGTCTAATTGATTCAACTAAAATTCTCCTAAAGTTCTTTACCATCGCTTCTCTGGCAACGGTGCCAGTAAGCTTGACGCACCCCAGCTATTAACACAATAATTCAGTTCTTCGGCAATGGTGCCAGAAAGCTTGATATTTCCCAAGCTACTTGATCAGATTCTTGAAGTCAATTTTTTTCTAAACACTGGGGTTGCTTAACACAAGTGTACGTATCACTTTCATAATATAGGGCTCTATTGAGTCTGAATTATTGATCCCACAGGGAATGAGGTAACAAATCACTTAGGCAAACTTCTAGTTTACTACGATCAGGTCTTAGGTTGGTGTCGATTAAACTCCTAAATTACAACATTAGGTCTAAGCTAAAACCTAACTAGATCAATTAGGTTGGTGAATATCAAAATATAAAAAGCTATATTTCTCTTGTGATTATATAAGTGGGTTGTAAGATCAAATACTATGAATTGTTATTGTGGCTAGTGAAAAATAGGACCAATTATCTTATTTACGCTCTTCTGAGGGTGTAAAGAAGTTTGGTTAACCTAATTTTAATTCATTGAACCTTAGATTGAACTTATCAAACTATATTTCTCTATTTATTTGCATTGTCTATGGTCTACTTTCATTATATCCTACAGAACAATGTGAATATCTAGTTGTTCTTCCATCGCCTTTCCGAGTCCTAATGGATCACAACAAATTTTAACAATTCATATGGCTAGTATGAAAAATAAATGAAGCATAGAAGAATACTCATCATATTAATATTAAAAGCCAATTCTATATGCATCCATACATCCTACAGATCCTACTTAATCATCATAAGAGAAAGGTAAAGGAAATCTATTCACAAAGCATGAAGAACACCACAGGAATCATCATCATTTAACAAAGTAAATCCACTAAATATGTGTTTACAATAAGTATAAGACAAACGAGAACACGACACTTCGCTTTTCTCTTCTGAAAAGAGATGAAAAATCCCCAAACAATGTCTCCCAGTGTTCCCTGCAATGATGAAATGATCCCCTTACAGATTTCTCTCTAAAACCCTCTCCAGTCTCTCAAGAAAAGTGGCAAATATGAAAACCTTAACTCTACACTATGTTTCCTTTGCCTTCTTGAACCTCCCAAGGCATCAGAATGGACCAGAGTCTCCTCTCGAACCACTATTCACCACCCTTTGACTCCCAAAGGTGTACTAAAGTAACTTCAAAAACTACTCCAGGCAGTTTGGGCGCCTAGGCGACACAGAGCTAGCGCTAAGGCGTTTGGGTGTAGCCCCTTGATGCCCAAAGGTTGGCGCCTAGGCTCCAAGCTCTCGGGTTGCCAGGGTTGTTCTAGGGCCTAGGCGTTTAGTTAGCTGGTGCCAAGGCGCTTGGGTGGAGCACCTTAGCGCCTAAAGGATGGCATTTAGGCGCCAGTCTGCTGGTCTCTAATATGCTCAATTTCGTCTCTGTTTCACTCTATTTCAACTCCACTTTGCTTCATGTGTCCTACTTGTTACAGTTGCAAGAAAAACACAATAATATCTTTCTTTAAAGTTTAATTTCATCCATAAACAGATGCATTTAAAGTAAAGCAAGCATGCACATCATGCAGCAAGCCTGGGTTTTACACCACATTAGTATGCATCTCAAAACTACTCGAAATCATATTTTGCATGAACTTTATTTGCCAATAAAAAGAGAAAAATTGAAATTTAGTTATTACGTGCAGTTCTAGGAGCTGTAAAACTCATGTTAACCAGTCACTAACTGTGCATTGGTATCACCTGTTTAGGGTGTATTTTGGGCAACGGTACGGTGGCGGTGTGGTGTCGTGCCACAGTTGTTTCGGATTGGCAAAACTATGTTGTCTGTGTTCTCAAAAAGTTGTAGCTTTTTTTTTTAATAGCCACCACAGCTTGTTGAACAACAGCTTCTTTTTCAGTGCAGCTGCCCCAAATAGACCCTTAATCACCAAATACTAGGTCAAAATTATGCTATCACTCACTCAAATGACAGTCCAATTTCTGTTAAATAAAAATGCAGTGATGAGTTTGCCGGTTTAAATCCACTTTAAATTGTAATTTACAATTTTGGCATATTTAATTTGGCATTAATTCATACTATATCTCAATGAAATCAAGAATTAATTATATGAATATAAATGAGATTATTATGTTAGGTCTCTCTTATATGATGTACTTGAACAGTACATAGCTATAAAAATATTAATCAGTAGCCTTTACTGACATGCTTAAGCTTTTGATTTGGTTTGGAAGTAAATTTAATTAATAATTAATATACTAGATCTAATTTTAATCATTGTTTTTTCATCTATGCTCCCTAACACGCCCCTCAATGTTATGAGGCTGCTTTTAACATTGAAGTTGGTATGGAGTAAAATAGATTATTATTTTACAACAACAACGACAAAGCCTTAATCCCACTAAGTGGGGTCGGCTACATGAATCCTTTTTCTCCAGTGTGTCCTATTTAGTGTCAAATTTTCGTTTAATTCTAATCAATTAAGATCATTTTTTATGCAATAAGCCCAAGTTTTCCTAGGTCTACCTCTGCCTTTCTTAACATAAGTTGTATTTAAAACATCTACTCTCCTAATCGAATCATCAGGTGGTCAACGTTTAATGTGACCAAACCATCTAATGCGAGTCTCTCTAATTTTATCCGTCACTGGTGCAACACCAACCCTATTACGGATAGATTATTATTTTACAAGATTATTTATTTGTAGTTTCTTCAATGTAGTGTTTAGTAAAATAACTCGTGTACTTTATGATGAAGTAAGCTTAAATATTTCATAACTAATATAAAATAAATTTATTTACTAAATATAATACATAAAATTCATAATTTTTTTAAACCATTTAACAGTTAGAGCGGATGGAGCTATATTTGTACATGAATACAAAAAGAAGTTGAAGGAAAATAATATCTTTTAAAGTTGTTGCGGGTATAAGTACTTATGACATGTAGAGAAATCTTTTTTCTAAGTTGCCATTGATATTATAATTTCTTTTTTTTGTTTTAGAATGTTGAACAATAGTAATTTAAAAACAAAATAGCGAAGAACTTTTCCTAAGGGTCTGTTTGGGACAGCTTTCTGGCTACTTTGCTTTTTACACCGCCACCAAAGCTTTGTTTGGTGAACTGCTTTCTAGAAATTTCTGTGATAGAAAGTTGTTTATTTTAACCTGACTTATTAAAGTGTGGTGGCTGCCAGATAGCTCAATTCTAATTTTTTGAAATTAAAATAAATTTATAATAGTTATCACAATTTTTTGAACGTCTTCTGCAGTAACTTTATGATTGCTGCTTCAAACCGTCGTCTCAATTAGACCCTAAATCACCTTCGAAAAAGCTCTTTTAAGAATTGCTGATTTTTTTTCTCTGAACAAGTAAACAATATATCCTTAATTTTTTTTTTGTTCTGAAAGTAAAAGTAGACAACCAAAAAGCATTATCAAGATGACCCTTATAATTTCATATAGCATAAAACAAAGGTAGCACTGAGTATTGCCACTTAAAATCTCTTGGCTACTATTACACATGCATCGCAGGTATTGATAGGTTGTGATGGAATACATTCTGCTGTGGCCAGATGGTTAGGACTCAGACCAGCATCATTCTCTGGTCGATCAGCATGTAGAGGCCTCGTAAACCCTCCTCAATCTTCCATCTTAAACCGCCGCCTCATAGAATTTTTTTTTGGACAAGGCTTTCGAGCTGGTTTGTCTAACTGCGATGAGAACTCTCTCTATTGGTTCTTCACTTGGTCTCCTTCCAATCAAGGTAACCCCATTATTTCATAGTACTCTTAACACACAACAGAGGCATTGTTTGGCAAAACATATGTCCTCTTTATTTTATTTTTTTCAATCAAAATTGAAAAATTTGCATATGTAGCAGACAATTCCTATTGATTTACATATCTGACATCTAAACTTTGATATTTACATTGTGTTTTAAACCTTCACATGGAAAGGTGTATTTTACATTTAGAAAGTGATAATAGTGCTTTTTTATGTGATATTAAAGATTTGAGTGCTGTGTGGAAAAATATGAACGTTTGTGAGTTATGTAAATACACAGGAATTGTTTGCTGTGTTTGTAAATGCCCCATCAAAATTCTATGCAAACAGTGTTCTGGGATGTACTTTTGATTCTTCTGTTATAAAGTATATTTTTTACGTATTTTTACCCAACATCTCTATTTTCTGTTTAAAAACAACCTCTTTTTGATAGCTGTTTAAAAATTGACCAAAAGGAAGCCTAACGCTCATGTCAAACTCTAATAGATCTCCTCATTGTCATCTCAGCTGAGAAAGAAGCAGAAGAAAACGCACAGAAGATGAAGGAACTGATGCTAAACAGGCTCAAGAGCTCAAAGACGCCCAAAGAAGTGATTGAAGTGATTGAGAACAGTGATCTGAGCAATGGATTGGTCTCTGCTCCTCTGAAGTTCCGCTGGCCCTTTGATTTGCTGTGGGGTAATATCTGCAAGAATAATGTTTGTGTTGCAGGCGACGCTCTTCATCCAATGACCCCTGACATTGGCCAAGGTGGTTGCTCTGCTCTTGAGGATGCTGTTGTGCTTGCTCGATGCTTGGGTGAAGCACTTGCAGGTTCGGTTAATTATATGGACTTATTCATTGATTATCAGTATTTTTTACTCTTGCTTGATTTTTATATTACTTGAAGAAATGAAATTAATTCCAGTCCAGCCGATTACATGCACTCAAACACACAAATTTTTTATATATTTACTAATTTTAAGTCAAATCCAATTTGAATGAATTTGGCTTTGGGCGATTTTCAAAAACAAAATTTCATTTTTTCTTAGGTGGAGACGGAAAGATGACTGAGGAAGAAGAGTATGAGAAGGTTGAGAAAGGATTGAAGAAGTACGTTCAAGAGAGGAAATGGAGGAGCTTTACGTTGATTTCTACTTCTTATTTGATGGGTCAGCTAGAAGAAAGGAACGACTTTCTCACCAGATTCATGAGGGAAAAGCTTCTTTCTGGATTCATAGGTTGGTTACAGCTCAAAATCACTGAGTTTGATTGTGGGATGCTCTAGGAATTAGTGAAAATGTATGATTTAAGTATATATGGGCTTCTCATTTTCATAGGAAATAACTAAAGTTATGGAGTATGTATGAACTATGAATATTATTCAAATGGGCAATAAGTTTCCTAGGGATGTTTTTTCTTTTAGGATGTGTCTTGTATGCGCTATGTTGTTTCAAATAAATTTATTTTCCTCAAGTTTTGTATGCGTGAGAAAAATATTGCGCTTTAGCTTCTTTCTACTTTTCTTCTTTTGCCTCTTGTTTCCTAGTTTACAGTATAGGAGAATAATTTGTTGCCATCAATTGTTCTTTTTAGAAATTGTTGTCTGGAATAGATAAAAGTGAACACATTATTTCATGTCTTCCGAGATTTTCAATGTTTTTGTATATTTGGGTTATTAAAATTTTTTAGCTTTGATTTTGTTTATGTTTTATATAAAATGAATCCTACCTAGAAATACATTGGGTCTATTTGGTGTTGCTAAAAAAAACAATAATGTTAAAATACAGTGTTAAATTAATAATGTTTGTGTTGCAGTGCTATCTTTTTGTTGTCAATCAAACGACCCTATAATAGTTTGAGTTTCAAAATCTAACTATTGTCTATATTTTGACATGGATTTTAAATTTTGCACATATTTAGCGTCTGTAAGTGGCTGTAGCTTCAAATTTAAATTTAAATTTTCAGTCTAACTTAATATGAGTTTTTATGGTAAGAAAAAAAAATTCATCCCTCCAGTTAGGTTCGATTTTATAATGTTTAATGAGATTAAAGAGTAATATTTTATTTAACTGTATTGTTGAATACAAAATTATCTGGGAGACGCTATGGGATTATAGCATAAGAAGGAGAGGGGAATAAAAAAAGCACTAGCACAGTATGTAGAATAGTTAAATTATGTAACTCTTATTCATAAAATGAGGTCCTATTTATAAAAATTGAGGGAGGGGTGGAGGATGTATAAATACATTTTGTAAACGTAGAATACATAGATATGGAGGAGGTACATTAGTCAATACATGAATTTAGTGTAGGGAGCTTCCAATAGCACCCATTTGGATGGTATCGAAAGCCAACAAAGGTTTCGTCAAGATGAAGTTGGGAACATTAAATGGTCGGATGTGCTTGGGAGCCTAAGACGTGGCCGGACTAGATAGAACTGAGAGCTTAGGACATCACCTAGCCGGATGGGACCGGAAGCATATGATGGCTCCCACCTGACCTTTTTTGGTCGGACGTCTATATATTGAATTATTGAGACAATGAATGGTTGAATCCAGGAGAGCAGTTGAGTCTGGTTCGTTTGAGAGTTATCTTCTTTTCTGTTCTGTTGGTGTTGGCTGGTTAGGTATGAGATTTCTGATCGTCTTCGGCAGGTCTCTGAGCGCCAGCTCATATTTTCTACCCATCGTCTGATCTCTTTAAGATTCGTGCCGACACATTTTTTATGAACATAATTAAGTTCTATTAATGATTTGTTTCGTGATAACAACGATTATGATAAGGACAAGGGATTTTGATTTTAAAAAATATTAACTGTATTCATTACATTTAAATGTGCAATAATTGGCTATTTCCGAATTTCCATGTCAGGCAGCCTCTAAATAAAGAAAATGGGATTGGAGACTCATCTTTCACGTGTTTCCTTAGGCTAATTTTTCATTTTCTCTGCTACTTCAGTTATGGAGGATAGCTTCCCAAGGCAGTCAAGTTCAATGAAGAAGCTCGAGCTATGGTGCTTCTGGTGATGAATAAGAGGGCTAAATCGAATTCTAGTGGAGAACGACTCAATAAATGTGTGGTGCCCGAGGCGAAGACTTCCTAACCAAAGATCGAGGTAGGGAAATACTCAATGATCATCCTGTAGGTGGATCTCTAAAGAAGAGGGAGGTTTTCTTGTGAAGAAGCATCCTACGGTGGGAAAGATCTATCTGGATGTTGTGCAGGTGGAACAATCGGTTCGCTCTTCATTTTTTTCTGATCTAGTGAAAGGACGGGAACAAGGGTCTACCTTTATACTGATCACGTCGGAGGCAAAATTTAAAGGGTTGTCCTCAACCTTACCCTGACTAATGCTTCTAAACTTGTTTATGATCCTCTGCTAATGAGGTAGCAGACTAGGGAACTTCACCACTTCAGATATGAACAAAATTATGGGCCCTTCGTCGGGCGGGAAAATTTTTACATCAGGACTCCGCACGTAGAGCTACGTGCGAAGTCCAGTAACATCGCGCCACGTGGCGCGTGTCGAAAAAAAAAAAGAATAACACAGAGAATATTCCCCGTGTTATTCATGTGTTATTCATGTGTTATTGTGTATTATTCATGTGTTATTGTGTTATTATAACACCGAGAATATTCTAGGAGCAGAATAACACCTGAATAACACACAATAACACCTGAATAACACACAATAACACATGAATAACACATGAATAACACAGAGGGAATATTCCTTGTGTTATTCTGACCGAATGCTATTTTTTTTTTGCCACGCGTGCAACATGGCGCGATCTTACAGGCCTCCGCATGTAGCTCTACGTGCGGAGTCCTGATGTAAAAATTTTTCCTTCGGGCGACGGGAAGAAGAATCCAACCCTTGCTAATCGAGATGCTCCTCAGGCTAGTGTCGCAGCATACCTGAGGTTCACCGAAGGCTCTAGGCATTCTGCAGGAATGCACAGGGATGAATCGATGTGTCTGGCGGTTGACACGGCAAGAGTGGTCGGTGCATCAGATCTATCTAGCTTGGTTGAGCTTCATCCTCGCAAGCTTGAGATTCCTTCGGCTTAAGAAATTGATCACCTTTAGTTCTGGGATGTGCAGCTTGAAAGATTGAAGGAGAAATTTGCAACGGTCCAGGCTCATGAGGTTATTCTTCAAAAGTTGTTGTGTCTGTTCTGTGTGAGTTGACAACCGTTCAGGAGGAGCTTTCAGTCTCCTTTCTCTACCCTGAAATGAATAGAGTAGACACAGTTAGAATAGGAGGGGATATGCTGTATAAGTTTTTGTTCCAATTGGGATGTCCCGGCTGAGCCAGCAATCAATAATTTTGTGAAGTTTTTTTTCTTTCTGGCTAAGCTGTTGTGATCAATCGAAAAGATGTAAGTATGTGATCAATCGAAAAGATGTAAGTATTTGTTTTTTGTTAATATATATATATATTTATTTATTTCTGTGTGTGTGTGTGTGTTAATTCATGATTTATCAATGAGTGTTGGATTTGACTCTTTTCCAGCATTTTGATGTAGCAAAAATACCCTAATGCCCTTATGTCACTTCAACTTCTATCACACACTATATGTTTTTTAATTGAGCGATTAGCTTCTTAGTTTATTTTCCATCTTTTTCGAGTGACTTTTTCTCTTCCTTGCTACTCATGACCCCCAAGTATTCCTCGAAGCTCTTCAGCACGAACTAACCTTGAGCTTAGTTGGTCATTGATGCACCAAAATATGTTAGCTTTTTCATATATATTTTGTACTCATTTTTGGTGATATTGCACTTTAAAGAAAGATATTGTTCATGTTTTGTTGCAGGTATAATGTTTTTAGGTAATTGGAGCAAAAAGAAGAAAAAAAGAATGAATTCGGAGCAAAAATAGGCAAAAACAAAAGTTTTGCATTATGGAGCCGGCGACGCCTTTTTATAGAGAGCCAAATTAAATTAAGCGCACTGGCGCCCAATGTCAGTGGAGGCCAGATTCAATGTATTTGGATGACTTTTGGAGGGATTCTTGAGGTATCTCTTGGAGAATTCGTCCCTAGGCTATTTCAAAGCGAATTTGGCGCCAGAAAATGTGGTGTGAGTGTGGAGAAGTTAGAGTTTTGTAATTATAGAAAGTTTAGAGTCTAGGGTTTGGTGTAAAAGTGTTGTTTTGTGAGGGATTCTTCTCAAAGAGTTGTAGGTGGAGAGGGAAAGTGAGAGATTGTTTCTTCTTTACTATTCTAAGAGAGAATTGTGTGTTCTTGTGTAGAGAGAAAGAGATTCCAAGGAACTTTAAGGGATTTGCTTGGAGAAGAAATTGAGATAAGTTGTGTTTACTTCTTATTGTTTGTATGACTTTGCTCTTATATAAAATCCTTGTTTTTTCATATTTTCCTCATGAATTCTGAGTTAATTTCTTCATCTTTCTCCTTACAATGATAAATGGTGAAGTGATGATTTAGATCGGATGTGTCATATGAATGTTAAGAAATTGTGATGATTTTTCACTTCGTATTTCATTTACTTTTCGATCTGACCAATTGAATTGTTAAAATATATTGTGAAATATACGATCCGAAAGGAGTATGCGTTCTACAACAAAAATGAAGATTACATTCGATGTCCATGAATGAGTGATGTATTTCATGGGGGTTGGGTGAAAATAAATAGGGAAATATGGTTTATTAGGCGTAGAATTGGAGATTTTAGGGTGACAGACTAAAATCCCCAATTTGGTCCTAGTGTTTGAAAACTAAAGTGAGAGTTAGCCTTTAGGCGAAGGGAAGTAGGAGCTATGAAGTGAGAGACAGTATTCTCCTAGCCTAACCACGGATTTAGGGACTAAACCTAAGATTAGCCAATGTTCTTTATAACACTCGGAAGAGGGTAAAGAATAGATATGCATCTATTTGGCACAATACAAGATTTTTATTAATCTTTATCATTCACTCATCATAACATCATTGTAAGGGGAAACTTTGATGGATTCCAACTCTGTAGAAACTCTGAGATTTAGAGTTTCAACCGACGAAAGTTCATCAATTTCGAGGCGCAACGATTGTTCAACAAAGTGCTGATGAAGAGAAGGATTATCAAGGAAAGAGGCTTTGTAAATTGAGGTATGAATTCTCTAAGTACTCGAGTAGGATAGATTATTGTGTAGAGGCATTGAGAGGTGTTATGCTACACACACACCGCTGTAGTTGTTCCTATTGTGAAAGATTTTTATGCAAATCTTCATGGGATCAACCAAGGATTTGTCTATGTGCGAGGTAGGTTTGTACCATTCACTCCTTCAAAGATTAATGACTTGTTTATGATTGAAAAATATGTCTATCTGCCATTATACAAATTTTGATGCGACGAAAGATAACATGAATGAGATTTATCGTTATCTGACGGATGAAAGTGATGATTGGGAGATAAGAAACAACGAATATTTAAGTTTCTCTACTACATTTTTAAATCCGGTGTCGAGACAATGACATTTCTTTATATCTGCGAAGTTATTCCCAACTATGAAAATAAGTAAAGTGACAAAGGAAAGTGCAATATTGAATTATTGTATTCAAACGGTATCAATATTGACACTATAATTGTGAAATCAGTATCGTGATTGATTGTTCATGGATCTAAATATGGGTTTAAATACCCTTCCACCATGTTTCCTCTTTACAACCAGCCACAAGTTCCATATGAAAGCGGGGAAAAAGTGCCTCTTCCTTGGAAGCCCTTGGACCCAACTAACCTATTTTAGTGTCAGGCAATTGGAGACTAGAATGATATGATCTTTATTGCAGATCAACGATCTCAGAGTTCACAACCTATTCAACCCTATTTTCCTGAAAGTTCATATGTGATTTTGAAGAAGATCAAGAAATTGGAGAAAGAGGTACAAAATTTGATGAATGCTATTAACAATATTTTTGATTTATTTGATCACTTGGATTAGAGGATGAAAGAGCAATTTGATCACACTAGGCGAATTAAAGATAGTTTTGTAAATTTGATGAAAAAGAAAGCTGTGATTGCAGAGGATTCAACTGATGAATTCCCTTATCGCCCCTTTTATAATTTGTTCGTGCATCATCAATCCATGGGAGATATCAGAGGAGATGATAGTTCTGAGACTGATGATGAGTAGTGACTCTACTTTATATTTAGTATTTGGTGTCTATAATTTATTACGCTTTGGTATATTTAGTAGTTGGTTTGATTGACTATGTAATTTGTGTTTAGACTTATTATGCTTGGAATTTGAATTTATATTTAGTTTTCAGTGTTACAGTATTGTAGTGTGTTTATGACGATGAATCTCTATGTTAGTTGGCTTGAAGAACTTATTAAGTGAGTGCTTAAATATGTATGTTGTAATGTGGATTTTATATATTAAAGTAATGTTTTGAGTTGTTTGTGTGAAATTGATGTTAGTTACTTGCTTAATTGATGAAATAGATGCTTAAAAAGGCTAAGTAACTTAGAAACGATCAAAATCACAAAAAAAATTACGGACCCAGAATTTGAATTGGCGCCGACGGCACCCAAATACAGAGTTTGACATTATATTTAAATAGAGCGCCGACGGCGCCCTATCTAGCGTTTACGGCGCCCGAACTAAAAAATTGCTTAGATTCACCTAAAATCGTGATTTTTGGTCTAGGACCCGCTATTTCCATCATCTTCAATTTCAAGCCAAAGCCGAATAGAGATCTAGGGCTTACTAGATTGCAAATTTGAAGCGATTTCAAAGCTTATAAATTTTAGATCTTGTCTTCTCTTGGTAAGATCTCTAACTAAATATTTTTTATTTTCAACATGGAAATTTCCCACATTATGTAGATCCGAAATTTAGAATTTTTTTATGATGCTTTGAGATTATTCATGGTGATAGAAGTTCTTACTTTCTAATATTTTCTTTTGGAGTCTTTTACATTGTGATTTGAAATTTATTGGATTTTTCTTGCATATTTTTAGAAAATTTTGATATGGCTCTAAAGACAAGTAAAGGGATGAGGAAATTAGATTTCGATGAGGATAGATTTGTGAATGTAAAAGCACAATTTCGTTTTAATTCAACCTTTCACAATAAGAAGAGTATTCAAGATCGAGTTTTTGAAAATCCGGGCAGAATGAAATGATTTCTTTTCTTACTGATGGAATTTTTGAACTATGGATGCTAGACTGAATGAAATGATTTCTTTTCTTACTGATGGAAAAGAGAAATGGAAGTTAAAGCAAAGACAAAGGATTAATTTCCTTGCTTCCATGTTGAATGTAGCATCTAAGGCCTGACATTATTTCATCTCAGCAAGATTATTGCCTTCTTACCATCACAGCGAAGTTAATAGAGACAAAGCTATTTTGAACTACTGCATTCAAAACATGAAAAAAATAGATGTTGGGGCTATTATCTATAAGAGTATCCAGCTATTGCAAGAGGGGAAACCACTGGTGGATTAGGACATCTTGCCCTGATTCATGCATTATGTGTACAGTCTGGAGTAGAATTTGATAGCAATGAGGAGCTAGTCCATCCATTGAGGCCTATTACTAAGGCTAATATTTGTGCTTATGAGGCTCATGTGGGATGGAGAGGAGGAAGTAAGAGTACTGATATTCCTTCTACTATGACATACCTTATACTTCTGAGGCACCTACTTTGTCTGATGTTATGGAGCTGTTAAGGATTCAAAATACTAGTATTGAGAGACTCCATTGCAGAGTTGATGAATTAGAAGCCCGGAAGAACGTTAATGATGATTATTAGATGACAAGAGTTGATTATGACATAGACTACCAATATGCTCAGGTAAGATTCATGAGGGGAGACACTGGAGTGATATTTCCTACTTGCCCCAGTTATGCTCCTTACCGACCTGATTATGCAGATGAGGTTGAAGATGCTGCTGATGATGATTAATAGTTATGTGATTTCTGTTTTCATTTGTGTTGTGTGGTACTTATGTGTTAGTTAATTGTTTCTCTGAGTCGTTGTAACCTGTGATTGTAATTGTGTTAGTAATGAGAATGCAATGAATGTTGTGTTGTTTATTTAGTGATTTAGATTGAAACTGTGATGCTATGTTGAATGTTTAAAGTTTAAGTCTTTAATATTTCTTCACCCTGCAAATTTTCAAATATTATATATATAACACTACTTCTAACTGTTTCATGCTTGTAAGCTTAAATTTTTTATTAGTACCAGCATAGCTTCAAAAGATTTCAGAATCCCAAAATAAAAATGTTAGTTTTCTTTTTATTTTACTCCTTACCTTTGCGAATTTATATGTAATGAAAAATTTAAGTTTGGGAGGGAGTAAAATATTAACTCTTATTTATTCTCATTTATTATATTTTCAAAAATTATTAACATAACTTTTAGTAGTTGAACATAGCTTTAGATAACTAAATTTTTTATTTCATTTAAATATCATAGTGGATTTAATTGAAAGATTTTAGTGATAAAGGTTAACTTTATGGGATTAAGATTTTTAGCATAAGATGATTAGACTATAGTTAACTATTTAAAATAAAGGAAACAATATTTTTAAAATGTTATGGGACTTAAAGATTTATGTGAGAAGAAAGAATTGTGACTCTATGATGAATCATAAAGCTAATATATATTTATAAAGTAAAGATGTGTGTCAAGTTCCAACTTTAGGAAGAGGCGAGTGAAGTTCAAAATTATTAAAAGATATTCAGATATTGTAATTCTCAAAAGAAAAAGATAAAAAAAGAAAAGAAGAAAAATGATTGAAAAGCAATCCCAAAAAGAAAAGTAAAAATAAAATAAAATAAAATATATACATGTGAGGAGAAGCTTGAGAATATGTCTAATAAAAAATTGGCTTAACTTGAATCAACTTAAAGGAAGAGCTTAGTTAGATTTCTGAATTTGTATTTAAAGTATTAGCCTACTTTCCAATAGAGTTTGCATGAGCTTCTTTTTCATATATTCCTTCAAAGTACCCTTAATGTGATAAATTATGATTATTTTTGAAATGAATAGGAAACTAGAACTCTTAGACTTGACAACTAAATGTTCTTATACATGTAGTTTTGACCCGAGTTACCGAATATCTTTCTAAGAATCTTAGTATTATATTCATTTAAATAAAAAATTATAGTATTCTTTAAGTGAAAGTTCACTACTATGAGTTATATTTGTACGTAGTAAAAGGATTACTTGAGGACAAGTAATGGTTAAATTTGGGAGATTTTGATGCACCAAAAATATGTTAGTTTTCATATATATAAATTGTACTCATTTTTGGTGATATTGCACTTTAAAAGAATGCATTTTTCATGTTTTCCTGTAGGTATGATGATTTTAGGTTTTTGGAGTAAAATGAAGCAAAAAGGAACGAATTTGGAGCACAAAGAGGTAAAATGAATAAATCAGTCTATTGGCACCGATGGCGCCAGAATGGGCGCCGTTGGTGCCCAAATCCAGAGAGTTCAAAGTTAAATCGGCAATAGGGCACCGACAGCGTCCTATCCAACGCTGACGGTGCCTAAAGTCGGTGGAGGCCAAATTCAATGTATTTGGACAATTTTTGAAGGGTTGCTTGAGGAAACTCTTGTTGAATTTGTTTCTAAACTATTTAAAACAGATTTGGATGCCAAGAAGAAGAGAGGAGAAGGAGAGGAGTCTTTGGAGTGTGAGTAAAGTGTGTTAGAGTTTTGGAGAGTGTGGGTGTAAGTGTGTTTAAGTGAGTAGAAGTTTTGTTTTGTGAGGGATTCTTCTCTAAAGAGTGAGGAGAAGTAGGAAAGTGAGAGTTTGCTTTTTCCTTACTATTCTAAAGAGGGAATTAAGTGTTTTTTTAAGAGAGAAAAGGATTTAAAGGAACTTCAAGGGATTTTCTTGGGGAAGAAATTGAGATAAGTTGTATTTACTTTTTGTGATTTGTATGACTTTGCTTCTATATATATAATTTATGTTTTGTCATATCTTCCTCATGTTCTGAGTTGTTTAATTTATCTTTCTCCTTAAAATGAGATGTGATGATGTGGTGATGTAGATTTTGATGTGCTATTTAAATGTTAAGAAATTGTGATGATTTTCACTTTGTACTTCATTTACTTTTCGATCTGGCCAATTGTATTGCTAAAACTTATTATGAAACATTCAATCCGAGAGGACTAAGTGTTCTACAACAAAAAGTGGAGAATTCATTCAATGTCCATGAATGGGTTATGTAGTTCATGGGGGCTGAGTGCAAATAAATAGAGAAATGATGGGAATCAAATTGGAGAATTCAGGGTGACAGGCTAAAATCCCCAATTTGGTCCTAGAGTTTGGTAACTAAAGCTAGGGTTAGCCTTCAGATGAAGGGAAGTGGGATCTCTGAAGTGAGAGCCAGTATCCTCCCAGTCTATCCATGGATTTAGGGACTAGGCTTATGATTTGTCGAAGTTCTTTTCATAACTCTGAAGAGGGGTGTTGACCTCATTTTTGATGAGGTCTTCCCTTCTTCTTTTTAGTGCTTAGGATCTAGCCTTAGGCTTTTCCTTTGACTATCTTAGAGGACTAGAATTGGGACCCACATTTTAGAAATTTAAACCACTTCTAAACTCCCCGCAAACTCCACAAACTTGACTATAGACCCCTAATCACCTAGAGGGTTGAAATCAAATGTAGAAGTTTAAAGGATGAGTTCCTATAAGACTCTTTGCCTTAGGATCGCCCAGGCGGCCTGGTCTCAGTGAAGGAGCCGACTTACACATACACTTACATACACACTACACTTACACACTACATTTCCACACACTTCCTAAAACCACACCCATACCCAACTTAACCTCCCGACTCATGTAGGTGATTCACATGGATGGTCCTTAACCCCTAAGCCCTCGCTAAGAGGGTTAGGAACAACATAGTGAATGCCTCAAATGAGTCCTTTCATGGCTCATATGGGCTTGAAATGGCTTCATGGCTCAACCAAAATGACTTCTTTCCACCTAGATTCACCCAATCTTTAATTTCCCAAATTTTTAATTTTTGACCCCCGGGACCCTACACCTACTAAACCTACCCAAAACCCTTGAAATTACCCAAATTTTTGCAAAATTTCCAAATTACCCAAAATTTTCCAAAATCACTCTCAAAAATCTCCACATCACTCAAATTGATCATCCATACCCAAAAATACCAGAAATTCCAAAAAATACCTCCCAATACCCTCCAAATACCCAAAATACCCTTCTTGGCCTAAAAATCCAAAAATTCAGAAAATTCCCAGAAAATTCCAGAAAATCCTAAATATTCCCAATTTCATTTTGTCCAACTACACCATGGGCCAATTTTGTCAATTTACCTTACTTTTGTCAAAACCCCAATTTCACCCATTTTAACCCAAAGTGAACCCAATGTCAAACCAAACCTATCCAATTGACCCAAATTCTGGTCCAATTCAATTCTAAACTTCAATTCAACATTACCAATACCAATCTAGACCAAATCCAAGTCCAATTTGATTGACATTTGGATCCAATCTCACTTTTGGCCTTAAAGCCCAATTTGGACCCATGACCCAAACTTAACCCAAACTCACCCAATTCAACTCCAATTAACCTCAAATCTTTTCTAAATCTTCCTTAACATTCCCACAAACAAAAACCTAACATGATTTGCCCAAAATTTGAACCCAAACCCCACTCAAACTCAACCCAAGGTTAAAAGGCCCATTTTTGACCTAAGCCCAAACCTAACCCAAATTCAACCCAATTCAAATCCAAATCACCCCCAATTTGTTTCAAATCACTCATGACACATCCATGAGCTAAACCCAACAATTATTTGGCCCAACCTCTTTACAAAATTCCCATCCATAAATTCATTTTTAAACTTAAGGGCCCATTCCTTAAACCATTTTAAAAGCCCACTTCCACCAAATCCAAAACCCCAAAAATTCTTCCAAAGCCCATATGACATTTCCCCTCATCATACTTTCAATTAAAATCATCCCTAAGTCCTAAACCAATGATCAAATATTTCTAAATGAAGCTTCATCCAAATTTCCACCAAATTATCCAAAATCCTTAAAATCCTTTTTTATGAAATCGACCAAACTTTTTGCTAAGCCAAAGGTGAGCCATGAAGCCATGCATGAGCCACATGTGAGTCATGAGAGCTTTGGACACTCCACCATGCCATATTGGGTAAGAAGAGGGGGGCTTTCCTTAATCCCTAAAGCTCATTAGCCTTAATCATGTTTCACCTAAACTTAAATTTAATCCAAATATATTTGGATGGAGACTTCTCCATGCCAAACCAGCTGATCCCTTTGATCCCCCAAAGCATCCAAAGCCACCTTGAAGGGTGCACCAAGCCCAAATGGGTGGATTGACCCATTTAGACTCAAAACTAGCCATGCCCCATTCTACTTTGATTCAACCACTTTACACATGGCATTTGCCAATTGCCTACACTAAACCCCAATCCCGACCCACTCGACCAAGATGGTGACCATTGCTCGGCCGGCCGGCCACCAGTGCCGCCGGAAAACACCATGGCCGAGAGCTCACATGTGAGCCAACATTGAAATTCTCACTTGCCGAGCCGCCCCATGCCTAGTGGTCACCATGGTCGTTCTTCTCCTCACCGCAGCAAGCAGATCCCAAGCCCTAACTCCCCCCGGGAGGCCCCCAACCAGCTCTATTTAAACTCCACCCTCTCGGCCATGAAGGGAGAGAAGCATAAACCTTGCCAAAACTCGCCAAAATTGTTCCAGCACCCTCCTCCACCCTTAGAGCACTTGATCCCCGGTGAAATTCCCCCGCCATTTCTCCTCCGTAAGCTCAATTTCGTAGTCGAAATTCCACCCAAAACCAGGACACTTCTCCACAGATGAGCCAATTCCCAAATTGATTGGCTCTACACCTTCACTCGTACCAAGGGAAGGTGTCCACCATCAAAAGCCCCATCTCCGAGCCACCCGGCTGCTCCAGATCTCTCCAAGCTTTGTGATCGGGCTCAGTCGAAATCATATCCATACAATTCACTGCGACCAGGAGACTTCATCCGGAGTCTTGCGGGACCCAATCGAAGGTGCAACAGCTCTCGGATTGAAGCCACACTTCTCCGAGCCAAGGTATGAGCTAACTCTTCATCCCGAGCTTCCGGAGATTCTCCATTTCAAATGCTTTAGTTTCAATGCATGTTAACCGTATAGATGTGTTCGTCTCTTCAAGACGAATCCATGTAGTATAAGAACGTAAAAATCCATCGAGAATCGAGTGAGATCTTAGGGATTTAGTGTGGACGGCTCTCGGGTGAGAACACTTGGGGACGATGAACGGATGCCGTCCATTCAATACACGCGCGGACGGACGGCTCGGATGGCGTCGGACCGAGAGACGGTACGAGAACCGCGGGGCCCGGCCGCTCGACTCAAGTGGCGGCGTCGAATGGGAGCGCGCCGCGCGGCCTTTCGGAGTCGCCGAGGATGCGCCGGCGCCGACTCTGATAAGTAGAAAATTAGGGATTTTTCGATTTATTTAATTCCCTAAACTTCAAAAATTCATATCTCTCGTGTAGAAAAATCGAAAAATAAAATAAAAATACCTCTTGCTCAATGAAGAGAGGAGAATAATGTGAAAAAGAAATCACTTAATTTCATCAAATATTTTATTTTTTATAATTTATTTACTCTCTCGCATTGTTTTAATTCTCCATGCATGCATACAATTCACCATGGCATGAGACCATAGGGCTTTTGAAGCCTCTGAATTTGGGAACATTCCCTGAATTTTCCAAAGTCGAGGCCATCCCTATGAAGAGTTCTTGATTTTTCAAGTTCAAGTCACCGTTTTGAGTATTTTAATTCCAGAAATAAGCATGTTGTGAAATAAATTCTAGGAAAATTTGGTGATGTTCCTTATGACCAGAGAACCCTAGGAAAAATAGATTTTGGCTTAGTTCATTCAAAACAACCCTAATTGGCTTAAACACCCAAAATAGGTCTTTAATTAATTAGAGTTAACCAGGCATCAAATTGACTTGAAATCAATTCTCCACTGACCTTTAGGATCAGAGGAATCCACCATAAAAATTTGAGGTCAATTGGACTCGGTTAGCCCCACTAATCGGGTAGATTAAGTCACTTAGCCATTTTAAACTTTAAAAATTCATAACTTTTAAAATACTTTTCAAAAATTCACCAAATTGGTTTTGGAGCCTCTCTGATATCAGGGGAACCTAAGAAAATTAAAATTTCAATTTTCTAAAAAAGTTGATTTTTAATAATATTTTAATATTTTTAATAATTAAAAAATAATAAAAATCACAAAAATAATAAAATTCACCAAAATGTCACATTTTGAATTTTAATCACTTAGGAACAAATCCCACATTTTTCTTAGGTCTATTTAGTGAGATATTGAATTTTAAAGCCTTAGGTAATTTTAAAATTAAAAAAAATGTATTTTCTAGCATTTTCACTAAAATAATTATAATAAATCATAGAAAAATCAGAAAATTGCAAAATTTGCTTCTCTGGTTTCCTTGATATCAGAGAGATTTTTGAAAAATATAAAACCCATTTTTCAACATTTATTTTATTTTTAAATTAATTAACACTCCAAAACTCAAAATAATTATAATAAAAATAATATAATTCAAAAAATCACCAAAATTGGTCCAAGTGCTTCTCTGGTCATTAGGAATGTCCCCTAATTTTCTTAAGGACAGAAACTTTCTCTTGGTCATGTTATTAAATTTTCCTTGGAAATCTCTATTTTCCACCAAAAATAATTATATAAATAAATTAAATACAGAAAAATCACATTTTCTCCTCTCATGTCTTTATTGATATATGAGTGAAGTCACATAAAAATTTCAAGTTCATTTAAGCCTCAATTTAGTGAGTTATGAAATTATTAAGCTTAAGGGGTAAAATGGTAATTAAACTTTTAACCCTTAATTAAAACTTTAGGTTTAATAAAAATCAACAAGTAAAATATTTGATCTTAATCTGATTTGGATGATTGAAATTTAAATAATTAAAGAGTAGAAACTCATTAAACAATTTTTAAAATGATTAAACTTTAATTAAATAATAGATTAAATTTGGAAGAATAATAAAATCGAATTATTAAAATAAGTGGATATTTATTAGGAAGAGATTTATTCTTTAATTTAAAAATCCCTAAACTAATTATATCATTAACACTTAACTCTTAATTAAAATGATGACTCAAATTTAAAATATTAAAAGACTTAATTAAATCATTAAACTCTTTTAAAATCTCAATTAAAATTATAAATTAAATTAAATTAAAATTAAATTAAATAAAATTAAATTAAATTAAACTAAATTAAAATTAAATTAAATTAAAATTAAATTAAATAAAATTAAATTAAATTAAACTAAATTAAAATTAAATTAAATAAAATAAAATTAAATTAAATTAAATAATTAAATTAAATTAAATTAAACAATTAAATTAAATTAAATTAAATTAAATTAAATTAAATTAAATTAAATTAAATTAAATAATTAAATTAAATTAAATCAAATCAAATTAATTAAACATCAAATCAAATTAAATTAAATTAAATTAAATTAAAACTCAATTAAATTAAATTGAATTAAATATAACATCACCTAAGACATAAAAGAAATTAAATATAAAGCAACTTCAACACTATTCCAAATTTAAACCCTTTAACTTAAATCAAATCATTTGAATACTAATTTACCCTCGAAAGCTTTGATTATTATAACTCCTAAATGAAACATTAAATGAAGTGTTACTTCACTCATAAGATATTCAAATGTCTTAATTCACTCGGCAAGTTAACAAAACTCGAAAACCTCGGACGATTGATTCATTTATATAATTAAATTCATTTCGACTTAAAACAATCCTAAAAATATCTGAAAAGATGTTTAAGATTCTTCTTAAGCACTTCCTCAATATGATAGGATATTTATAAGAACAATTGGATTTAATTGTTCTTTGATGAAGAAAATCGTCCTCAAACAAAAACACAAAGAACCTAGACGTCATAGAGACGACTAAGCTATAGGATTGAGAATTTGGTAGAAAACCATAACCTTTCCCTTAGCTTTACCTAGGAACTTGCTTAAATATTCTAATTGTGTTTTAAGTGTAGCTTGGGATGACGGGAAGACCCTCCAGTACGCTTTTATTTTATTGCAATTTACTTTCTTGCAATTTACTTCCCTGCAATTTACTTTATCGCAGATGCACTTTACTTTTCTTGCATGATAAAACAACTCGTTGCATGAAAACCCACACCTTTAGGATAGTCCCTAAACTGAAACCAAAACTAAGTTAAAAGTCATTGCAAGATAAAATTCACCGCCACAACATTTCAAAATATAAAACAACTCAAAATTTAATCACAAACAGAACACAAAACTACAATTGCAACTAAATTAAAACGTCCTGTTGGATGATCGGGAATACCTCGGATGATGTAACCTACGTGTTGCTAACGGGATTTCCCACGGTCTAAATGAAAGTGTGGAACTCATTCAACTGAGTTTAGCAAATTCATCCGGACTAAGTGAATCCGATAAAAATAATGATGCCGAAGGATGGAACCGCAGGATCTTAACCGGTGTCGTTATAATCAACTTTAAGATTTGTTTTAATCAAAATACAAAACACTTGGAAATTAAGATCTTCTCTAAACCAAAACACTTTTCTCATCCCCCGATTTATGATTTCTAAAACTAAACCTCTGCAACAACAAGGAGCTTGGAGCATGGTGGGCAACACGGCCATCGTCGTCAAGCAAAACTCGAACCTACTTCAAAGAAACCTTCTTAGAATTAAACAACAAAGCCATAGGACTTCGAGGTAGCTTGCCTAGTGCAACATAAATCCTCAACCTCTTCGTTAGTGCATTTGCATTGCAAATTAAGCCCTAACCGATCTTAGGATTCCAAGGTAGTCGTCCGATACGACAATAAACCCTCACATCTTCTGTGCTATTTGTTTGATTTTATCATACAAATATAAGCCCTAATTAATTAAAATCGGCAAGATTGAAATACTAAATAAACATTAGGACTTTCCTAAATTCAAGCCAAACAATAGGATAGTCGGGAAATTACCGAAGTTCACTTCGAATCAGTGATTTCTCCTACCTTTCTTCCTTTGGATTCACAAAACAAAATGTTCCAAATTTCGATCCATTCCCTATCGAAATTCCAAAATTCAATCTTCGAAAACCTTAAACTTCGAAATTCTCGAGAGCGTAATTATCGGTTATTATCGAGAGTTTTCTTAGGTGATTCCCGTCACTTAAGATGTAATTAACTATGTGGGCTTGCCCTTATAGGGAATTTTAAAGGACCTGTGTAATATAAACCCCGTTTAATACTTTCATATTAAGCGGGAATTTGTCGGCTTATAAAATTGGTTCGCGGACCAAACGGATGTCACAAATCTTCTAGTTTATTTAATCGAGCCCCACCGGTCGCTAGCCATTGGCTCATCCTCTGTGGATGACACACCTGGCCATGCGTGCTCGCTATAAGCACACGTAACTGAACGAAGTAATAC